>BSBM01000934.1:10865000-11445000 GCA_027924585.1 Larix kaempferi
TTTACTAGTGATTTCCTTGTGACTAGTATTGGTCTCTAGGTCTCAAATTGACTCCAAATGTCTTCAAATATTCAAGGAAGGTGTATGAATGATATTAGGACTTGAATATGATGTTCCGAGATGAAATATAGCCACCAAAAGACCTCTGCAAACTCTCTTAATATTCTGGACCAAGTATGCAGTTTTACTAGTAATTTGGGGTTCAAATCCGCCTAGGGTAAGTACTGAAAATGGCTTCCCAATTGCCTCCAAAACCACTAAAATTTATGAATAGAGGTAGGGAATGTATTAAGGATGTTATTAAGGTCTCATGTGCACCACTAATTGATTATTAAATCTATTCTAACCCTCTCCCATTCAACTGCAAAAATCACCAATTCGACCCTTGGGGAAATGGCATTATTTCTTCTCCCAATGCAATTAAACTGAGTAAAAATACTTCAAATGCTCAAGTACAGTACATGAAACTTGTAAAATACGTCCATGGCAGTCCATTAATCACAAATGCATCAGATAATCATCCATTCATTTGAAATCATCAGCATTACATTGATTCACAACAAGGTAGTGGGGAAATGGCACTGTTCTTTCATTAAAATTGAGATTTATACATTTGTACTTGGAATTTCGACCCAAAAATTTCTGGAGATGAAGAAAAGAGTATTTAATTCATATTAAAAAAGAAATGGGGCATTAGAATCTCCCCCAAAGAGTACAATATCTCACCAAAAATTCCCTCCCTCAAGGATCAAGAATATGCCATCAAAACTGGAAATGGTTGAAGGAGTGAGCTGCAATAGAAGAAACCATGAACTGACCTGTAGCTTACACCTACAAATAAATAATCCATTAAAGTTCCAAATGAAAGGTCTGAATGGCCTTTCCAATTTCCAACTTGGATGGGAATCTTTCACCCTCGAAATTGGTTAAGGCAAGCAACTAGTCATCCGCTAGTTCTCCCTCTTCACAAATGCAATTGCAAATTCTACAAATGATCAAAAGCTAGTTTCATTATTTGTTATTGAAATTTATAAAGTTCTAATGTCCTCCATGGGTCGAATTCCTTCCAAGAGACTCATGCCAACTCAAGTTGGGAAGAGATTCCAAAGAATGCCACTTGTACAACAATTACTAGTCTCCCACTTCCACCAAATCACATGTGGAAGCATATTAGCTGCCTTAACACCCTTGAGCGCCCTCTTGGAGTCTATGTTTAGCCCTGCCATGTCATATATGTCACATGTCAGCCTTTAGGTCTGATTTGTGTCATAGGTGTCATAGCATCTTCATCATTGTTGTCATAGATCTAGGGAATCTAGCCCAAGTGTCTCACTAGCTCCAAATTGCCTCTTCCTCTTCCATGGGAGTTACTCTTCCTCTATATTTCGACCTTGGATGAGTCATGCCATGAATAATACCTTTTGGAATCCCCCAAGTATGTTACCATTCACCTTGAATTCGAATTGGTGAGAGAATGATGCCAAGTGTAGTGGGGAAATCTAGCCATATGTGGGTCTCACTTCCTCCATGTGTCTTCATGATCAAATGCCACTTTGATTTTCACTTGTATATATTTATTTAGCTCATTTATTAAATATTTATGCCACTCTAATATTCAAACATCATTTATTATCCCCATTATTCCAAATCCCAAAGCTTCCACCCCAAACCCAGGAAACTAGTAATTTTCCTCCTTGGCAATTATTTGACCTTTAACATCAATTTTACAAACTCTAATGAATATGGCCAATGTGATTAGGCCATTGTGAGCCAATTCCAAATTTGGGACATGAAACTCTTATGTTCCCTCATGATCTAATGCCACCTTATTTTATTTGTATTATTATTTAATTGACATATTTAATGTGAATTTGTAATTCTAAGTTCATTTTGGGTCTTGTAGCTCCTTTACTCCAACTGTTAATGCTTCCACCCCCAACCTAGGGAACTAGTAATTTTCCTCCATGATAGTTCATTTGGATGAGAAATATTACAAACCAATACTTGGAAATTTTCTCTTGATGTGACCCACCTTGTTCATTTGGATCTATTTTTGCATTCTTACCAACTTGGACATCATGCTTGGAAATTATTTGACCCTTAGCATCAATTTGACAAACTATCATGACTATGGCCAAGGGGCTTAGGCCATTGTGACCTAATGCAAATTTTTGGGACATGACAAATCCTCCCTTCCCAATATTGCTTGTCCTCAATAAATTTCAAACATGGATGTTGAAGAACCCGCTTTCTTTCCAAAACTTTGCTTCTAAAAATCTGAGTAGTGGCACTCATGCACTACAATTGTGTGTTTCCAAAAGCAAGGAGATGTGTATTTTATTTTTCATATTGATATTCCCTGTGACATCACCACTAAACACCAAAATATTAATTAAATCCATCCAAAAAAAGTTTGCACAATTACTCTTTTACCTCTTTCATATTTTGGAAACCCCTTTATGTATAATTCTTTGAAGTTGCCACTGAGTTTCCTAACTTTGAGTCTTCAAGATTCTATGAAAATTTTAGAGAGTAACCACCATGCTTGCTTCTGCACTACTATGATTAAAATCACTTTATTAAGTGGGGCTCAATCTCCCATACTACTTGTGTCCCCAAAAAATTGAAACCAATGAGACTAAAATTTATCCCAGGGTCTCATTGCTTGTATTGCACTCCAACAATTAGGAATACTCTCCAACCCATACCATCAGGAAAGAGAATTCCTGGATCCCATTTTCTTGTATGCATTATTCCAAACATCATGAGTACCAAATTTATATCATCAAAGTACATAAAAACATAATAAAAATGTACATCAAGGAGGTGCCTCATCAAAGAATCATGAAAGTGCTTATACCTCAAAGTAAGTAGACCACCATTTTCCAAGTGCATACAAGCTTCAAGTGACCAATCAAATATGATCCAATGACATAGGTGAGGATCCCATGTCCTATAATGCTGCTCCAAAAGGATGTAAGATGCAACAAAATAGTCAGCCATGTGTTCTTTCATCCAAGAAGTGAACGAATAATCTCCATTAAAATATGAAACAAGTAGGGAACAAAGAAAACAATGAGCCTTCAAGGGGCTCACAGAAGTACCATTTGTGCATCCCTGAATATGTGTATCATCAAGAAATAACAAAGGATGTTTCTTCCAATAAGAATGTGCTCCAATCATATATCTCTTCATCCAAGTATTGGATGAATTTCCTCCAACATCAATTGAACTAAGCAAGGAGCAAGGAAAATCATGAGTCTTAAAGTGACTCAAGTGAACATCATAGGTGCATCCATGAAGATATGTATCATCATAAGGTAAAAAAGGATGTTGCTGCAAATGTAAATAAGAAGGTTGTGATGAACCTGCAATAATTAATTAATGCAAATACACGAGATATCAGAAATAATAGAACAAAATCACTTTTATATTGATCACGGGCCACTTCGAGGGGGCAACCTCCTTTGAGCAAGCTCAATACAATTAACTTCACGGTGACTTCAATGACCTCAACACACACTTATATACTAAGTCTATGCCCAGTACTATGAGTCAAAACCATGGGACATATAATACTACGGGACGACTTACAAAGCATATGCGTCCAATACTATGGGTCAATACTATGGGCTAATATAAACTACGGATCAACAAATACTACGGGATGACTTACAAAGCATATGCGTCCAACAACAATATACTAACATAGTAAAGATAAGGGTTGACATAGGTTCCTGACATCCCCTCTCCCTTAGAAAAAGCTTGTCCTCAAAGCTTTGGTTGGAGAAATTGCTGTAGAATCTGAAGGAGTGGTTCCCCGGTAGCATCCTCGAGTTGCATTTTGGGCCACTGACGCCTTTGGAGTGTCAAGGAGGATTGCTTGGAAGGCTGTAGATGAAGAAGAACCCTGTCAGCTGCGTGGAAAATGCACTCAGAATGGTGCTGATCGGCTTGTTGTTTCAGGCGAATTCTGGCCAGGTGAAGATTGTCCTGCAGAATGAGAAGAATCTGATCGCGGTTTCGAAGAATTGAGTCAATTTCCTGAACTGGGGAGCTGCTAAGGGTGTATGGAAGAAGAATTGGTGGTGTTTTTCCATAGACTGCTTCATATGGTGTCCTTTGAGATGTGGTATTGTACCACCAGAGCGCTGTGAGGAAATCCATAGAAATAGTTGGCCAAAGATGTGTAGGGATGGGAAAGGGTTTGAGAAATCCCGAAAGGAGTGTCGTTTCCCCCTTGTTGACTTGGAAAGTATCATCGTTAGCCACCATCTGTTGAATTGTCATTTTTAGTCCCTGCCAAAAGAAGTTACATTGTTCCCGGACATACTTTTGGCAGAACCCAGAGTGCCCTGTTGATGAAGAAGCATGGAGTTCATAGAAGAGATAGCCCTGTAGAACATGTTGCAACCAATTTGGAACAAGCAGAGAAAGAGCTGTAAGAGAAACTGGGTCACCAATTGTGCAAAAAGGAGCATCTTCCACCATATTGTCCTTACCCTTCTTGTAAGTGATCACATAGGGATAACCCATGAGTTGGATAACCCATTTTAGGTGTGTTGGGGAGGAGACCCATTGTTCCAGAAATTTTTTCAGACTCGGGAGATCAGTCTTGATGCAGAAATAATTCCCTAATAGGTATGGCTGCCACTTTTGTACTGCATATCTATCCAAGGAAGTAGTGGAGACTATTGATGGGTGCATCTGAATGGAATTGAGTTGAAACGGCGTGGACGGGATCGAAAACGACTGGATCTGAAATATCGACTGGATCTGGAATGACTGTCAGAATAGATCTGAAACGGCTGGATCTAGAGCGGAAGTGATCGGCAAGAGTTCAACTAAAAATAGATATGGACCCCAGGTATGTGCGGCTTCCTATCGGTTCAGGTGTTTCACTCGGCCACCAATGCTGTCTGACGGCTTGCGTATTGGGGCAGTACCCCTCACTCCACGGCTCAGGTAAAATTGATAACCGCTTTGCCACAAACGACAGCTCTTGGTTTACCTCACGGGTGGGAACTAGTCAATCAGGTAGGGGTCGTTTCCCTTTTCGCTGGCAGGTCCTCTCAATGGGCCAGCTACTTTGGGGTTCCTGTGGTACTCCTCATAATGAGTTTTAGGGCTTATGCCCAAGTACTTCCCACAGTTAAGCGGATAGGGATTATTCCCAAATCCGAAGCTGCAACAGATGCAAAAAAAAATTTGGCAGAAATTCCACCCAACGAGCCCAAGAAAGTGATCTGATACCAGATGTGATGAACCTGCAATAATTAATTAATGCAAATACACGAGATATCGGAAATAATAGAATAGAATCACTTTTATATTGATCACGGGCCACTTTGAGGGGGCAACCTCCTTTGAGCAAGCTCAATACAATTAACTTCACGGTGCCTTCAATGACCTCAACACACACTTATATACTAAGTCTATGCCCAATACTATGAGTCAAAACCATGGGACATATAATACTACGGGACGAATTACAAAGCATATGCATCCAATACTATGGGTCAATACTATGGTCTAATATAAACTACGGATCAACAAATACTACGGGACGACTTACAAAGCATATGCGTCCAACAACAATATACTAACATAGTAAAGAGAAGGGTTGACATAGGTTCCTAACAAAGGTGCTCTAATAATGTCATCATCTAAAGGAGAGATAGGATTTTCATACTCCTCATGTGGCACCATCAAAAATAAACTTTTCACCCATACTTCATTAGGATGAATGCTGCAAAATATGGAAATGTAAGATGTAGGAGAATGAACCAACTCACCCAAATGATCAGAATATGCAAAAGTGTCATCATTTGTAGTCTCCATAAGGGTAGGATCATGCACATGTGATGTCTCTTCATATTTTTCAGAGTCGCTTGAGAGTGACTTTCGATCCTCTTCATGTACTTCTTCTTCTACTTCAGCTATTTCAGAACTAGGTGGCTCATGGGTATCCTCCTTTAGCTCCTTCAAGCAATATGATGCATTTTTTCCCTTGGTTTCCTTAGGATCAATATATTTGGAACCTCTTTTTGAAGAAAACCCAAAAACTCTCTTCAAGTGGGAAACACATGCATTCCCTGAAGCTTCATATATTTCACTTCTCTTTTCACTCACACACATATGATTTTCTCTCCAAGGTATTTTGCAAGAAGGGCATAGACCTTTCTTCACTAAATCCACATCTTCTATATTGGGCCTATTATCAAACACCCAATCAGCAAAGTCTTCAAAAGGAATGGACTTTTGTGTACCTCCCTTATACAGATCAAGATATACCTGATATTGTTGGAGCAATGTTTTACATGTTTCTCTCAATCTTTGTAGTTCATTCATGGAATTGTACTCATAGGAGTCATCATAATAGTAAGACATGGCTACAATCGCTTCTTCAATGGATGACCCTAATGCACAGGTGCAAGGACCATGCTATGATACAATTTCTAAGTCTAAGGTCATTTTGGGTCTAGTTGTAGCTCCTTTACTCCAACTTTTAATGCTTCCACCCCCAACCTAGGGAACTAGTAATTTTCCTCCATGATAGTTCATTTGGATGGGAAATATTACAAACCAATACTTGGGAATTTTCTCTTAATGTGACCCACCTTGTCCATTTGGATCTAATTTTGCATTATTACCAACTTGGACATCATGCCTAGCAGTTATTTGACCCTTAGCATCAATTTGAAAAACTGTCATGACTATGGCCAAGGGCATTAGGCCATTGTGACCTAATGCAAATTTTTGGGACATGACAAAGGAGTAGTGGAGACCGTTGATGGGTGCATCTGAATGGAACAGAGTTGAGAGATGAAACCATGTGAATTCTTCTTAAGGATCTTTTCCAGGCTATGTGAATTGATGATGCAGAGATACCTTGGTTGTAATGATCCAGGTGGATATCAGTGGTGACCCACCTTTTCCAACTGGCTCAAAACAACTTTCTGGCAATTTTGGTAATTTACTATTTTTAGCAGTTTTTTGGGTCCTGAACTTCGGGAGCCGTTTTGAGGCCCTAAATGACGTTTTTTGGGGTATCTTCTATCAGCAAAAGTGGTCATCAAAATTTTCCAAACAGTTGTAGTTATCGGATAGATTTTTCCAACGGGCTATCATGCGCCCCAAACAGAGATCGTATGCCAACGTTACGCCCCTGGGAAGTTGATACACCAAACTACCCAAAACGGGGTCCACAAAACTGTTGGCTTTTCATCTTCCGGGGTTAGGATTTTGGATTTTAGGTATTGTAAAAAGGCCTTCAGAGCCTCATTGTAATGGTCTTCTTGTGAATGAGCGCATCCGTCACATCTCTTCTCACAGATAAGCCACCACCATTCCAACAAGCTTGTTTTCCACTGCACTTTCCAGTTTCAGCTTATTTCCTTATTGAATAGAAAACCAGTTTTATTGTATCTCTGTTATTTTGTGTTAAACATCTTTTAATAATCTATATTCCTTTCATTCTGCTCATAAAATATGGATCATGTAAGCTCATCAATGTGTGGTTTTTCCCATTGATTGAAAACTGAATCCAAAGTTCAGAAAAATCCCATAAGATGGGGGCTAAGTGTGCGTAACCATTGAGTGCCCAAAACAACATTACATCTGCCTAAGGCCAAGGAAAACATGTCAGAGCGCAGGTTATAATCTCCCATAGAGATACGCACATTGTGACACTTCCCCTTGCAAGGTAAGGTGCCCCCATTGGAAATCATGACTTCAAAGGTGGAGCAAGGATGGACAAAATAATCATCCTGTTTGGCGATTCGAGGGTCAATGAAGTTATGAGTGCTACTAGAATCAATGAGTATTGTAAGAGGGAGCTTCTTGAAGTAACCCCTGACTCGCATTGTTTGTGGGGTGGTGACTCCGATTAAAGCATGGAGAAATATCTTTGGGTGGTCGTCCTGAGACGGAGGGTAAACATGCGGCTGCTGAATGTCGATCGGATCATCTATTGTATTTGGAGCTTCTTCACCAAGTTCAGAGGTAGGCGGAGAATCCACATCCAATAGATAGAGCTTTTGGTCAACACATCTATGTCCCCGAGTGGATTTCTCATCACAATTATAACAAAGCCCTTTTTCTCTACGTGCCCGCATCTCTGCTTCAGACAAATGCTTGATAGGAGTTTGTCGAGGAGTTGGCGTGATGGGAGGTCGTTGGGAAACCATATTTCTGAATGGAACAAAAGTATGATTGGGAGTGTTGGGCTGTGATCTTGTCCTATGCCAACTTAGCCAACCCTAAGACTTCCATCATTGTTTTGGGACATAACATTTTAACCTTTGATTAGATTGAATCCTTGAGACCATTGATAAACCAATTCCTGTAGAATTCATCAGACAATCGTTCTGTGTGATTGGCCAGTTTCTCAAATTCGGTCTGATACTCTCTCATAGTGCCAATTTGGTGAAGTTTAGTGAGTGCTCCTGTGAAGTCATCAAAATCTCTAGGACCAAATTGTTGCAAATGGAGTTGGCAAAAATATGTCCATTTTGGCTTGTCATGAGCCTTGATGTACCAACGGTACCATTGAAGGTATTCATGTTCCAAATGAAAGGACGCAAGTGGAACTTTGTTGACATAAAAATTATTATGCAGATTGAAATGTTGTTCTGCTTGGGATATCCATCCAGTCGGATCAATACCATTGAAGCGATTAAAATCAAGCTTCGGTCCATGAAATTTGTTGGAAGAAGAGAACCCAGTGTCTGCAGAAGATTTTGGCTGTCATTTATTGTTCATGGCTAAATGTTGAAGATGGAGGATGAGAAAATTTTCATCTAGATCTTGGAGTTTGGTTTTGTGGGCTGCAAGTTCTTCTTCCATGATATTTTCTCTTGAGAGGGTGACAACCCTAACCAAGAGTTTTTTTTTTTGTGAATGGGTAGAAAAACAAAAACAAAAACTTATTTAGTAAATGAAAATTTGGCTTTGGGAAAAACTCTGAGGGGTAATTGGGGTTTGACTAGGTTTTGGACACTTTCTGATGGATATGGAAGCATAAAATGGGGATTTCAGAAGCGGGGTGAAAGAATGGGAAAATTTGTCAAAGAGGGACAAAGAAGCAGAAATAGGAAATGAACACTGTGGAAAAATTTGAAGGTGTTTGGGTGAAAATCAAAGAAGTTATGGAAAACCCTACAAATAGACAGATGTCGGATTTCTGGCTTCAGGAAGTGGAAGTTGGGATAGGGTCCTCAGTAATGAAATATGAAGAATTAGATTGCAGGGGTGTTAGTGAATTTTCAAGGGAAACAATGTTAAAACCAAGAATATATGGTAAAAAAAATGAATTGGAAAGGCAACGGAATTCAACGGTTGTATTTTTTTTTCTTTTTGTTCTTCTTCTTTTTTCGGAATGGATCGGCAATGGCTTGGAATTGATCTGCAACAGTTCTGGATAGATGTAATCTGTTATTTATCAGCTGAAAATAGATATGGACCCTAGGTATGCTCGGATTCCTAATGGTTCAGGGGATTCACTCGGCCACCAATGTTGTCTGACGAATTGCGTATTGGGGCAGTACCCCTCACTCCACGGCTCAGGTAAAAATGATAACCTCTTTGCCACAAACGACATCTCTTGGTTTACCTCACGGGTGGGAACTAGTCAATCAGGTAGATTTTGTTTCCCTTTTCACTGGAAGGTCCTCTCAATGGGCCAGCTACTTCGGGGTTCCTGTGGTACTTCTGTAATGTCCCTCTTTTTGAATTTTATTAAAATGGTGAAATTTTCAACTTTTTCCACTAGTTCGACCTTTGACTAGTATTGGTCTTTGGGTCTCCAAATGAATCCAAATGCTCCCACATTGTTACAGAAGGTGTATGGATGATATTAGGATATAATTAAGAGGTTCAGGGATGCTTTATATTCTTCAAGAGGCTTCTGCTACTCTCCTTTAAGTTATGGCCAAATTAGGGAGTTTGATTAGCAATTTCTCTTTGACTAGTATTGGTCTCTTGGTCTCCAAATGACTCCAAATGCTTGTATAATGGGTCTAAAGGTATTTGAGATGTATTAAGACATATAAAAGAGGCTGATGGATGCTTAAAAACCATTAAAACAATTATGCAACATTCATTTACAATTTGGACAAAGTAGGGAATATTACTAGTAATTTCGAGCTTCAAATCCCCCAAGGGTTGTGGACAAATATGGCTTCCCAAATGCTGTTAAAACCTTCCAAATTTCTGAACAGAGGTATGGTACTGATAAGTGGCTTTAATGAGATCCCCAATGTATCCTTAATTAGTTCTTATGGCCTTCTGCAACTCCTTAAAATCATATGTTTATATGCAAGATTTCACATAGGGGGAAAAGCTAGTTAGTTTCACCATGACTTATGAAATTCGAATTTTAGGTGCCAAGGGATTATTCTATGTTAATGAAACTTCTTCAGAACTTTAATAACACTCCATACATCAACAAAATCATAGAGAATAACTTATATAACTCGAAATAGTGTCTCTTCAAACTCCAACAACAAGATCTAGGGGAAATGGCATCATTTATGCATTGTTTGGTATTTTTACATAAATCCACTTAGTATTTCGACCTGAGAGTCTCTTGAGAAGTAAAAAAAGAGTATATATATCAGATTACAAATATATGGGGCCTAAAGATCTATCCCAAAGAGTTCATCACCTCAACAAGTGCGCCTCTCCTCAAGGAGCAAGAATATGCCAAGAAATAGAAGAATGGTTGTAGAAGAAAGATGAAAGAGATGTGACCATGAGATGCCCTATAGCTTCAACCTGTAACAAAAGAATCCATTAAAGCTCCAAATGAAAGGTCTGAATGGCCTTTCCAATTACCAACTAGTATGGGAATCTTTCACCCTCGAAATTGGTGCTAAGGCAAGCAGAGTAGCACTCCACTAGCTCTCCTCTCCCAAATGCAAAATGAAAATTCTAAAATGATCAAAAGCTACCATCCTTCTTTGTTATTGTATTTTATAAAATTATAAGGTCCTCCCTGATTCGAATTCCTCCCAAGATCTTCATGCCAACTCAAGTTGGGAAGAGATTCCCAAGTATGCCACTTGTCCTTCCAATTCTAGCCCTCTCCTTCTCCAAATTCGAATCGGTGTCTCTTTGGCTGCCCTAAATCACTTGAGCGCCCTCTTGGAGGTTGTTTCTAGCCTTGACATGTCATATATGTCAGATTCAACTTTCAGGTCTTATTTATGTCATAGGTGCCATAGCACCTTCATCATTGTTGTCATAGAGATAGGGAATCTAGTCCAAGTGTCTCACTAGCTCCAAAATGCCTCTTCCTCTTCCATGGGAGTTACGCTTCCACTCCAATTCGAACTTAATTAATTCATGCCAAGTATATTGAACTTCCAACTCATCCCAAGAACCTTGGGCTTCTTATGGTTTCAAAATGACAAGAGGAGGATGCCATGTCTCATAGAAACTCTAGCTTGTGTGGGTCCCACATCCTCCATGTGTCTTCATGATCAATTGCCACTTTGATTTTCCATTGTATTTATTTATTTAGATCCTTTATTAAATATTGATGTCATTCTAATGTTCAAACATCATTTATTATCCCCCTTATTTCAAATCCCAAATCTTCCACCCCCAACCTAGGGAACTAGTAATTTTCCTCCATGGCAGTTCATTTGGATGGGTATATTACAACTTTGAATTGGGAATTTCTCTTAATGTGACCCACCTTGTCCATTTGGATCTAATTTCACATTATTACTAACTTGGACATCATTCTTGGCAATTATTTGACCCTTAGCATCAAGTTGACAAACTATTATGAGTATGGCCAAGGGGCTTAGGCCATTGTGACCCAATGCAAAATTTTGGGACATGAAAAATCCTCCCTTCCCAATATTGCTTGTCCTCAAGCAATTTCAACACATGTATGTGGAAGAAACTGCTTTCTTTCCAAAATTTTGCTTCCCAAAACTTCTCTTCTGAAACCTTGAGTAGAGCCACCCATGCACTACAATTGTGTGTTTCCAAAAGCAAGGATATGTGGATTTTCTTTTTCATTTTGATATCCCCTGTAACATCACCACTAAACACCAAAATCTTAATTAAATCCATCAAAACCAAGTTGGAACAATTACTCTTTACCTCTTTCATATTTGGAAACCCTTTTTGATACCACTGCAGAATTATTTGAAGTTGCCACTGACTTTCCCAGCTTTGAGTCTTCGAGATTCCATGAAGATTTTAGAGAGGAACCACCATGATTGCTGCTGCACTACTCTTATTAAAATCACTTTATTAAGTGGGGACTCAATCTCCCATACTACTTTGAAATCAATGGGACTAAAAATTATCCCAGGGTCCCATTGTTTGTATTGCACTCCAACAATTAAGGGTGCTCTCCAACCCATACCATCAAGAAAGAGAGTTCCTGGATCCCATTTTCTTGTATGAATACTTCCAAACTTCATGAGTACAAAAGATATATCATCAAAGTACATAACAACATAATAAAAATGTACATCAAGGAGGTGCCTCATCAAAGAATCATGAAAGTGCTTATACCTCCAAGTGAGTAGACCATCATTTGCCAAGTGCATACAAGCTTCAAGTGACCATTCAAATATGCTCCCATGACATAGGTGAGGATCCCATGTCGTATATTTCTGCTCCAAAAGGATGTAATATGCATCAAAATAATCAGCCTTGTGTTCTTTCATCCAAGAAGTGAATGAAGAGCCTTCACTAAAATCTGAACCAAGTAGGGAGTAAGGAAAACAATAAGCCTTCAAGGGCCTCACATAAGTAGAATTTATGCATCCATGAACATGTGTATCATCAATAAATAACAAAGTATGTTGCTTCCAATAATAATTTTCTCCAATCATATATCTCTTCACCCAAGTGCTAGATGAAGTTCCTCCAATATCAATTGAACTAAGCAAGGAGCAAGGAAAATCATGAGCCTTCAAGTGACTCAAGTGAACATCATAAGTGCATCCATGTAGATTTATCTCATAATAAGGTAACAAGGGATGCTTCTGCAAGTGTAAATAAGAAATGGCTCTAATAATGTCATCATATAAAGGAGAGATGGGAGTTTCATGCTCCTCATGTGGCACCATAAAAAATAAACCTTTCACCCATGCTTCATTAGGATGAATGCTGCAAAATATGGAAGTGTAGGATGTAGGAGAATGAACCAACTCACCCAAATGATCAGAAAGTGTAGAAGTGTCCTCATGTGAATGCTCCATAATGGTAGGATCATGCACACCCCTCAAAAGTGCACAACTTTCCTCATAGGTTGGTTCCAAGGTAGTGGAATCATACACTTCTTCAAAAATTGTGTCACCATTTCCAAGAGGAAACTCAAGTTCCTCTTCCACCACATCAAGTGCTTGAATCTCATCAATATCATCTTCAGACACATCAAGCACATGCAATTTTCCATGTTTTTCATGATCTACCATGTCATGAGAATCCCCCATGCAATCTACCATCTGAAAATTTGAAACTATCACGAACCCAAATTTCTAAACTAGTAAAGATTGATAAAAATTTAAAATTTTCATCATGGACGATATCAATAAAATATAAAACATGCTAATTCCTCTTTCAACATAACACTGGTTGACAATTCATCAAAGATATGGAACATACATAAGCATTTATATGATTATTAAGCTATTAACTTTAATACAAAGTTTTCCGATCACGTTTGTCAAATGATTCTCATTGTCAATTATCATTCACTCTATTTCACTTTGCAAAAAGTAAATTCATTCAAGGTATAAATGTATGACTATTAGTAACAAGGGCCTTTAATCTAATCATACAATTTATCAATGACGCATCAACCCGTCTTACCATCTTTACCTTAAACCTATTCATGGAATCCTTACTTAATGGTAGTGAACATAATCATATGTACTGAAACCTTTAGTACACTTCTATCCCATGGATAACATAGTCAACTAAGAAAAGCGTATTTCACCTAAGCCTTAATTGACACAACATATATTCAAACATGCTTAACTGCGCTATTATAATCATATATGTAAATGAGAGACAATTATACAAACAAGGAGACATATATAAAGGAGACTAAAGATGATAAGAAACACCAACCTACTATCAATGAATTTAAAGCACACTTTCATCTACTTCTAAATTGAACACATAAATGCATAGATACCAAGCAACCACTAAATAGATTTTTCCAACTTATCCACACATGTAAACCAAAAACAATGTTATAAATAACCACCATCGTAAAAATGCCTAAGGTACACAATTTTAAAACAACCAAAACTGAGATAATATTTGAAACACAACATCAAGAGAGATATACATGAAGAATACATACCAAGAGAACATTTTGACATGGTTCACCCTTATCTTGGGCTACATCCACAAAGGATTGTTTTTTTTTTTTATTATTTAATCAAGGAAAGAGATTACATCAAGTAATATGGTCGTTGCAACCATAAACTTTCCACCTTCTCAGTCTCTATAACAAGAGTACTAGGTGCTATAATATTCATTTAGGAAGTCCTCAAAGAATAATTCCTTATTCTGAAGGTTTATATTGGACAACATAACTCTGTGTACTTTATTAACATTAATATCTTTCAAAATCCAAACTTTATCTATTATATACAACTAATATATGTATAAATGTATAGGTTTTCTATACCTCAAGCCGTTAATATATATTTATAGGTTCTCTTACCAACTAACTTGGAAAACGGTTAACATCCCTTTTTTTAACTTATATCCAATAAACTACCTCATATTAATAAGCTACCACATATTGGATCTACTCCATTCATTATTTGAATTTTATATAACAAGTACATACATATACATTATTATGTAGATATCTTTATAAGGGATTAATATTATAGCTAATATTAACTTTTAGAGACTTTTCAAGATATTAAGTTCTAATCCCCTCTTCCATTAGTCACACTTTAACAAGTACTTGAGAGATAGAATGTAATACTTATAATTATCTTAAGTTAACATACTACCATATATAGCTCCCACGTGATATTTTCTTTTTTCCACATTAATTGTCGAGATAGTCATATCTAGGATTGCATTTCTATGCCAATAACATTGACTAAATAGCGAGCATAAACAATCACACAACTCTTACTAAGAAGGGTATACAGACAACACATACAATTGGCTTCCTTTGGGATTGCCTCCATGATTTTCTTGGCAATTTGTACACAGAGTTTTACCAATCTAGCCATTGATAGAAAACATCCCATCGCTTAGTTTTTTTTTTTTAAAGAATCATGGGGTTATACAGTTTTATAAATAGATATACGAGGCATGTACTAATATAATATTGTAATGTCCCTTGTTAGGAATTTTATTAAAATGACAATTTTTCACTTTTTTCCCTAGTTAGACCTTTGACTAGTTTTGAGCTCTAGGTCGCCAAATTGCTCCAATTGCTCCCAAATATTCTGATAAGGTATATGGATGATTTTATAACATATATATGTGTTTCAGGGATGCTTTTGGACCTTTAAAATACTTTTTCAAATCCTCTTTCGATTCTAGCCAATGTAGGGAACTTTACTAGTAATTTCCCTTTGACTAGTATTGGTCTCTAGGACTCAAATTGACTCCAAATTCCTTCAAATATTCAAGGAAGGTGTATGAATGATATTAGGACCTGAATATGATGTTCAGGGATGATATATGGCCACCAAAATACCTCTTCAAACTCTCTTAAGATTCTGGACCAAGTATGCAATTTTACTAGTAATTTGGGGTTGAAATCCCCCTGGGGTAAGTACTGAAAATGGCTTCCCAAATGCCTCCAAACCCACTCAAATTTATGAACAGAGGTAGGGAATGTATCAATGATGTTATTAAGGTCTCATTTTCACCATTAATTGATTATTATATCTGTTCCAACCTTCTTCCATTTAGCTGCAAAAATCACCCATTCGACCCTTGGGGAAATGACACTATTTCTTCTCCCAATGCAATTAAACTGAGTAAAAATACTTCAAATGCTCAAGTATAGTACATGAAACTTGTAAAATAAATCCATGGAAGTATATTAATCACAAATGTAACATAGAATCATCCATTCATTCGAAATCATCAACATTACATTGGTTCACAACAAGGTAGTGGGGAAATGACACCGTTCTTTCATTAAAAATGAGATTTACACATTTCTACTTGGAATTGAGACCTGAAATGTTTTGGAGATGAATAACAGAGTATTTAATTCATATTACAAAATAAATGGGGCATTAGAATATCCCCCAAAGAGTACAATAGCTCACCAAAAACGCCCTGCCTCAAGGATCAAGAATATGCCATCAAAACTGGAAATGGTTGAAAGCATGAGCTGCAATAGAAGAAACCATGAGTTTCCCTATAGCTTACACCTGAAAATAAAGACTCCATTAAATCTCCAAATGAAAGGTCTGAATGGCCTTTCCAATTACCAACTTGGATGGGAATCTTTCACCCTCAAAATTGGCTAAGGCAAGAAACTAGTCATCCACTAGTTCTCCCTCTTCATAAATGCAATTGCAAATTCTACAAATGATCAAAAGATACTTTAATTCTTTGTTATTGAAATTTATAATATTCTAATGTCCTCCATGGGCCGAAATCCTTCCAAGAGACTCATGCCAACTCAAGTTGGGAAGAAATTCCAAAGAATGCCACTTGTACAACAATTGCTAGTCTCCCATTTCCACCAAATCACATGTGAAAGCATCTTAGCTTCCCTAACAACCTTGAGCGCCCTCTTGGAGTCTATTTTTAGCCTTGACATGTCATATATGTCATATGTCATCCTTTAGGTCTGATTTGTGTCATAGGTGTCATAGCATCTTCATCATTGTTGTCATAGAGCTAGGGAATCTGGCCCAAGTGTCTCACTAGCTCCAAATTGCCTCTTCCTCTTCCATGGGAGTTAATATTCCTCTATATTTCGACCTCATTGAATCATTCCAAGTATTATTGACCTTATAAATCATCCCAAGAACATTAGGCTTCCCATGGATTCAAAATTGCAAGAAGAGGATGCCATGTCGCACATAAATTCTAGCTTGTGTGGGTCCCACTTCCTCCATGTGTCTTCATGATCAAATGCCACTTTGATTTTCACTTGTATATATTTATTTATCTCCTTTATTAAATATTTATGCTATCATAATGTTCCAACATCATTTATTATCCCCATTATTCCAAATCCTAAAGCTTCCACCCCAAACCTAGGAAATTAGTAATTTTCCTCCTTAACAATTATTTGACCTTTAGCATAAATTTGACAAACTATAATGAATATGGACAATTTGATTAGGCCATTGTGACCCAATGCCAAATTTGGGACATGACAAATCCTCTCTTCCCAATATTGCTTGTCCTCAAGCAATTTCAAACATGGGTGTTGAAGAACCTGCTTTCTGTATAATTCTCTGAAGTTGCCATTGAATTGCCCAACCTTGAGTCTTTGAGTTTTCATGAAGATTTTAGAGAGGAACCACCATGCTTGTTGTTGCACTACTCTGATAAAAATCACTTTATTAAGTGGGGAATCCATCTCCCATACTGCTTGTTTCCACAAAAAATTTGAAACCAATGAGATCCAAAAAATTATTCTAAGTTCCCATTGCTTGTATTGCACCCCAACAATTAAGAGTCCTCTCCAACCCACACCATTAGATAAGAGGATTCCTGGATCCCATTTTCTTTTATGCATCCTTCCAAACATCATGAATACAAAATATATATCATCAAAGTACATAACAACATAATGAAAATGTACATCAAGGATATGCTTCATCAAAGAGTCATGAAAGTGCTTATACCTCCAAGTAAGTAGACCACCATTTTTCAAGTGCATACAAGCTTCAAGTGACCAATCAAATCTGCTCCAATGACATAGGTGAGGATCCCATGTCCTATAATGCTAATCCAAAAGGATGCGATATGCATCAAAATATTCAGCCATGTATTCTTTCATCCAAGAAGTGAATGAAGAATCTCCACTAAAATATGAACCGAATAATGAGCAGAAAAAACAAGGAGACTTTAAATGACTCAAAGAAGTCTCACCCATACATCCCTGAATGTGAGAATCATAAAGATATAACAAAGTATGTGGCTTGCAACAAAAATGTTCTCCAATCATAAATCTATTCACCCAAGTGTTGGATGAAGTTCTTCCAACATCAAATGAATCAAGTGTTGAGCAAGCAAAACCATGAGTCTTCAAGTGACTCAAATGCATATCATAGGTGCATCTGTGTAGATGTGCATCATAATAAAGTAACAAAGGATGTTGCTGCAAATGTGAATAAGAATGTGCTCCAACCATGTCATCATAAAAGGTAAATCTAGGAGTTCCATACTCCTCATGTGGCACCATAAAAAAGAACCCTTTCACCCATACTTCATTGAGACTAATGCTGCAAAACATGGAATTGTAGGATGTAGGAGAATGAACTAACTCACCCAAATGATAAAAAAGTGCAGAAGTTTCATCATGGGAAGGATCCATATGGGTAGTATCATGTAGCTCCGTCAAAAGGGTGAAACCTTTTTCATAGATTGGTTCCAATGTAGGGGAGTCATGTTCTTATTTAAAAATTGCATAATCTTCATCAAGAGACAATTCAAGTTCCTCTTCCACCACATCAAGTGTTTGGATCTCTTCAAGTTCATATTCAAACACATATTCAAATTTCCACATTTCTCATGATCCACCATGTCATGAGAATCCTCCAAACAATCTACCATTTGACAATCTGAAACATAGGAGGAAAAACAAGTATTTTGCAACTTTTCAAGAAGTTGCTCATTTTGAATTGTGAGATTATGAATATCCTCATTATTCTTCAAGTATGGATCATGTAACAATTCATTAAGCTCAAACAAATGGTTTCTATCAAAAAACAAAGACATGAAATTACCTTTGATGTGGCACATTGCTCTTTGAATCTTCTCCATGTCTTCAAGGAAGGATGTTTCCTCCAATGAAGTAGCTCTCCAACAAGAATTTGACACCAATGATTGAGTGTCATGGAGAATGCTGAGGGACTCTTGGATCTTATTTTCATTAATCTTTAAGGACCCTTCAAGAAAATGAGGCTCTTGCAAATGAACCTTCTCATCTTCTTCATTTTTGCTTGGACCAACTTCATGAAGCTCAAGTGGTGATGGGGAAGTTGATCTTGGTTCTTCTTAAACTGCTATAAGGTCTTCATTATCATGCTTAATGGAACTTGGGCTTGCAGCAACACTTTCAAAAGTGATCTCTATGTCACCAACATAGAGGTGCGAGCACCCATTAATAGGTACTCTTTCATAGTTTAAGCATCCATCAGTAGATGCTCTTTGGTTCATGTCTAAGCTAGAAGGTGTCTCGAAATGATCTTCCATATTTTCAATAGAATCTTCTTCATGCTCTTGTGATGTATCTTCATTTTTATCCTTCAAGCAAGATGATGCATTTTTCCCCTTGTTTTCCTTATGATCAATATCTTTGGAATTTCTTTTTGAAGAATTCCCAAAAGCTCTCCTCAAGTGGGACATAATTTCATGCACACATGTATGATACTCACTCCAAGGTTCTTTACAAGAAGGGCATAAAACTTTCTTTACTAACTCCACATCTTCATTTTTGGGCCTATTTTCAAAAATATGTTCAGCATAGTACTCAAAAGACATGGCATTTTGTGTATTTTTGCTTGAAGCAAGATATTCTTGATATTTTTTATATTGTTGTGGCAAGGTTTTATATTTTGCTCTCCATCTTTGGAACTCACTCATAGAATTATCCTTGGTTGGTGTGACACACTCATATTCATAAGATTTAAAGTCATAAGAATAATCTTTATTTATCTTGAAATTGTAAGAAGTGTTGCATGATGGCACCTCTTCCTTGTACCATTCACATTCTGCTTCATATTGTTCATAAGCATCTACATATTCCTCATAAGAATTGTACTCATAGGATTCAACATAATAGTAAGACATGGATTCCAATAATTCTTGAATGTATGTACCTGATCCACAGGTGCAAGGACCATGCTATGATACCACTGTAATGTCCCTTGTTAGGAATTTTATTAAAATGACAATTTTTCACTTTTTTCTCTAGTTAGACCTTTGACTAGTTTTGAGCTCTAGGTCCCCAAATTGCTCCAATTGCTCCCAAATATTTTGATAAGGTATATGTATGATGTTAGAATATATATATGTGTTTCAGGGATGCTTTTGGACCTTTAAAATACTTTTACAAATCATCTTTCGATTCTGGCCAATGTAGGGAACTTTACTAGTAATTTCCCTTTGACTAGTATTGGTCTCTAGGTCTCAAATTGACTCCAAATGACTTCAAATATTCAAGGAAGGTGTATGAATGATATTAGGAATTGGATATGATGTTCAAGGATGAGATATGGCCACCAAAAGACCTATACAAACTCTCTTAAGATTCTGGACTAAGTATGCAATTTTACTAGTAATTTAAGGTTGAAATCCCCCTGGGGTAAGTACTGAAAATGGCTTCCCAAATGCCTCCAAAACTACTCAAATTTATGAAAAGAGGTAGGGAATGTATCAATGATGTTATTAAGGTCTCATGTTGACCATTAATTGATTATTATATCTGTTCCAACCCTCTCCCATTTAGCTGCAAAAATCACCCATTCGACCCTTGGGGAAATGACACTATTTCTTCTCCCAATGCAATTAAACTGAGTAAAAATAGTTCAAATGCTCAAGTACAGTACATGAAACTTGTAAAATACATCCATGGAAGTATATTAATCACAAATTTATCAGATAATCATCCATTAATTTGAAAACATCAACATTACATTGGTTCACAACAAGGTAGTGGGGAAATGACACTGTTCTTTCATTAAAAATGAGATTTACACATTTATACTTGGAATTTAGACCTGAAACTTTTTTTAGATGAATAAAAGAGTATTTAATTCATATTAAAAAATAAATGGGGCATTAGAAGCTCCCCCAAAGAGTACAATAGCTCACCAAAAACGCCCTGCCTCAAGGATCAAGAATATGCCATCAAAACTGGAAATGGTTGAAGGAGTGAGCTGAAATAGAAGAAACCATGAGCTTCCCTGTAGCTTACACCTGCAAATAAAGACTCCATTAAAGCTCCAAATGAAAGGTCTGAATGGCCTTTCCAATTACCAACTTGGATAGGAATCTTTCACCCTCGAAATTGACTAAGGCAAGAAACTAGTCATCCACTAGCTCTCCCTCTTCACAAATGCAATTGAAAATTCTACAAATGATCAAAAGATTCTTTAATTCTTTGTTATTTACATTTATAAACTTCTAATGTCCTCCATGGGTCGAAATCCTTCCAAGAGACTCATGTTAACTCAAGTTGGGAAGAGATTCCAAAGAACGCCACTTGTACAACAATTCCTAGTCTCCCACTTCTACCAAATCACATGTGGAAGCATATTAGCTTCCCTAACACCCTTGAGAGCCCTCTTGGAGTCTATTTTTAGCTCTGGCATGTCATATATGTAATATGTCAGCCTTCAGGTCTGATTTGTGTCATAGGTGTCATAGCATCTTCATCATTGTTGTCATAGAGCTAGGGAATCTAGCCCAAGTGTCTCACTAGCTCCAAATTGCCTCTTCCTCTTCCATGGGAGTTACTCTTCCTCTATATATCGACCTCATTGACTCATACCAAGTATTATTGACCTTATAACTCATCCCAAGAACATTAGGCTTCCCATGGATTCAAAATTGCAAGAAGAGGATGCCATGTGGCACATAAATTCTAGCTTGTGTGGGTCCCACTTTCTCCAAATGTCTTCATGATCAAATGCCACTTTGTTTTCACTTGTATATATTTATTTATTTCCTCTATTAAATATTTATGCCATCATAATGTTGCAACATCATTTATTATCCCCATTATTCCAAATCCCAAAGCTTCCACCCCAAACCTAGGAAACTAGTAATTTTCCTCCTTGGCAATTATTTGACCTTTAGCATCAATTTGACAAATTCTAATGAATAGAGCCAATTTTCTTAGGCCATTGTGACCCAATGCCAAATTTGGGACATGACAAATACAAAATCACAATTCCTTCCAACAGATCTTTAATGCTGACAAAATACATTCTAATAAAAATAAGAACTAGGATCAAACTGACCGTTTTCCCTTCTCATGTTGTGTCACCGATTTATGCTAAAATACATGATATATATATAATGATATACGCAGAGAATAAAAACCTGGAGATTATACACTGTGCAATACTTAAGAACAGATTTACAAGTTTCACCCGAGCATAGGAAAAGAAGGGTGTATGATATGTTCCAGGTATTGGTCACTTAGTATGCTCATAACTAAGCACGATCTCCCTTCCCAAGTTGCTGAGAGAAAACGCTATACAAAGTGTTTATAAGCAAACTTATATAACAAAAAGTGTGAACTAAAATGCGTTTTTTTTTTTCGCGTAATAACTTAGACAGAGTATCTATCGGGATGATACAAAATCTTTCTATCTTGAATAAGCTTATTTTAAGATCGAGTAAAAGAAAACAATGATGATCTCTAACTAGATAGAGGCTGGCGCTTACAATAAACATACTATGATAGCACTTATGTAACTGTTCATAAAGTAGAATCGATATGAACCCTTGGTTAACTATAACCAGCAAACGCACAGGTCGATGGCAATTCTTTTCAAAACTAAGAGTAGATCGGCGAAGATCAAATTTCAGGATAAAGATTGAGGACATCGCCTCTCTGCCTATACTAGGTGTCGGTCCTATCTTTGTGCAGGGAAACAAAGGAAATAATCTTCATACTTTCGAGATCATTTCTCTCTCTCTATATAGCACTCATCAACCAGAAAAGAGTTTGATGGTGAAATTATTTAACAAAGTATATTTCCAAAATATAATTACCTGAGTGGTGATTGGACTTCCACGAACTCATCCTCTCAGTGCCATCACCATCACCTACACCGCTTCATTATGTGGATTTTGTTGAAAATCTATTGCGCCTATCTCCTTCACAGCCCGAGCAGCGTGTATCCATGGCTCCTTTTCCCGGAGATAACCTAACATACGATAAATAATAGAACTGAATATTGTTCAGTGCACAACCCTATAGCCAGTGCGTTCCTACATCCTCTTCTTTTCTCCCTCATGGAACCGCGCGTCCCCAGGTAACACATGATTCCTCCCTTTAAATGAGATTTACGAAGCCGCCCTCTTTTCTCAAGAGTTTGTTAAAAACAAAGAGTCTCACACCTATCAACAAATGGCGATTCAGGAGGTAGCATCTTAACAAGTGGTCGTAGTTATGAATTCAATTATCCACTAAAGGGACAACTTTCCTAAAAACATTCCTTACTTTCCTCCACCCTGTTCTAGTTAGGTGCTAGCCTTTATTTACACTACCATAATTAAACTTCCCTTTGACAACTGGTCGTTTCAACAACCTCTAAAATTGCATGGTGTGAATTATGGAATTGACAACTCGAACCTCCCATTAAGTAATAAGAAGTATGGGGTTTGATATTCTTTGTGGAGTGTTCCTATGATGGAGACACTCTGCTGGGTTCAAGGGAAAGTGAAAACTTCCACAACAGGGATTCAACAACCTAAAATAATGTGCCCTTTCCTTAATATAAATTTAATCATACTCCTTAGATAAGTAAATTATTCCTCATAAAAATGGAGTTTTCTTTATTTCTTTATAATTTTAATGAATTCAAATTTTAAATATACTCATAAAGATGTGGAACTTTATTAAAAAATCCTAGGAATGTTCAGGAATAATAATCCCATAGATACTTAAGGTATAACCTAAAATTTATAAAATAGATACCTTTATATCTTTATACAATGAATATTCACTTGAATCATCTGAGTTCCTTTATTCTTTAGATATGTACATATATGATTATGTTTATTTTGAATATACCTTAATACCTTTTTCGTATATATATATATTGAATGGATAGTAACTTTTCAATCCAATTAAAAGAAGTATTATGATTAAAATGCATATATAATTATTTTATTAATAATTATCACCATTATTTATAACTATTTATATATATATGTAGGACTCATATATATATATATATGTAGGTATCTAAATGCTTATCACAACCCTTTGTTTATCTTTCATAACTCTATAAGACATGCCTATTTTAAATATATATAACATATTAATTTAATAATGATATCAACTATTATATATTTATATATGACATCCACCACTAAATATATATCTTCATAGCTTAATCATAATAAGATAAAATAACTTAGGCCATAGTATCTTAGTTTAGATATCTCAGGTGAATAATAATCCTACTAGGACGAACTTATGCCCCCACCCATCATAATTCAACATGATAAGTTATGATAGGGTCAACCAACACATGGCTCCCTAGTTATAATATTTTTCTTATAGGTGGGTTTTGTTACTTATCATTTAGTCGCAATATCATTCTTAAATATTCTAGGCTTAAGCTAAGACTTATAAACATAACACTAGCTCGAGGTCCACTGGTGGGGCCTTAGCCTTGAACTCCTCGCCATGGCCATTTACAAAAATTCATAATTACATTTACAAGAGTAATAACAATAGGGGTCGAATTTGAGGGATGTTATAGAAACATAGGAGGAAGAACAAGTATATTGCAACCTTTCAAGAAGTTGCTCATTTGAATTTTGAGTTTATTAATATCCTCATAATTCTTCAAGTATGCATCATGTAACTATTCATTAAACTCAACCAAATTGTTTTTATTAAAAAGCAAAGACATGAAATTACCTTTGTTGTTGCACATTTCTCTTTGACTCTTTTCCATGTCTTCAAGGAAGGATAGATCCTTCAATGAAGAAACCTTCCAACAAGAATTTGACACTAATGCTTGAGTGTCATGGAACATGCTAATGGTCTCTTGGATATTCTTTTCATTCATCTTTAATGACCCTTCAAGAAAAAGAGGCTCTTGTAAAGGGATCTCCTCTTCTTCTTCTTTCTTACTTGGACCAACTTCATGAAGCTCAAGTGGTGATGGGGAAGTTGATCTTGTTTCTTCTTCAACTACTACAAGGTATTCATTCTCATGCTTAATGGAACTTTGGCTTGTAGAAACACTTTCAAAAGTTATCTCTATGTCACCATCATAGAGGTGTGAGCACCCATCAGTAGGTACTCCTTCATAGTTCAAGCATCCATCAGTAGATACTCCTTGATTCATGTCCAAGGTAGAATGTGTCTTGAAATTATCTTCAATATTTTCAATAGAATCTTCTTCAAGTTCTTGGGATGTATCTTCATATTTATCCTTCAAGCAATCTGATACACTTTTCCCTTTGGTTTCCTTAAGATCAATACATTTGGAATCTCTTTTTGAAGAAAACCCAAAAACTTTCATCAAGTGGGAAATATATGCATTCCATGAAGGTTCAGACATTTCACTACTCTTTTCACCCACACATTTATGATTTTCTCTCCAAGGTCTTTTGCAATAATGGAATAAACCTTTCTTCACTAACTCCACATCTTTTGGGGTATTAATATTTGATTTGGAATCAATAAATTTAGGGGTAGTAGGCCTTGGTATTCTCTGAAATTCATTTTCTCTATTATGGGGTCCTGTGCTTGAGAAAATATGCTCACCCATTGGCTTCTTTTCCTCATAATGAGAATTGTTGTTGCCTCCTATTACTCCTTTTCTCCCAAGTTGGCTAGCCAAAGATTCGAATTCTTTCATAATATGCTTGGTCATGCTTTCAAATAGTGGTTTCATGAGTTTCCTAAGCTTCTCACCATCATCTGAGGTTCCCTTTTCATCCCTAGTCATAGTTTCCTAGAAAAATTTGCTCTTCCTTTCCTACTTTTTCCTCTTCAACAAAAGCACTTTTGGTTTCAATATCTAATGGTGGTCGCTGACTTCTTGTCCTTATGAACATCAGACCACAGCAGGTGCCAAGATCATGCTCTGATACCACTGTAATGTCTTTTTTTTTAATTTTATTAAAATGGTGAAATTTTCAACTTTTACACTAGTTCAACCTTTGACTAATATTGGTCTCTGGGTCTCCAAATGACTCCGAATGCTCCCAAATTGTTACATAAGGTGTATGGATTATATTAGGACATAATTATTAGGTTCATGGATGCTTTATATTATTCAAGAGGCTTGTGTAACTCTCCTTTAAGTTCTAGCCAAAGTAGGGAGTTTGACTAGCAATTTCTCTTTGACTAGTATTGGTCTCTTGGTCTCCAAATGACTCCAAATGCTTGTATAATGGGTTTGAAGGTATTTGAGAGGTATTAAGACATATGAAGAGGTTTGGATTCTTAAAAACTCCTAAAACATTTCTGCAACATTCATTAGTGGACAAAGATGGCTTCGCAAATGCTGTTAAACCATTCCAAATTTATTAACAGAGGTATGGTAATGATAAGTGGATTTAATTATCCTCCCAATGTATCCTTAATTAGTTCTTATGGCCTTCTACAACTCCTGAAAGTCATATGTTTATATGAAAGATTTCACATAGGGGGAAAAGCTAGTTATTTTCACCATGACTTATGAAATTCGAATTTTAGGTGCCAAGAGATTATGATCTGTTAATGAAACTTCTTCAAAACTTTAATAACACTCCATACATCATCAAAATCATTGAGAATAATTGATATAACTCGAAATAGTGTCTCTTCAAACTCCAGCAACAAGATCTAGGGGAAATGACATCATTTATGCATTTTTGGTATTTTTACATAACTCCACTTAGTATTTCGACCTCAGAGTCTCATGTGTAGTAAAAAAAGAGTATACATATCATATTACAAAGATATGGGACCTCAAGAGCTATCCCAAAGAGTTCATCACCTCAACAAGTGTGTAACACCCCGTTTTGACATTACTACTTGAACTACTATTATATGTTATATTTGTTTGACTATGAGACCTCGTCGATTGACGACACTGTGGGCATATTGTGAAAATCCTCACAACAGATCTAAGAGATGATGTATCTCACAAGAGAATAATTATGATTAAGCAAGAAAATAGAAGAAGAGTGATACATGCAGTATAATGAGCAACAGAATAATATGGTACAGTAGAACTCAAATAGAAGCAATAATACTTCGGTCATACTAGATTATTAATCACAAATGGACATATAAATAATACAATGCATGAGGAATTCGAATGCCTAAGGTGGCAATTCGAATTAGCCTTCATGGAGTGATCAAAGGATCACTGGAGTGTCATCGAAGCACAACTAGGTGTCCTCATGATCATCGGAGCGCAACTGGAAGTCTTCATCATCATCAGTGGAGTCATCAATGCTCAAGTAACTGTTAACCATCAGTCAAACTAACTCTGGTAGGTGTAACTCAGTGTAACTAAGTGTAACTGAGTGTAACTAAGTGTAACTGAGTGTAACTCAATGTAACTAAGTGTAACTCAATGTAACTAAGAGTAACTGAATGTAACTGAGTGTAACTGAGTGTAATTCAATGTAACTGAGTGTAACTGAGTGTAACTGACTGTAACTGAATGTAACTGAGTGTAACTCAATGTAACTGAGTGTAACTGACTGGTAGGTGAAGAAGGGCGAGTTGCTCCCTAAAATCAAGGAAGAAGGGCGCACTAAGCAACTGGAGGGCTAAAACTGAATAGTGAGAAGCTCCTGGGGGCTGGCTAACTGAGGGCTAGGTGCTGGACTGATGACTGGGATGCATGCAAACCCTAGAATGCATGCAAACCCTAAAAGGTGCATGCATGACTGAAAATGTAAATAATCAAAATACTGGTGGGACTAGGATGGAGTATAGGAATATCCTAACACCCCCCCTTAATCCATCCTGGGCCCTGGTAACTAAGACCAAAGGTCACCCAATACAATGAATAATAACATTCAATAAACCAAGGAAGTGGGAAAATTTCATGGGAAACATACCCCCTCCTCAAAAAATAGACTGTAAGGCACACATAAAAAAATAAAAGCTCCAAACTCAAGCATGTGTGATGCTTGGTCATATGTCTGGAGGTATCTTCTTCTTGGGAAGAAGTGGATCATGCTCAAAAAGCATGTGCTTGTACTTGCTCTTCAGATCGAATGTGATGAGAACAAATCCAACAGTATTAGAATGATCCTTGAACCTGTGATTCGAATCAGCTGAGGTAGGATCAAATTTTTGAATGTGCATATAGTCCTTTGTCTTCTCCTTCGAACCACCATGGGTGAGATTATGCCAAAAAGAACTATTACATGTTTGCTTGAAATCAAAATCAGATTTAAGACTTTCAAAACAGTTTCTTGAGATATCCTTTGAACCAGCAGGGGTGAGATCAAAACTATCATATGATGCATGAGAAATTATCTCAAGCGGGTGGCAATGGCCATATTCTTCAATAACCTTCTGAAAGCATGTGCTAATGATCATATAGTAGTAAATAAGAGATGTTTGCTGAAGAGGAGCAAATGCATTACCTCCAATAGCTGATGTTACCTCCGAAATAATCATGTGATCATGATGCAAACCAACAAACTCTGGTGCAAGACGGGATTTAGGACCTTCTGCAATATCTAGAGTGTGAGCTGGCACAGAAAGAGAAGAAAGTTTGAGCATGAGCAGAGAATCTGCAAGTTCTTTGTCAACAACTTCAATATGAGATGATACTGGTTCATGATCCGAGAGATCATCAAGGGGAGCGAATGCAACATGATCTGAGAGACCATCAGGAGGAGCGAATGCATCATGATCTGAGAGACCATCAAGTGAAGCGAATGCATCAACTTGCTTGCTTTTGAAGGGATTTGGACTAAATCCATCATTCTTTTTGCCGAATCTTTCATCTAGATGAGCCCATAACTCTTTTGGAGTTTCAATATCAATGATGGTCGGGTACAATATGTAATCGGTCATAGCAAGCATCATTCTTCCAATGTGCATGTCACCTTTATTCAACCATTTAATCTTCTTTGTAGAGGATTCGAACTCTCTTTCAAAATAGCAATCAAAGAGATCATGGCTCTTCAAATATGCTATCATTCTTGGTTTCCATTCATCATAGTTGAATGGAGAAAGAGGAGTAATTTCTTCTAAATTCATTGAAGTTGTAGAAGACCTGCAAAAACAATATAGAATAACTGCAACTGCTACTGCTGCAAAAATGCAGATTCTGCTACAACTGTTGCACTCGAAATCTTGGTAATAACCTGCAAAAAACTCTCAAGAATGGAGATAAACAATACTCTCAACATGCTCTGATACCATGTGAAAATCCTCACAACAGATCTAAGAGATGATGTATCTCACAAGAGAATAATTATGATTAAGCAAGAAAATAGAAGAAGAGTGATACATGCAGTATAATGAGCAACAGAATAATATGGTACAGTAGAACTCAAATAGAAGCAATAATACTTCGGTCATACTAGATTATTAATCACAAATGGACATATAAATAATACAATGCGTGAGGAATTCGAATGCCTAAGGTGGTAATTCGAATTAGCCTTCATGGAGTCATCAAAGGATCACTGGAGTGTCATCGGAGCACAACTAGGTGTCCTCATGATCATCGGAGCGCAACTGGAAGTCTTCATCATCATCAGTGGAGTCATCAATGCTCAAGTAACTGTCAACCATCAGTCAAACTAACTCTGGTAGGTGTAACTCAGTGTAACTAAGTGTAACTCAATGTAACTAAGTGTAACTCAATGTAACTAAGAGTAACTGAATGTAACTGAGTGTAACTCAATGTAACTGAGTGTAACTGAGTGTAACTAACTGTAACTGAATGTAACTGAGTGTAACTCAATGTAACTGAGTGTAACTGACTGGTAGGTGAAGAAGGGCGAGTTGCTCCCTAAAATCAAGGAAGAAGGGCGCACTAAGCAACTGGAGGGCTAAAACTGAATAGTGAGAAGCTCCTGGGGGCTGGCTAACTGAGGGCTAGGTGCTGGACTGATGACTGGGATGCATGCAAAATGCATGCAAACCCTAGAATGCATGCAAACCCTAAAAGGTGCATGCATGACTGAAAATGTAAATGATCAAAATACTGGTGGGACTAGGATGGAGTATAGGAATATCCTAACACATATGGTTCTATTATTTTGCCGATATATATGTGTGTGTGTGTGATGATAGTATTATGATCGGTAGTCATGTTTAGATATGTATCATGTGTTAATTATGTCAAATATATGGAACTTACTGAATGATGGGTACGTGGATACCGTTACAGTTATATGTTGAAATAATGAATGTTATGCCAGGTGCATGGCGAATGAATGAGTTTATTGTTGTTATGTTATGATGAAATATATGTGTGTACATCTCGAGGATTTATGCACGATATTCTATATTGTATGTCGAGGACTGACTTACAAGTTGAAACGGCTAAGTGATAGCTGGATCCTACGAGGTGGGAGGGCCTTAGGGACATGGACTTCGAAAGATAAAATGGTATGCGAGTGATGCATTGTTTACTTTCGTATGGTTATTATGCTGTTTATTATGATGTATGTTATGACATGGGTGGGGTAGGGTTTCGGGAAACTCAACCGCCCATATCGGTTATACGATGACAGAACGAGTACAAGTGCAATGCTGTTGTTATGTCGGGTGGACATAGTCCCTTGTTCCATTAGGGGGGGTGGAGGCTTTACCCACCGTTTATCCCCGAAACCCAGAGTCATGGGAGGGCTGTGCTACGGCACGCTCCCCAAGGTGTGTGATGATGACTGGTGGTTTCCTGCTGGGGAAGCTTGGTCGATGTAGTCGACACTTCCGCTTACGGGTTCTAGCTGGAACCAGTCATGACTTGACATTCCAGGGTAGTCCAACAGAGGACATGATAGGATGTGGAAGTTAGTGATGATGTAGGTAGATAGGTGTAGCGTGAAGTAGGGGTCAAAGCAAGATCTAACTGTAGGTGTGTAAAACCCTTGGTTAGTATGTGTCGTAAATCAGTAATGTATGAATTGTCGTAACTTGGATTTGGTTAATGGATTTGTACCTTGCAAACTACGTTTAGAACTTGTATCAGTAAACAACCAGCTTCATTATTAAGATTGATATGTGTGAATTAATACTGTTAGTGTACTTACGCGAGGTATGTAAGCAGTAGCTACGCTTACATAACTCGCCAACATATTTATGAATTTCGTGAAATCTTGCTGAATAATAATGTTAAATATTGATGATTAATGTTAAAAAAAACAATGTCGATTAAGGTTAATAATGATGATTAATGTTAATGATGTAGATTAACGAATAATTATTATGGATTAAGGTTAATAAAGTCGATTAGGGTTGATAATGATGATTAATGTTAACAATGTAGATTAACGATTAATTATTGTGGATTAAGGTTAATAAAGTTGATTAGGGTTAGTAATGTTGATTAATGATTTATTATTACCCATTAATAATTAATTATTGTTGATTAATAAACAAAGCTAAGGTTAACCTAGGTAGTGACTAATGCAAGTGATTAGAATGCTTGATTGATTGCTAATTAGATTAATTACAACTAGGGTGTAATTAAAATAGAACCAGGTAAAGTCGATTAAATCTTAGCTAATTTTATTTAATTAATATAATTACACATTGATAATGTTATGATTTACATTGATAGGATTATTGTTCATAAATGATAAATTGAATTAGTAAATTTATAATTAGAGGGAATTCACATATTATAAATATTAGAAACCATTAATTAAACGATTAGGTAATTGTAATTAATCAATTGACAATTACTGTTAATTAAATTAAATTGGTGAAGCGTGTAAGTTTAAAACTCTTACGGTTGGTGGGTGAACCAACCCCAACCCCAACTTTATTATAAAAATTATATAACAGTGATTATTAATAAAATTATTAAACTTTGAATGAGAAACGAATGGTTAAAAATGATTGTTGTAATTGGTGTCGGTAAACCTCATAAAGAGAGGTGAATATTGAATTGACTGCTTATTAAATTATGAATATTTCATTGGAATGGTTCGAGGGAGTTGATTGAGAAGTAATGAGGGGGTTGGGACTCCATTAATGGGAGGATAAGGCATTAATGGAGGGGAAGAAGAGTCGGCAAACCTAGGATAAAATGGAGAAAGGAGGAGGAGGAAGGGGGAATCTTTTCTACCTTAGGATTTTGGAGAAGTTTAGCAGAGCAGAAATTGGGAGAGGAGAGCTGCAACAAGGGGGTTTGTTGGAGTTTGTTTTTCTAAAGGGATAGAACAGCTTAGGCTTGTACTCGGTTTGGGCTCGGGGGTCCAAAGGGGTACCTTTGGAGCTGGGTGGTCGGCGAGACCTCGCCAGTTGGCAGGGTGGCTAAACTGGTTTGGCTGGTTGAGTTTCAGAACTGTGGGGAAGGCTTTTGACTGCAGGGAAAAAGGCAAGGAGAAACGACAAACGGGGACAACAACTAAGGGGATCTGCAAGCTACCTACAGGTATTTTCCAGCAGGTATGTTTTATCATTCTACCTTGTAAAATTATGTAAAAATGTAAATTGCAAAAATTTATATGCTGTGTTGTTATATTTGCTGCTCCTACACAACAATAACTGGTTAGAGGTGGACATAACAGAATTATAGTTGTTCCATTTTTGGTAAATGTAAACACTTTTTTTTTTTTTTTGTTAACAGCCAAAACTAGTAATGAGGGTAGAGACTTAACAAAACAGGAACAGAAATCTCAACAGAAACAAAATAGAAATTTTGAACAGAACTGCAATATCTGACTGTATATAAAAGTTAAGGGAGACCCCAGTTGGGGGTCTTACAAAGTGTGCCTCTCCTCAAGGAGCAAGAATATGCCAAGAAATAGACGAATGGTTGTAGAAGCAAGCTGAAAGAGATGTGACCATGAGCTGCCCTATAGCTTCAACCTATAACAAAATAATCCATTAAAGCTCCAAATGAAATGTCTGAATGGACTTTCCAATTACCAACTAGGATGGGATTCTTTCACCCTCGAAATTGGTGCTAAGGCAAGTAGAGTAGCACTCCACTAGATCTCCTCTCCCAAATGCAAAATGCAAATTCTAAAATGATCAAAAGCTACCATCCTTATTTGTTATTGTCTTTTATAAACTTCTAAGGTCCTCCATGGGTCTAATTCCTCCCAAGATCTTCATGCCAACTCAAGTTGGGAAGAGATTCCCAAGTATGCCACTTGTCCTTCCAATTCTAGCCCCCTCCTTCTCCAAATTCGAATTGGTGTCTCTTTGGTTGCCCTAACACACTTGAGCGCCCTCTTGGAGGCTATTTTTAGCCCTAACATGTCAGTCTGATTTGTGTCATAGGTGTGTTGGCCGGATTTTATAACCTGGCCAACTAAAGAGAATCAACCCACACAAGTTGCTTATTGTAGCTTCCAATGTGATTGAGATAGCTGACTCTCGCGGGAACAAAGACCCTGCTGCCTTTGTAGGTTTGCTTTCTAGAATAGAGAGTCTTACAAACTATTGATATGAATTCCTAGAATACAAGTTAAATCCTAAAATGCAATCAAACTTTAATCTATGATGCAAGTTTAAATAGCTAGAAACACACAGATTTAGCAGCTACTAAATCACATTGGATTAATGGCTGCTAAAGTGTAGCTTTCAACATGAAATAGAACTAAAATCTAATTTTGAAAATTAATCATCATATGCATATGCACTGTATAACTATTGAAACAAATTCAAAAATAACACTTAATTTGAAAGGTGAATATAAAGTATTTATTCACATGATCAAAAGATACAAGAACACATATGAATATATAGATAGGTTCTGAAAAGGGATAAACATAATACTGATCCAAAAGAAATCAAATTCAATTAAAAGACTGTGTCATGAACAAACTGATACTGAAGAAAACTTCCCTATAGTCTGTACATGGAGCACCAACTAATAAAGAGTCTCTTCCATTAAAATTCAGAACCTCCTTTCAAACCTTAATAAGGGAACAAGCACAGAAATTTTGAGAAAAACACAGTTTCCTCAAATTCCATGGAGTATTCTCCATTCTGTCTTTAAAAAATTAAAAACAGAAAACTAAATTGAAGAACAAAAATTCTTTCAACTCTTTGGAGAACTCTCCCTCCCTCTGGCAGCAGCGTTTCCTCTTCTCTAGCTTTTAAAAAACATAGAAAATAGGAAAATTACAGAACATACAAAGAAAACTTCTGCAGCTCTGTTGAGCGCTCTCCACTCTGGCAATTGACTGGCTCCTGTTTATATAGGGAAAGAAGGCTAAAAACAGTCTCCTCAACGACAACTACAACAATCAATTTCTTTAACGAACTGAGCAGTTAAACCTCCGGTCTTTTATCCCTTCTGTTACAACTCTAAAATGCCTTCTCATTGATCAACCTCTAATGCCTTCGTAATTGTCATATAGATGAAACCAATTACTAATCTGGTACAGAAGAAAACGCCAACCCTTATTAAAAATATCCTCATGATCCGCGGCATGATTGATGCAAGCAGCAACCGCATCCGAAATTTCTTCAACCATCGCAAACGTAATATCCTTCTGTGCTTTCAATTTCGATACGTCATTATGTCATGATCTTCAAGTCAATCCCGAACCTCCTTGTATGGTGAACTTCTTTTCATGAAAAAGTTAGACCAAATGTTGTGCAACATTATTCCTGCAAATAAAAACATATATTAATAAATAAATATGCCAGTAACATTTGCGAAGAAAAGACAACGACACAGTAAACGGTAAAGAATGAAAGAACAGTAAAATGAAAATAAGAAGATCCCTTTTAAACTTCATCGTTTGACTTAGTGTCGAACTTCTACGATCATAGAGATTTGCCATTGAGAAAAGATAATTAGCCGGTACATCGCGACTTTCTCCTGTTCTTCATGTTCACCTCGATGGTGAAATTAATACAAACTCTCAAGCTTAAACTCAATCTTGACATTCAACAACAATTGACTGCTAAGTATTCTGATGGTTTCAGTGTATTTGATAACTCGCGGCATTCTATATGTAAATATATTAACTCACGGGGCCGAATTTACCTGCTGATGTAAGCCCAAAAGTCTACGGCTTCAAGTTTACCCCAAACGAGCTCCGCGCATGAAGCTCGTTTAAAGCAATACATGGTTATTTACATTGCTGTAGTTTTGGTACCCGACCGGCTATTCAAGGTTACCGGTCATATAATTAATTGCCAGTGGATCCTTCTCCCGGAATCGATGCAATCAGTTAACAACAAATCTTGAACCGTATCAACACGTCGAGGTGAATTGATTGTCTATTTAAATGCCTTCCTATCTAACTGGCTTCTTATAGTGACGCGGAAATATCTCTTTTTCCTTCACAATGGCGCGTTATACATCGTTAACCCTAACGATCTTTGCTCCTGGCGTTGTTACATTTTTACATAAGAGCAAATCGTCAAAAGTATGGAACCACTATCCTTCTCATGCACCATGGGCTGATCTTTCCAAATGTTGCGTGGCAGTTCAAATAGAGTTGTCGGCAGAAAAACTTCAATACATAGATAACATAACACTTTATATGTCCGCAAAAGGGGCATTAATGATATTCTTTAAATTGAACCTTATTGCTTAATTTACTCCACCTCTCAATTTATTTTGGACCGATCTATATGTGTTTAATCCAACCTCCAGTGATACCTGTTATGTATTCAAGCTTCAAAAGAACGATGGAGTATCCCAGCCATGAACATGAAACTTCTTTTATATGTTTATAATGTAACCTTTCAAAGGGTCTTTTGTTAAAAATTACTAACATAATAATTCTTTATAAAGCACGAATTTCATGGGGAAGATAATTTAACTTTTAATCTTTTGGGAATTCCAACGGATATTTATGGTTGAGCTTAATATTATGAATTGTAATAAGTTATGACCTTCGGTGAATTTATAAGAAAGAACTTTTGAAAAGTAACATCAATAGGGACCATTTATACTTCAAAGTTCTTTAGATTTCAAATGTATTTGTGTGTTAAAAGTTATAATTAAAATATATTAAACTTTTAAGAATACATTCTATTTTATATCAAACTTTTATGAGTTTAGATGTGTAAATTCATAACAATTTTAAAGAATATATATATATATTGTTTTAAAAAGATATAAGAACTTAGTTAAGTCTCCAGTGTATATTGTATATTATGGATTTAGAGATGTCAGGTGAATCCCTTTTTAGATATGTTATCCTCCAAGACGTAGATTAGAATCATAAAATTGGGTCTTTAATTAAAATATTCAGATCTTCTAAAGCACCAATTTAAGTATTGAAGATCGGAATATGGCAATGTTGTCAAAGCATTATATTAATCCAATTTTGCAAACTAAAATATGGAAGTAACTTGGCTAAGCTCAAGTGAAGACATACAAATGTTGCTCAACGACTAGAAGGCAAAGACTCAATTGATCAAATAATAATTTATTGGAAAACGATTGACTTGAATAAGTTCAAATAAAGGCATGAGGGTGTTGAAAAGTATCCAGGCAATGAGAAGATGCAAATGACACAAATAGTTCAAACCACCAAATATCTATCATAAGACATCCAAGTCAACAGAGATGCAAAGAGTGAGGGATCGGTGAAATATAACCACTGAATCAGGGAAGCAAACCAAAAGAAAAATATTTACAAAAATTACATGGGGGGCCCTTTATTTCCCAAAATCAAGGGGAGTTGTTGGGGTGCCAACAAGGTGTCATAGCATCTTCATCATTGTTGTCATAGAGCCAGGGAATCTAGTCCAAGTGTCTCACTAGCTCCAAAATGCTTCTTCCTCTTCCATGGGAGTTACTCTTCCACTCCAATTCGACCTTAATTGATTCATTCCAAGTATATTGACCTTCCAAATCATCCCAAGAACCTTGGGCTTCTTATGGATTCGAAATGACAAGAGGAGGATGTCATGTGGCATAGAAAATATAGCTTGTGTGGGTCCCATATCCTCCATGTGTCTTCATGATCAATTGCCACTTTGATTTTCCATTGTATTTATTTATTTAGATCCTTTATTAAATATTTATGTCATTCTAATGTTCAAACATCATTTATTATCCCCCTTATTTCAAATCCCAAAGCTTCCATCCCCCAACCTAGGGAACTAGTAATTTTCCTCCATGGCAGTTCATTTGGATGGGTATATTACAACTTTGAATTGGGAGTTTCTCTTAATGTGACCCACCTTGTCCATTTGGATCTAATTTCACATTATTACTAACTTGGACATCATTCTTGGCAATTATTTGATGTTATTGGACAATCTACCAAGAGCGGACTCGAGTCTTGATCTCCCTAGCTTAATGTAAGACTAGAACACATAGGACATAATATAGAATACTTTCCTAGATCTAATTAGAGATCGAGTAGATATATGCTTTACCTTTGATATCGCGGATCCTTTCTCCTTGATGTTTGCTCCAATCTTAATGGTCTTCAGATCTCAGCTGCAAAACCTGTCAAGACAACACAAATAGTAAAATGCACCTACACAGTAATACATCTAAGTAAGTAGTTAAGCAAGCAAACTAAACAAAACATCATCAATGCAACAAAATTTGATGGAAAGAATTTATATTAACGTAGCAATCCTTCTCCAACCAAGCCAATGCCAAAGCCTCCAAAGGGATAATGGATCTCTCAAGGGATGAGTAGAGATCTCTCCTAAGCTAATTTCACCAGCATGTAGATACTATAGACTTCCTCCTCTTGGAATGGGAATGATCTTCACTTATATAGGATTAAGAGGATAGGATAGGTTGAGATATGGTAGGAGAGAGTTAGGGGATCTCACCAAAGGGGTAGGGAATCGAATGCCAACTCCCCTATAGGCTAGGGATACGTATCCACATCACTCAGCTTTGAGAATGGGCTCGAAAATGCTCTTTTATCCATTTAACTGACATCGTCGCAGGCTGCATTAGGACAACCTGCAACATCGCAGGTTGCACAAGGGTGAACTGCGACAACCTATAAAAATGGTTTAGTTAAGCCCTCCAGTCATGGGAAACTTTAGGGATGTTTCCACTGAGTCTCAGGGTAGAAATATTTAGGTGTAACAGAATGCCCCCCAAAGCATGAAGCTGTTGGAACTTGATAGGTGAAATGCTTTGACAGAAGGAATGGAAATGGACTTGTCAGATGAAGGATGCTGCTGCAGTACAACTGACTCTGAGTACACAGTGTCATATGACTCATAACATGGCTGCCGACAGATACAATGCAGATCCATGGTAGTAATGACCGACTGAACACAATCATGGCTACTAGACACAATCATAAATCCATGATGAGATAATAACACAACCACAATCAATACAATGTGGATCCGTGTGACTCTAAACTGAAAACACAGCCATGACCAATACAAAGTGAATCTGTGCATCTCAAAGAATCTCCATTACAACCTGGGTAGCAAATAACTTCCCCAGGGTCTTCAAGTTGAATCCGCAATGACATGAATCTATCCATGTGATTACAATGTTTTGGAGTCGAATTACATGGTAGAAACCACTTGATTACCGGTCATTAATGTATACCGTTAACAAGCGCGAGGGAAATCACCATTGATGTCAATGATCCCCAAGGTATCATAGTACAAACCATAAAATGTGAAATAAAAGACTTGAATTCGAACACTGGATGGGATATTTCAATCAAGAGTCAATGATGTAAACTCATGGTGAAAACAAGGCAACCTGCCATTGAGGTATGCAGGCCCAAGGTACTCGATTGGTTTCTAGATTCAATCCTCGGATGATGATTTGAAGTCGACAAGGATGAATCCGTTGAAGGAGGGCCATGATGAATCCCCCATCATCGACACAAAAATTGATAATAGATGTTTGGAGTGAATCGGACAGTAAAGTAATGTGTAAGACTGACTCAGGGAAGATGGACATGATTGAAGGTGCATTGACTGTAGATAATGAGTAACAAATGTCTCTTGAACATGGGCATGGCATGAATTGCCAGTATTGACATGAGGAGTTATGAAACCAACCCCCCAATGCAACTGATGATGGAAACATTCTTTGGATGACCCAGCAGAGTGACATGACTTGTGGAGTTAGCGAGACTCGTGGACAAACAGATAACCCAAGTACTGTATGCAAATGCAGATGAGTGCCATGTTCAAGAGTGACTAAGTACTGCCATAAGTAACATAAAAGCTTTCCTTTTTCCCCATCATGACTGATGAGTGCCTCATGTTTTTTTTACGAGCTTGATGAGGGTAACCAGATGTTGGGTATAGATCATCTCATAGATGAGTCCGATCCCAAATATTTTCCAAACCCGGGAAATGAGGGGTTCATCCCATGATGGGTCCTTCAATTTTGAAATTGAACAAGTCCATAGAAGGTATACTCGGTGTCATTTCATGTGTTGGGCATGGCCCAATTAGGTACAATTTTGTGGAAGTATGATTTTTAGTTGCGCAATAGAGAAACATAACATCAGTATGTGCGCAGCATGCATAACAGTTTTTTGGCGGAGCTATGCGATGCACAGGACCCGCAGAGCAGCAAGTTTTGGTAGGAAGATATAAGTAAAGGCCAGAGGAGGAAGCGGCCTGCTTTTGGTAAAGAACTAGGACGAAGGAAGAATGAAGGACCTGTAAGAGAGAGTGGCAGCAAGCAACTGAAAATCCAGGCCACAACGTCCACGGTGACGAGAAGGCGAGAGCAGCGGAAAAAGATAGGCCATGATGCAGTATAACCGTTTTGAGGATTGCGGCTGTCAGAGAAGTGTGCGAGTCACGAGTGGGATAGCTGGATGGCCTGAATCAGGAGGAATAAGTTGTTGACGACGATAGTCAGGCGGGCAGTTAGCCACGTCGGTTTTGTAAACCTAAGGGTTTTTGCTTGCGAATTGTAAAGATATGCCTCCTAGAATAATCTATAAATAAGCATCATTTTGTAAGGGAAGGGTTACTCTTCATTTTGTTAAGTATCAATTATTGAAGAATCCTAAGCTAGGAAAAGCCATTGTAAAGGCTCTGCAGCTGAGTGCGCAGAGACCTATCTGAGAGAGAAGAGAGTCTGCAGCTGAGTGCACAGACTAAGAACGGTTGTACCCTTCCCATAAAGATCAATATTAACAACCGTTCTTGTGGACATAGCCTCCATCCGGGGGGTGAACCACGTTAAATCCTGTGTTATGTGATTGTTATGTTTTTTTGATCATTTGCTTAAATATGAAGGTTGATACTGCAATGTCTGTTATGTGATTGCTTTTGTATGTATTCACCGTAGAGAATGGGAATAATATGTTAAGTGATACATGTAGGGACGGATGTTAAGTATTCAACAAGTATAAGTCTGTGAATGCATGAATATGATGAATAATCACACAGTAGAACACTGAGTTTAAGCGCAGTGTTGGAGTGCGCAGTATTGCATGTTTGCACACTTGCTCACAAAATAATGATAAGATCCTGAATGAGTCGACTAGGTGCGGTTACTTAGTAAATCAGTTAAAGATAATCATCTTAGGAAGATGCGCGATCTAGCTGACGCGCCGAGTCGTGAGAGTCACTGTGAGATAAGCTGCCTATAGCCTATTGTCATAGCATAAGGAGTACCCTAGGCTACATGACCCCAGATTGCCTAAGGTACGTGGGACTTATACCCAGTTGTGGCACCGCGCGACGAGAGTTGTCGCGGAGCAAGCTGGTAGTGCGCTGCGCGATACGTACGTCCACCATCAACTCATCATTTACGCTGTGGAAACTTGATTTTGCAGCACCCGCATAGCTTCGCCTCGGGTGAGACCTCAACCTACGCACAGGTTGTTGCCAAAAGGGCTGGTGAAAAGGGGTTTTGTTGGTTAATTCTAAAACCATAAAGAACCTGGGTCTGCACTGTAAAACCTCTAGATCAGTTACCTATGCCAACAAATGGTTCCATTGCTGCGCTAAGGATCTATGATGAGTTGACAAAGTAATGTCCGATAATGTACTTGAAGAGTTTGAGTTTCCATTAGGATCAGATAACTGGCATCCAGAAAAGAAAGAGATCTGGGCCTGGTGTGACAAGATAGAAAGAGATTTTGCAAAGAAATAAAACATATCACGTCTATCAGACGTGCATTGGTTGAACAGATATTTGTGGAGAGATATTCATGAGATCTTTTGGGCTACGTTCCCCAACGAGCTACATGCATGGATATCGCGGCTCGCAGAGAAGAAGACTTGTTTTAAAGGAGGAGTACCTACAGAGTGGACCCCAGAGCTCACAGTGCAGCTCAAAGCAATAGACATCCCACTGTCACGCACAGTCGACTTTTGGGTCAATAGCATACTTGAAGGATTTGTCACCGAATTCGCTTTCGACACGTTGAAATCCTACAGTCAAGCAAAAGCATACTTTTTCAAGGGATTCAGAGGTAAGTTCCTGAACAACCTTAGTCTGTATATTAAAATGCTTTTAGCTAAGCAAGGTGTATTAAGAATGTAGTAATATTTTGATTCTGTCATGGTCAATAGCATTTATAGTGATTCTGACGAAGAGACACATAATCTAAGAAGTGGAAAGAGATATAATTTTAATAAGGAAAAGAATCCCGGAGGACTTGGATTCCGTGTTGATACTGAAATCCCATGTGACCTTAATAATCAGACCACGCCGTTATCAGCTACTATCCACCCCACTACACCTCAGAATCCGCTGGTTGTCGAAACCGTGCCACCTTCAGTTCAGAACCCACCTACTGCGAGCATTGCGCAGCCCATTCCGCAGAATCCCAGCAGTTCGAATATTCCCTTTGTTTTCACCACACATATAGTCAGGACTACTCAGAGGGGTGCACAACCAGGAAGGAGAATGACAGATAATGATATAAAACTATTGATATTCAAAGGGACGGGTCTAGAAGACCCTGATCAACACTGGTTCCTATGTGAGGCCATATGGAGCTTAAAGCAAATCCATGATGATGCTGTGAAGAGAGTGCAGCTCATCACTACTTTTAGGGATCGCGCATTGCATTGGTTTATGAAATATTCTCAGGCACATTCAAGAACCCTAACAGAAATTCAGGCTACACTGGTTGTGGAATTTAAGAAGCTGAAGTCAGAATCACAGTGCATAACAGAATTAAAGGAAATCAAGCAGAAACCGACTGAAACGGTATGGGAATTTGACCAAAGTTTAAGACACTATTAGACCAAGTCAGCTTTGTTATAGCTCTGCAACAACATAAGGAATGGTTTATTGTTGCGCTGCTTCCCCATATCAGACAACCATTGATGGAGTAGAAGATTGCGTCGCAGGCAGAGGCCCTAGAGATCACAATGCAGTTAGAGGCTTCACCGATTGGTGAGTAGCGCTAGGATGTCACAGATTTAGAACCAACTGACCACACTGACGTTAGAATTATAGGTTATGAAGAATAAGAACAAAGATATGAACACAGACGTGAAGTTTGGTGTATCGGATGCAAAGGAGAAGGCCATACCAGAGAACATTGCCCTCTATTTTAGGACTATCTTGGCAGTGGCGCACCAAACCCAATCAATATGAACCACAATCAGGCACCATGGTGTGAAATTTGCAGAACCAGAGGACACAGGCCTGAATACTGTTATCTAATACAGAAATATGTAAACACCCCTAAAAGCCTATATTGCAATTTATGTAAATCAGTTGGACATGATGAATCCAATTGCTGTGCATATGAGCTCATGAATGAAAGAAAGCGCGATATGGAAGCAATGCGAGGTGTTGGAATGTACCGCGTCCAAGAGGAGAATCAGCCAAAGCAAGAAAACACCCACTATGACCAGGGAGGATATAGAGGCCAGGGTGGTGGATACCGCGGGAGAGGAAGAAATGCCGGCCCAGTGCAAGGAAGAGGCCATGGCTAGGTAATCTGTTATAACTGTGGTCAGCTAGGTCACGTATCTAGAGATTGTGCCAACCCATGCACTACGTGCAGTTATTATAAATCATTTGAGCATGTTATCGAAGACTGTCCTATGCTTGAAGTAGAAATGTAGAAAAGACGAAGGACAGAACCACCAACTCCCAACATTCAGTTGATTGCAGCCGAGAGAAGACCTGTGGATGCAAGCTTCAATGTGGTAACACATAGTGGCACTGATACAAGCAAGAATGGAGGCGCAGAATATTCCACTTTAGGATAGAGAGATCCTAAGCAAAACTCAGGTGAGCCAGTATGGATTAGAAAAGCTCTTGGGAAAGCATCGGGCCTGGACTTGCAGAAGAACAAGGGAACATTTACAGAAGCGCGGGATATTCTTAGAGAGTCAGAACCTTAGTCGACAATAATCCCGCTGCGCAGCCAAGCACCGTACACAGAGGATACGCCAGCGTCACATGATCAGAAGGACATTTCAACAGATACCAGGACTTCAGTTGCGCAGTTCCTACAGAGCTGCATGAAGCTGTTAAAGAGCGCAGATGCGTTCACGAAATTTGAAAAGCTAATGAGGAAATATGAGCGAAACATCGAGAAAGGAATTTCCCATGGCGCAGTCCATAATATTAGGAGTCCAAAAAGAACAGGAAGGGAAATGAGACTCATGGCGCAAATTGGAGACTACGAGATGGATGAGATCATTCTTGATCTTGGATCCGAAGTGAATGTCTTGACTAAGTAGACATGGCATAAGATGGGAAAACCAAAGTTACAATGGTCACCTTTACAGTTAAGAATGGCTAACCAAGGGATAGTTATACCTTTGGGGACATTACCGGACACAATAGTTGACATTGATGGGGTATGCAGCTATGCCGATTTTGAAGTAATCGAAAACGTGGATGACAACCATCGTTATCCAGCACTGCTGGGTATCGATTGGGCAATGAAAAAATCTGCCATTATTGATTTAAAAACTATGAAAATGATATTTGAAGGTAATGATATCAGGGTCATCGCGCCATTGGACCCTTCGTAGGGTGAACGATACGTTGAACCGATTCAAGAGGAATCAAGAGCCCAAGATTTGGACCGTATTTACAAGATGACCACTAATGATGCTGACTATGTTAATCCCACTGTGGATGGCACACTTAGTTGGCGCTGTGATAGCTCTTGCATTTCGGACTCTGATGCAGGACTAGAAAATTGGCAAAGCAGACTGCATGAAGTATCTGCCAGGAAATGCGCGTGCATCACGAAGTCAGTGCGTTGGATCAGGAAGGAGTTAAACCTAATCCCTGGCTATGGTGGTTTTTCTAATGTTTATTCTTTTATCAATGAATATACTGCAGCAATTCCAGCAGAGAACCGCTTGCAGGCATTAGACATAGCGTTGCGCGATACACCCGCTAGATGGTGGGCTGCGCATAAGAAGACACTAACGACATGGGATCAGTGTAGAATTAGCATGCAAATTAGGTTTTCTAATAAGGTTATGCTATCCTTTGAGAAATACAATGGAAAGACGGATCCAAGGGAGCATATCTGCGTATGTTCATAAGCATGGAGGGAAAGACCACAAACAAAATGGGTGCATCTGTTTTAGACACACGTTAGAAGAACTGATTCCGAAGAAGTGGTATCTAGACCTGGAGTTACGCAGAGGCATAGTGGAATAGTCTGGCCTGATTGCAACCTTCTAGCAGGATTTCATCTTCGAAGACGAGCATCCAAGTATCAATGACGCGCTGCGGGTCATTAAGAAAAAAATAGTCATCCCAGATTGTACACAAGGAAACATGACATTAGAAGAATTATTTGGCACAGAAAACATACCTGCACGCCTACAGCCTGAATGGGAAGAGCAACTAGAGAATTCTCTTGACTGCTATCACATCGATGGAGAAACCAAGGATACAGCCGATAGCGATGAGGAGGACCCGCGCAACATACTGATACCTGAGTCAGAGGGCTCGCGCGAGGTAGAAGGACCTCCGCTAGAAATTCCAGATATGAGTGGACCCATGAAAACAAGGAAAGTGAACATTGGCACGAGCGAAGAGCCAAGGTTCATAGCTATTGGAGATTATTGGGTTGAAGATACAGTGGAGGAGGTCGTGGGTATATTACACGAATATCAGGAACTATTCCCAACCAAGTTGTCACCTACCCAAATTTCTGAAAATTATTATTTTATTTGCAAAATACTTTATGTTAAATTTAATTACAAAGTTTTGTAATTATGATCAGTTTTGGATCAAGGATGAATATAATTACTGAATATTATTATTTAAATAAATTAATTAGGAGACAAATACCCAAGAGGACTGTTAAATGAGTGTTCACTGACCCACTAGGAGGAATGGAAGCTATTGGAAGGTATGGGATAGATGGAAACAGTTGCATCACACCACTAGCTGTTCGTTATGGGACAAATACCCCTAAAAATGTGGAATTATCTCCCAGGTGGAGGGAGTGAGCAGGCAGCTCAGTTAATGACCCAGCAACATATGAAAAGGCCTAGGTAGCCTATAAAGGAAAATTCGAATTGAGTAGGAAGCTCTTAATCAATATTTTTGTAGAATATTTTCCTCATGTGCATCAGGTGATCACTGAGAGATTCAAATTAGGGAGGCTAGTTGTGAGTGCAATCATAAGTCTGCATATTGCTGAGGAGAACCAGAGATGCTAGTGCAGGTCTATTGGACTGCTAGCTATTGAATATTCAAAAGTTGTGTCGCTATTGCAAGAAGAAGTCCTATTTCCTGAGTTTCTTCCTCCTGGTGGTTCAGTGAACAGGCTCGGGGATCCGACAGTACTTGACTGTTTTCAGGAATTGGTTGGGTGGAACAGTCTTCTTGGGTTGTTTGTTTCCCTACAAATTTTCTACTTATTCTCAGTGAATAATTCTGTTCTATTAAATTAGTATTTTCTGGTTTTCTGTCTCAAAAAAGAATTTAATCCTAGATTTGTTTAAAGTCTGAATGTTTAAGTTTAATGATGATTTCGAATTGATAAACCAGTATCTATATTTTTCCACATGTTGTTTTGGTGCATCATACTCTAGTATAGATACGCAAATTAAAAATATATTAGAAGATAGGCAAATGCCATTTATTCGAATAGATAATACAGTGATGGATTTATGTTTTTATTATCTTGCCCTATATTTAACAGTAATAAAACTTACTATATAATATCTAGAATTGTCCTGAATTAATGCATTGTTTCATAAAGTATAAGTATTGTTCTCTTCTATCTCTCTCTATATATATTATAGTTTGCTCATTCCATTAGTTTTATGTAGTATTCAAATGTAAATTGACAAATCATATTTATATTACAGCTTCAAAATAAACAGTATTGTTATCATCATTCACACACTGTATTTTCTTACATCATTCACTATTACAATAGCCACATTTACAATAATTTAGAATTAATATAATCTCTAGATTTGTTTTCTAATCACTGTATTGTATTACTATATAAACCTAAAATCGTTTTGTTTTAGATCCCTATTCATTACACATGGTATCATAAAAACGTATATTATATCTACATTACTCTACAGTACAAACCCTACCTCATGTACAGGCTATTATGAAAACAATAATATTTTATATCTTTCATTTCCAAAGACCAATACGAACTAGGGTTTGGCCTATTGTTTCTTTTACAACGATTTTAACTACAATTCAAACAACATACATTACAGAGCTATCATCTGAGACAAGTATCACATAACCTAAGTATAGAACGAAAATCACATTGACAACCTACAACAATATGATTTCTACATAGAAACTAATAGCATTCATTATCGAGCTATCATTTTAAACAAAGTCTTACAAACCCTAGATTAAGATGAAAATCACGATATCAACCTACGGCCTCAAGTCATTTTAACAAAGACTTTTTATACAGAGTTAAATAGCATATGTTTTCATTGCTGAGAAGGAAAGATTATTTACATAGTAGATGAGCCTCGGCTCTCCCTTATAATCTCATAACTTAAAACAAAAGTCGTGATCCATAGTTTTTAAACCTTTACACAGTCCCAACTTCAAGAAATGAAGTCGTTGTGTTCATAATGAGAATTACGACGTGTTTTTCCAAAAAAAAACATACAGGGTTTATACCCAAGATCATTATTGAAACGAGTTCTTAAAACCCTTGACATTGACAAGCCTTACAATTTCCAGTATAACGAAGATCAATAACATGGTAGAGAACCAAAGATATTTAACCAAACAAAAGTCACAATACCGAAAAATAGTATCATTTGATTTACAAAATGGTGGTTCGAAGTTCTTCATTCAACAAACAACGACGAGTCACGGCAGGACCAAATTCACAACCCTTGAAACCTCATCAACCACAGTCACAGAGCACCTACGAGGGTTATTGGAGGACCCAGAGCTTACTAGTTGGAAGCATGCCGCTCTTCCCAAACCCTGGCTTGAACCATTCCTTCACAACCTGAAGCTGACAAGGAATTTGATAGAGTTAGATAACTGAGATTTTTCAAATCGAAAAATGAACTACATCAAAGGAATGATACTAATACTTTACAAGATCTTACCTCGCGGTTGAATACCAAAGCTTTCCACTTTCACCAGTTCAACAATGACTCCCCGCTGAAGACAAGGCAGAAAACCTATGTCTATTTTTACACCAGGCATTTTCTTTTTACTCAAAACAAAAATGACGAACTCCATAAAACTATCAACATTTGAAATTATAAACTACCAACCAGTCTGATTATAAACAATGCCATTACAGAAAGTAGAGACCTGTAACCTTCTAAACCAGAGGTTTCGAGGTCGAAACCTCATACATCTCTAAACCAAAATTTCGGTAGCCTGTCGGCCCCAGACCGAACTCAATGGAAACAATAAACCACTTTCCAAATCTCATAAACCAAAACATCGACCCAATGCTAGGGTTTGATCCAACGGACAATATCAATGATGATCAACGATCGAAATCATGCCAACACTCCGTGCATTGGAGCGAACAACCAACATATTAATTGCTCATTCATTACCATAGCACAGAAACACCACGTTTAACTTACGATGGGTGTATCGACAGTCAGCTCGGAGAACGTTCAACGAATTTTTATTACATGGCACTATTTTAATCACCGTATGCTTAGTTGCACTTACGTGGAGGCTCGTTGAATCCCCATTATACATACAGTCCGGACGGCCATTAATGCTGGCTTGTATCACATTCGCCAACACCGATTTCGTATCACCTGTAATCACCAACCTGTCCATCACAATTTATTGCTTGTCAGTGATTCTTTTCCCAATGACATATTTCAAACTCTAATACATGACGTTATAACATTATATGTTATATCAAAACGAATTCCTAAGTTCGTATGGACTCTAAAGTTACATTTCATGACATTGTGTTAATGTTTTATCAAACAACTATTACATAGTCCCAAGTTGCGTCGTATTAAAGAGTCATGTGGTCATATAGGATGACCTTTCAATGTTTATACGTATATTCATATGGTCCCAAGTCTAGGTCATAGCCTTAGATTTATGCTATTATATAGATTAACCATTCGAGGTTTATATAGTCCCAAATTATTATGTGTGAATTTTAAATACCAACATTATGTCCTAGTTATTGTTGATAGGACAACTATAGTTACAAATTGACTTGGTTTCACTTATATACCATTCATACAAATAGATACAAGCCTTTGAAAAGATTATAAGTATCACCATTTTAAACATTGCAAAGTGATGGATGGAATAGCCCATACATAGGAGTTTTTAGTATTACTTTTGGGTTGTGATCATAAGAAATTTATTATCAAAGTTATAGAAATAAATAGTTTGTTTAGTAGATTTCCGGTGAATCTAATGATATATTTTAGCAGGAAGACTAACTAAATGTTACCATGCTTTTTCATACAAACATTTAATGAACTTGCGATACATTTATTACATCAATGATGGAAAGATAAAGATGACATTATAACTAGCTAGTACAGTGATAAAAGCATCAGCAAAATGACGTACATATATGATTCTATTTAAACATTGTGGATTTGTAAGACATTATCTGAAAACAGTAATTATAGATATGAAATTCTTACCTACATGCTTTTGGTGGATCGCAATAGAATTATAACATTTTATTATTTATGACGTTGAATTTGAACTTTACACGTAGCCATGAAACTTCTTACTTGTCGTCTGCACATAGGACATTCAATAAGCTTTTGCGTTGCAGCTAAGTAAGCTCCAGGGTACCTCGTAGGACACCCTTATGCAGCAAAGTCAAACTGTCAGTATCTTTGCAAGAGAGAAAATGTCACAACTTATTCCCAGTCTGTTTATTTCATTGTCATCATAATCATGTTTATTAATTATGTGTTATAAATGTCATTATCTTATTGCTGCTAAACAGAAAATAAAGCATGCTTAGTATTAACAACTGTACAACTAATGTTGTCGTAATCTCAATTATTATTTCCACAATTATTATTATCATAATTAATGTTGTTATTAAAAATTTTAAATTTTTATGAAATTTCGGGATGTTACATGTGGTATCAGAGCTCAGATTCGAACATGTTAAGATTCAATATGTTAAGACAGAAAATAGCAGCATTACATTCCATTTCACAATAATAGCATATACAGGATCACTGAAGAAACAACAAGCATAGCATAAACACAAGAGACAGAGATTTATCCTGGGAAACCCTCATGGGGTAGAAAACCCAGCAAAGCTTCCTCAATATAGATGACCAGCAATATACAAAGATGAAACCCTGAGACATGATCTCCTCCTCCAAAATGGCAGACCTCTTCTCCACAAATGCGCTATCCTCAAGTGAGTGAGTGTGTCAAATGAGGAACACACCTCCTCTATTTATACACTACTCTGACATATCTTTTACACAAGTACATGTAGGCTCGTATTTAACCAATGGGTTAAATACCCCACTACAACTGATTGGGCCGACCCCTCTAGGGTGGTCTAATAACCCTTTGACCCACATAACACATACAGGGCCGACCTCCACTAGGGAAGTCTAATAACCCGAGTTACCACATTCTGACGGAGGAATAAACATCTCCGGATATACAATAAGATCTTTACGGAGGAATCAAACATCTCCAGAATAAATAATATACAAATATAATATTCTTTGAAGTTACAATATCTCAACACTCCCCCTTAACAAGAAGGATATTATAACAGCATCTGCACGAGCAAGGAGTCATCAACATCATACGTGATACATCTATAAATCATTGGAAGCTTTCTCAACATCATCAGTAACTCAACTAGTTATTGGAACATCTTCAATACTGGAACATCAACATCTTCAGTACTCAATCATCAGCATCGTCATAATAGCATCGTCAACATGCGATCAACAGCATCGTCATCATACGAACATCAGCATCGTCATCACACGATCATCAGCATCACCATCACATGATCATCAGCATCGTCATCAGCATCGTCATCGCACGATCATCAGCATCGTCATCACACGATCATCAGCATCGTCATCACACGATCAATCCAGTTCTCTATGCAAACTAGTTATGTACCTTTTGAACCGATGTCCAGGGACGATCCAGTACTATCATGTACCTTTTGAACCGAAGTCCAGGGACGATCCAGTCCTATCATGTTCTCGGAGACCACATGTCTACGGCTCAGTTTACAGGACCAAAGTCCAAGGATGATCCAATCCTTACCGTACATTTAGGACAGCATCCAAGGATGAATTAATCCTCAACCGTTCATTTAGGACCACGTCCAAGGATGACTTAATCCTCCACCGTGCATTTAGGACCACGTCCAAGGATGACTTAATCCTCCATCGTGCATTTAGGACCACGTCCAAGGATGACTTAATCCTCCACCGTGCATTTAGGACCACGTCCAAGGATGACTTAATCCTCCACCGTGCATTTAGGACCACGTCCAAGGATGACTTAATCCTCCACCGTGCATTTAGGACCTACGTCCAAGGATGACTTAATCCTCCACCATGCATTTAGGACCTACGTCCAAGGATGACTTAATCCTCCACCGTGCATTTAGGACCTACGTCCAAGGATGACTTAATCCTCCACCGTGCATTTAGGACCTACGTCCAAGGATGACTTAATCCTCCACCGTGCATTTAGGACCTACGTCCAAGGATGACTTAATCCTCCACCGTGCATTTAGGACCTACGTCCAAGGATGACTTAATCCTCCACCGTGCATTTAGGACCTACGTCCAAGGATGACTTAATCCTCCACCGTGCATTTAGGACCTACGTCCAAGGATGACTTAATCCTCCACCGTGCATTTAGGACCTACGTCCAAGGATGACTTAATCCTCCACCGTGCATTTAGGACCTACGTCCAAGGATGACTTAATCCTCCACCGTGCATTTAGGACCTACGTCCAAGGATGACTTAATCCCTTACCGTCCACCAAGGACTTCATTCGCGAAGACTTACGTCTACGGCTCTTCTTTAGGACTGAAGTCCAGGAATGATCCAATCCCTTCACATGTTCATCAAGAACTTCATTTTCGAAGACATACGTCTACGGCTCTTCTTTAGGACTGAAGTCCATGAATGATCCAATCCCTTCACATGTTCACAAAGAACTTCATTTTCGATGACATACGTCTACGGCTCTTCTTTAGGACTGAAGTCCAGGAATGATCCAATCCCTTCACATGTTCACCAAGAACTTCATTTTCGAAGACATACGTCTACGGCTCTTCTTTAGGACTGAAGTCCAGGAATGATTCAATCCCTTCACAACATGTATAACAAAACACGTATCCTCATCATCAAAATATGTATAACCACAACATGTATCATCATCATCAAGACATGTATAACCACAACATGTGTCATCATCATCAAGACATGTATAACCACAACATGTGTCATCATCATCAAAACATGTATAACCACAACATGTATCATCATCATCAAAACATGTATGTATCATCATCATCAAAACATGTATAACCACAACAGGTATCATCATCATCAAAACATGTATAACCACAACATGTGTCATCATCATCAAGACATGTATAACCACAACATGTGTCATCATCATCAAAACATGTATAACCACAACATGTATCATCATCATCAAAACATGTATAACCACAACATGTATCATCATCATCAAAACATGTATAACATACAACATGTATCAAAATCATCAAAACATTTATAACATGTATCAAAAATCATCAAAACATGTATAACCACAACATGTATCATCATCATCAAAACATGTATAACATACAACATGTATCAAAATCGTCAAAACATGTATAACATGTATCAAAAATCATCAAAACATGTATAACCACAACATGTATCATCATCATCAAAACATGTATACATCTATCATCAAAAGAAAGAATATAAGAGTCCTAAATCTAAATAATTCTAAGTAACTAGGTGCAGTGAAAAGGTAACCTCATCATTGATGAGACAGACTTGTTATCAGATACTATGCTACTCCCCCTTTCGAGGAGGGTCCTTCTGGACTATACCAAGCTTGTCTCGGAAGTATTCAAACTTTACTCGAGACAGAGGTTTAGTCAAGATATTAGCAATCTGATCCTCAGTGCTTATATACTCGAGCTTGATAGCTCCTCTCTGCACCATATCTCGTATATAGAAGTATCGAATCTCTATGTGTTTTTGACTTATCGTGGAATACAAGATTTTCTATCTTGATGCATTTTTTGAATGTCACACATAATCATAGTGGAATTCATTTCTAAGTCAAACACTCCATATAATAGCTTCTGAAGCCACACTGCTTCACAGCTGGCAGAGCAGACAGCTATATATATATATATTGCTTCAGCAGTACTGAGAGCCACACTAGATGTTCCTTGTTGAACCATGAAATCATGGCAGATTCAAGTCTATAACATCCACCTGATGTACTCTTTCTGTCTGAGGCACTTCCTGCCCAATCAGAATCTGAGTAACCATGTAAACGGAGTTCGTGACCTCCAAGATAATATAGAACAAAATCTAATGTACCTTTTAGGTACCTCACTACATGCTTTGTAGTTATTAAGTGAACCTTTCTAGGTTCTACTAGATGTTGACTTAGGGTATTTGCAGCAAAGCATATATCTGGCCTAGTATTTGTTAAATACATAAATGACCCAATGATTTGTCTATATAGGGTTAGGTCCACTAAATACGATGAGTCATTAACTAACAACTTCAAGTTGGAGTCCATGGGAGTGGCCATGGCTTTATACTCCAACATATCAAATATTTTTAGAAACTTCACAGTATACTTACCTTGAGTTAAAAGATTCCTTTTGGATATTGCCATACTTCTAGACCTAAGAAGTAGTGCATTAATCCGAGATCTTTCATTTTCATTTCTGCAGCGATTTTCATGACCTGTTTCTCATTCCTTGTTAGAAAGAGATCATCGTCATACAATAATGGTATGATAGGTTCATCATCCACAACCTTAAGGTAAAGGTTAGGATCAACTTTACTTCTGGTAAAGCCCAAGCTTTGTCATGAAGCTGTCAATTGTCCATTATTCACACTCTGCATTGAGTGATCTTCTGCATATCTATCTGTGCCATCTCTCGTCAGATGGGTCTACTAATATGAGCCTCAAAGTCATTCGAACTCTATGGTGAGTTCCTTCTTGCATCCATGTCATATGTGTATAGAATCCATATTCAACCTTGTAGAAAAGGTTGAGATCCACATCACCCATGATGATCATTAAGCTCATCAATTGACTACCAATCTTGGGTACCCATACAAAACCTGATTCACACTATTAAGAGAATGGTCTTATCTAGTCCCTTGGAGCAAAACATCTCATCATGATTCTCTTCCTCTTTCTAAGAGAATCTCTTAACCACAGGCTTTCTATAGTGTGTTTGATTTGTAAATCTTTTGTTGAACATCCATCGCTTGTTCAGAGTTCATCATTCATCATGATCTTTCCTACAAATCAAAATTAAGTACATGATTAGTAATACTTCATAATCATCAAATCATATTTGACATGATAACCTATTATGCATACAGATATCATTTACGTAGTTATGCAACTATTTTGACCAATACTTTGGCAAAACACTTTCCCATATCCTGTATGCATACAGTGGCTATCTAGATGCCTTCCATCTCTACCAGAACATACTATCGAGAGTGTGCACAGCTCTCAGCATGTCAGCAAAGAGGTTTCATTCTAGACAAGCAACAATGGAATGTTTGTCCAACTTACCAATCATATGCATATTAGTAGTATACTGTTCAATGCTTTATGAATGTTTACACTCAGCATGATATATTCTAGGAATAAAAATATGCATACAAGCAATATCATTTACTATTTCTAATAATAACTCAAATACTTATCTTTTATGTTTGTGTGGTTGCCTCCCGCTTGATCTTCTGCATGTCTTCTGAACTTCTATTCATTCTGTACCACTGTGCATGCTCAAGTGTACACTAGTGTCATCCTCATGATCTCATACACAAACATACATTCATTAGTATATTCTCAATATTATCAAAACATTCTAATTCTAAATAATCTTGAATATGTACAGTCATGATCATTAGTATTTAGGGTTTCAAGGAAGTCTTCTTTTACTCATGCATATTCTTGTTTGATCTAGTTAGTTAAATCATCAACCAAGATAAGAGACATAATATGCATAAACCCTTGATTACTAACCAATCATACCAAGTATACTTACACAAGGTAAGATTCTAACATGACATAGGAAAACATACCTGAATTAGTATACCTGCTTAGTTATGTACAACATACCTAAACAATCTCTTCAATGATTTAGAGATCCTGAGCTAGAGCCTGCATCTCTCGTAGGTTAAACATAATATAACAAAGTCATACATACCTTGTGAGTCTTTCTCTTCATGTTGTCATGGTCATGGAACTTGATTTGTCTTTTGTAATGTACCCGTGTCTTGTTAGTAGACAACATCAACCTCACACAACACCATAATGCATAAGTACAATCATATAGCCCTAATCAATGAATGTCTTTGATCATTCACATGCATTGATATTGTTACTAGGGTGATAAGACAATTAATAACATTAATCAAGATTGTACTAATAAATAACATGAAGACAAACACATCAAGAATCAGATTTCAAGGCATACCTGAACCTCCTTAAGTCATACCTGTCGAGACTTTTTGTAGTCTTCTTATGTAAGGCCTTAGCCTCAACTCCCCCTGAAACTTGATCTGGAGCTTGATTAGGGTTTGCTAGAGAAACCCTAAAAATTCAATCTTTGACTTTCACACTTCTGAATGGATGAAAGAATATGTCTTGCTGCGCTGATCAAACTAGCATACTTCAATTTTGGAATTTCCAAAATTTGACCCCTCAAAATTGCCTTTGAAACTTCTGGATCTTCTGGATAGGATCCCGAACTAGGGTTTGATGAAGCCCACCCTTCTGCCCAAACAAAAGGTTCGATCCAAGGTTCTAAACTCTTATTTTTCTTAGGAGCTTCCAGCCGTGGTTACAGACTTCAAAAATTCCAACTTTTGCTGAAGCCCTAATTTTCCATCTTTCCGATCAAAATCCCGAACTGGGGTTTGATCAAGCCCGGTCTTCCACCCAACCAAAAAATCCGATCTTGGTCTCTAAATTTCAATTTTCCTGAGTAGCATTCAGCCGTGGACTCCGATTCCAAAAATTCTAACTTTCTCCGAAACCCTAAATTCCGGAAGCCATGAATAAAGGTGCTTCAAAAATAATTCTGTTTTGACAGAAATATGCACCTGATTGTTTCTGCTATAACTCTGAAATTTTTGCTCCACAAGGTCTGAAACCCTTTTTCTGCAGTAGCCTGACCTGTCATCTTTCCATCCTGACAGGTCTGACCTCAATTGGGTTTTCTGAGAGAGAGTTATGCCAAGTGTCGCAACGTGACCTGTTTATGGGATAAAACAGGAGAGCGAACTTCTACGGCATGCCACGTGTCACTGTTTGAACTTCGGCCTTTGAAATTTTTTTCTGCGATAGCTCGACCTGTTATCTTTCCATCCTAACAGGTCTGACCTTAATTGGACTCTCTGAGAGAGAGTTATGCCAAGTGTCGCAACGTGACCTGTTTATGGGATAAAACAGGAGAGTGAACTTGTACGGAGTGCCACGTGTCACTGGTTCACCTTCGGCCTCTGAAAAAGTTTTCTGAGATAGTACAGTCTGTGTACTACCTGTCATTTTTTACTAAATTTAATTTGGAGCTTCCTAGCCCAAGTTATGACCTTTTTTCCAAGGTCACCTGATTTTGACTGAGATCTGGAAGAGGCAGAAACCCTAACTTGTACTGATCATAACTCACAAAGTACAATGAATCTGAGGATTCCCTTTGGACACAAGGTACCTGGGGATGTTATCTGCGACCTGTAAACGTTTTAGACCCTGAACCTTCGCCAAAATGGAGTTATAGCGAAAGTTCCACGATGACTGGTTTTTGCTATGTAAAACCCTAACCTTCAAATTGTCGTAAGTAAAGCAAGTGTCGTAAGTGCCATACCTTGTCTTCCTTCAGGTTAGCTCTGATACCATGTTAAGATTCAATATGCTAAGATAGAAAATAGCAGCATTACATTCCATTTCACAATAATAGCATATACAGGATCACTGAAGAAACAACAAGCATAGCATAAACACAAGAGACAGAGATTTATCCTGGGAAACCCTCATGGGGTAGAAAACCCAGCAAAGATTCCTCAATATAGATGACCAGCAATATACAAAGATGAAACCCTGAGACATGATCTCCTCCTCCACAATGGCAGACCTCTTCTCCACAAATGCGCTATCCTCAAGTGAGTGAGTGTGTCAAATGAGGAACACACCTCCTCTATTTATACACTACTCTGACATATCTTTTACACAAGTACACGTAGGCTCGTATTTAACCAATGGGTTATATACCCCACTACAACTGACTGGGCCGACCCCTCTAGGGTGGTCTAATAACCCTTTGACCCACATAACACATACAGGGCTGACCTCCACTAGGGAAGTCTAATAACCCGAGTTACCACATTCCGACGGAGGAATAAACATCTCCGGATATACAATAAGATTTTTACGGAGGAATCAAACATCTCCAGAATAAATAATATACAAATATAATATTCTTTGAAGTTACAATATCTCAACAGAACACTAGGCCTGAAAGAGGTCCAAACACACGCAGCAGAAAATATTATACAACAGAAAATTGTACAAATTTGAAATTTTAATTATTATGTTATACAGAAATCATTTTCAGTTACAGGTATGGAGAACTCGGCTGAACAATTAGACGACATATTTCAGCCAAACAGTCACAGTTCTTAACAACACTATGTAGCAGAAGGTCACGGTGAACTAAATAACAGTTCGACAGATCTGTTACGTGCCTTTCATGAGTTAAAAGCAGAAATCAGATCGGTGAAACAAGACAATGAAAGGATTCTGCAAGCACAAGAGCAATTAAACCAAGTGCTGTGCTATTTGAATAGAGTCAAACTGAGGAACAAGAAAAAGATAATGAAGATATTTCCAAAGTTGAGGATTTGCCTCATGCTGATAAAAACAAGAAAATGAAAATCAGCAAGGTGAACGACAGTTCAACCTCATCGGGAGATGCTATTGAAACACACAAAAAGAAACGTAACTACACCAGTGATAGCAGTGAAGGAGATTTCAAACCCAGAAATAAAAGTCAAAAGGAATATGAGCAGATTTCTGGGGAGTTCAAAAAGATTAGACCTCCAACTTTCAATGGAGAATTTGAAAAGGGAGAGACAGCTGAAGCTTGGTTGTCCGGTATGAAGAAATACTTCCAGATTTATAACTATTCGGAATCTTTAAAGGCCAAAATGTCTATATATAACTTGACTAGAAAAGCAGATATTTGGTGGCAGGACATCAAAAGAGTAAATAGCATCAAAGATAAAGATGTAAGTTGGAGTACCTTTAAACGATACTTTAAAAAGAAGTACTTGTCTGAACAGTACTATGAAGAAAAATCCAAAGATTTCTACGATTTGATGCTGGGAGGTATGAACATGGTGGAAATCAACAGTAAGTTTCTGAACTTACTAAGATATGTACCATACCTCATAGAAGAGAAACCAAAAATTCAAAGGTACTTGAGCTATTTACCTTTCAGTATTAAGGACAGAATCGAGTATGACAGTCCTAAAACCTTGGAAGAGGCTATGAGAAAGGCAGTTTTCTGTTATGACACAAATCGGAAAAGAGAAGGAATGTCAAACTGGAAAAATCATAAGCCCAACAATTTTGAGCAGAAAAAGAAAAATTTCAGATTCAGTGGAAATTCTGGATTTCAAAGGAAAAATTTTCAGAATCGGAATTATCAAGGAAACAACTCCAGAAACAATTCACAGCAGAATTCTACAGCACCCAGAAATGCACCTAACAATGCCAAGACTAGTGAGCCAAAGGAACCTATCAAATGTTTTGAATGCTAAGGCCCTCATTACGCATCAGAATGTCCCTTGAGGAAGAAGAAAGCAAACAACATCAACTCTATACAGGCTGAACCTACGGTGGGAGATGTGGCAAGGGAAATGCCCAGAATCAACGCAGCACTCGACAACATGAAAGCAGATCATCAAATCTCCATGGTAGAGATTGAAGGTATGATACATGATCATCCTTTTATTGTTTTAATTGACCCAGGTGCTAGTTTAAGTTATATATCACCAGACATTGTGGAAAGTCTTAAACTGAAAACTGAAAAGTTTAGTAAATCATGGCTAGTTAGGCTAGCAACTGGAACAAAGAGGAAAGTATTAGATTTTATAGAAAATTGTGTTTTGTCCATGAATCATTTACAAACACAAATCAAGTTGAATATTCTACCTTTAGGTTCTTATGATATTATAGTTGGGATGGACTGGTTAGAAGCCCATCATGTCATCCTGGATTGTTATGGGAAAAGTTTTACATGCTTAAATGACAAAGGGAAAACTATAGAAATAAAAGGCATCCCAAGGAAGGTAACCCTTAGACAGATTTCAGCCATGCAAGTTAAGAGGGTAGTTAGGAAAGGATACCAAATGTTTGCAGTAAACGTGGTAAATGATGAGTGTATGGATAAAGAGGACAAATTGAAATTAGAAGACATACCTGTCCTAAGGGATTTTAAAGATGTATTTCCTGAGGAGATTCCAGGATTACCTCCCAAAAGAGATTTAGATTTTACCATAGAGCTAACACCAGGAGCAGTACCAAATTCGAAAGCCTTGTACAGAATGAACATATTGGAGTTAAACGAATTAAAATCACAGTTGAAGGAGCTTATTAACAAGAAGTATATTAGACCTAGTGTGTCTCCTTGGGGAGCACATGTCATCTTTGTTAAGAAGAAAGACGGAACCTTAAGACTGTGCATAGATTATCGCCAGCTTAATAAGATGACGATCAAGAATAGGTATCCATTTCCCTGCATAGATGATCTATTTGATCAGTTGCGTGGAGAAATAGTATTTTCAAAAATTGATCTAAGATCAGGATATCATCAAGTACGGGTTAAGGATGAAGATATTTTCAAGACAACTTTCCGAAATTGATATGGACATTACAAGTTCGTAGTCATGCCATTTGGCTTGACTAATGCCCCGGCTGTATTTATGTGTCTGATGAATAATATTCTGCATAAATACTTAGACAATTTTTCCGTTGTGTTTATAGACGACATTTTAGTGTACTCAAAAAGTAAAGAAGAGCATGATGAGCATTTACGGATTATCTTACAAGTACTAAGAGATCATGAACTATACGCCAAGTTTAGTAAGTGTGACTTCCACAAAGACAAAATTCAATATCTAGGACACATAATTTCGGCAGAAGGAATCTCGGTTGACCCCGACAAGATAAGGGCCATTAATGACTGGCTAGTTCCTAAATATGTATCAGATGTAAGATCATTTATGGGCATTACGGGGTATTACAGAAAGTTTATAGAGAATTTTTCAAAAATTGCCAACCCCATAACTTCCTCGCAGAAGAAAGGGAAGAAATTTGTTTGGGATCAGAAATGTGCTGATAGTTTTAATAAATTAAAGGACCTATTGATGACGGCACCTATCTTGAGGATAGCTGACCCCAACAAGGATTTTGTAGTTTGTACAGACGCATGCAATGCTGGACTCGGCGGAGTCCTGACATAGGAAGGGCATGCGGTAGCATATGAATCTAGAAAACTAAAAGTACATGAAAAGAACTACTCTACTTATGATTTAGAGTTATTGGCAGTTATCCATGCCTTTAAAATGTGGCATCACGACCTTATTGGCAGGAAATTTACATTATTAACAGATAACATGGGTCTGAAATATTTATTGGATTAGACAAACCTGAATGCTAGACAAGCTAGATGGTTGACGTTCTTAAGTGAGTATGATTTCGAAATTCAGCATATTAAAGGGAAGGAGAACAAGGTTGCAGATGCCTTGAGTCGTAAGGAAAAACTAAATTTCATTTCAGCAATCAGTACTTATTCAACTGATTTGGAAAATTAGATTCTGGAAAAGAGTGAAACAAATGAAGAATACAGAAAAATGAGGGAAAAGATAGCAAACAACAGTTCTAAAAATATTATGGCAGATTTTAGCATGAAGCAAAACGGTATATTATTGTTTAAAAACAGATTGTATGTACCAGACATACCAGAAATAAAATTTCTGATATTAAATGAGATGCATAAAAGTCACTATTCTGGTCATCCAGGTTATCAAAAGACTATTACTATGCTGAGAAAATAGTACTATTGGCCCATAATGAAGGATGAAGTAGCTGAGTACATAGCTAAATGTTTGGATTGTCAAAAAGTGAAGGTTGAACACCAACATCCTGTTGGATTGTTGCAACCGTTACTGATACCAAGTTGGAAATGGGAAGTGATCAGCTTAGATTTTATTAATGGATTACCTAAGAATCGGAAACAAAATGATTCTATCATGGTGGTAGTGGACAAACTCAGCAAGGCAGCACATTTCATACCCGTAAAGACTACTCATAAAGCTCCAGATATTACAAAGATCTTTATGAAACAGATTTTTAGACTACATGGAATACCGAAAGTAATAATTTCAGATCATGAGTCGAAGTTTACAGGAAACTTCTGGAGGTCACTGTTTAAAGGGTTGAACACAACTTTAAATTTCAGTACAACATTTCATCCACAGACGGATGGTCAAATAGAAAGAGTAAACCAAGTTTTAGAAGATTTATTAAGAATGTATGTTAAAGATCATCCTGGTAAGTGGGAAGACTACTTGCACTTAGCAGAATTTATTTATAATAATCACTATCATGCATCGACCAGACTTAGTTCTTTTGAAATTCTTTATGGTAGGAAATGTAATACACCTGTTTCGTGGAATGATCCAATAAATAGAGTTGTTTTAGGACCTGAATTATTGCAGGAGTTAGAACTAATTGTGAAACAGGTGCAAGGACATTTAAAAGCTGCCCAAGATAGGCAAAAGAGTCAAGCAGATTAAAAAAGAACTCATAAAGAGTTCCAGGTTGGTGAACATGTATTCCTCAAGGTAAGACCGAAAAAGAGTTCACTGAAATTGGGGAGTTGTGCCAAGTTGGCACCCAGGTATTGCGGTCCTTTTGAAATCTTGTCTAAAGTTGGAGCAGTGGCATACCAACTGGCTTTGCCACCAAACTTAAAAATACATAATGTTTTTCATATATCATTTTTAAAGAAATATGTGCACGATACTACTCATGTTGTAAACTGGAATGATGTATAGGTGGGACAAGACGGAGATTTTCCGGTGGAACCGGATTGTATCCTCGGAAGGAGGGAAACTATTCTTCGGAATCGCAGCATTGGGCAAGTGAAGGTGCAATGGAAGCACCTTAGCCCAGAAGAGGCAACCTGGGAGTTGGAGAGCAGTATGCAGGCAGCATACCCAACTCTGTTTTAGGAACACTCAAGGAGTGATTAACCAACATCGAGGATGATGTTGAGACTTAAGGGGGGGTGTATGTCACCTACCCAAATTTCTGAAAATTATTATTTTATTTGCAAAATACTTTATGTTAAATTTAATTACAAAGTTTTGTAATTATGATCAGTTTTGGATCAAGGATGAATGTAATTACTAAATATTATTATTTAAATAAATTAATTAGGAGACAAACACCCAATAGGACTGTTAAATGAGTGTTCACTGACCCACTAGGAGGAATGGAAGCTGTTGGAAGGTATGAGACAGATGGCAGCAGTTGCATCACACCATTAGCTGTTGGTTATGGGACAACTACCCCTAAAAATGTGGCATTATCCCCCAGGTGGAGGGAGTGAGCAGGCAGCTCATTTAATGACCCAGTAACATCTGAAAAGGCCTAGGCATCCTATAAAGGAAAATTCGAATTGAGCAGGAAGATCTTAATCAATATTTCTACAGAATATTTTCCTCATGTGCATCAGGTGATCACTGAGAGATTCGAATTAGGGAGGTTAGTTGTGAGTGCAATCATAAGTTTGCATATTGCTGAGGAGAACCAGAGATGCTGGTGCAGGTCTATTGGACTGCTAGCTATTGAAGATTCATAAGTTGTGTTGCTATTGCAAGAAGAAGTCCTATTTCCTGAGTTTCTTCATCCTGGTGGTTCAGTGAACAGGCTCGGGGATCCTAAGATAGTACTTGACTGTTTTCAGGAATTGGTTGGCTGGAACAGTCTTCTTGGGCTGTTTCTTGCCCTACAGATTTTCCCAGGTTCTACATATTTTCTACTTATTCTCAGTTAATAATTCTGTTATGTTAAATTAGTATTTTCTGGTTTTTTGTTTTGAAAAAGAATTTAATCCTAGATTTGTTTAAAGTCTGAATGTTTAAGTTTAATGATGATTTCGAATTGATAAACCAGTATCTATATTTTTCCACATGTTGTTTTGGTGCATCGTACTCTAGTATAGATATGCAAATTAAAAATAGATTAGAAGATAGGCAAATGCCATTGATTCGAATAGATAGTACAGTGATGGATTTATGTTTTTATTATTTTGCCCTATATTTAACAGTAATAAAACTTACTGTATAATATCTAGAATTGTCCTGAATTACTGCATTGTTTCATAAAGTATAAGTATTGTTCTCTTCTCTCTCTCTATATATATTATAGTTTGCTCATTCCATTAGTTTTATGTATTATTCAAATGTAAATCGACAAATCATATTTATATTACAGCTTCAAAATAAACAGTATTGTTATCATCATTCACACACTGTATTTTCTTACATCATTCACTATTACAATAGCCACATTTACAATCATTTAGAATTAATATAATCTCTAGATTTGTTTTCTAATCATTGTATTGTATTACTATATAAACCTAAGATCGTTTTGTTTTAGATCCCTATTCATTACACATGGTATCATAAAAACGTATATTATATCTACATTACTCTACAGTACAAACCCTACCTCATGTACAGGCTATTATGAAAACAATAATATTTTATATCTTTCATTTCCAAAGACCAAATACGAACTAGGGTTTGCCCTGTCATTTCATTTACAACGATTTTAACTACCATTCAAACAACATACATTACAGAGCTATCATCTGAGACAAGTATCACATAACCTAAGTATAGAACGAAAATCGCATTGACAACCTACAACAATACGATTTCTACATAGAAACTAATAGCATTCATTATCGAGTTATCATTTTAAACAAAGTCTTACAAACCCTAGATTAAGACGAAAATCACGATATCAACCTATGGCCTCAAGTCATTTTAATAGAAACGTTTTATAGAGAGTTAAATAGCATATGTTTTCATTGCTGACAAGGAAAGATTATTTACATAGTAGACGAGCCTCGACTCTCCCTTATAATCTCATAACTTAAAACAAAAGTCATGATCCATAGTTTTTAAACCTTTACACAGTCCCAACTTCAAGAAATGAAGTTGTTGTGTTCAGAATGAGAATTACGACGTGTTTTTCCAAAACTAAAACATACAGGGTTTATACCCAAGATCATTATTGAAACGAGTTCTTAAAACCCTTGACATTGACGAGCCTTACAATTTCCAGTACAACGAAGATCAATAACATGGTAGAGAACCAAAGATCTTTAACCAAACAAAAGTCACAATACCGAAAAATAGTATTATTTGATTTACAAAATGGTGGTTCGAAGTTCTTCATTCAACAAACAACGATGAGTCACGGTAGGACCAAATTCACAACCCTTGAAACCTCATCAACCACAGTCACAGAGTGCCTACGAGGGTTATTTGAAGACCTAGAGCTTACCAGTTGGAAGCACGCCGCTCTTCCCAAACCCTAGCTTGAACCATTCCTTCACAACCTAAAGCTGACAAGGAATTCGATAGAGTTAGATAACTGAGATTTTTCAAATTGAAAAACGAACTGCATCAAAGGAATGATACTAAAACTTTGCAAGATTTTACCTCACGGTTGCACACCAAATCTTTCCACTTTCACGAGTTCAACAATGACTTCCCACTGAAGACGAGGCAGAAAACCCTCTGTCTACTTTTACACCAGGCATTTTCTTTTTACTCAAAACAAAAATGACAAACTCCATAAAACTATCAACATTTGAAATTATAAACTACCAACCAGTCTGATTATAAACGACGCCATTACAGAAAGTAGAGACCTGTAACCTTCTAAACTAGAGGTCTCAAGGTCGAAACCTCATACATCTCTAAACCAAAATTTTGGCAGTCTGTCGGCCCCAGACCGAAATCAATGGAAACAATAAACCACTTTCCAAATCTCATAAACCGAAACATCAACCCAATGCTAGGGTTTGATCCAACGGAGAATATCAATGATGATCAATGATCGAAATCATGCCAACACTCCATGCATTGGAGTGAACAACCAACATATTAATTGCTCATTCATTACCATAGCACATAAACACCATGTTTAACTTACGATGGGTGTATCGACAGCCAGCTCGGAGAACGCTCAACGAAGTTTTATTACATGGCACTATTTCAATCACCGTATGCTTAGTTGCACTTATGTGGAGGCTCATTGAATCCCCATTATACATACAATCTGGACGGCCATTAATGCTAGCTTGTATCACATTCGCCAACACCGATTTTGTATCACCTGTAATCACCAACCTGTCCATCACAATTTATTGCTTGTCAGTGATTATTTTCCCAATGACATATTTCAAACTCTAATACATGACGTTATAACGTTATATGTTATATCAAAACGAATTCCTAAGTTCGTATGGACTCTAAAGTTACATTCCACGACATTGTGTTAATGTTTTATCAAACAACTATTACATAGTCCCAAGTTGGGTCGTATTAAAGAGTCATGTGGTCATATAGGATGACCTTTCAATGTTTATACGTATATTCATACGGTCCCAAGTCTAGATCATAGCCTTAGATTTATGCTATTATATAGATTAACCATTCGAGGTTTATATAGTCCCAAATTATTATGTGTGAATTTTAAATACCAACATTATGTCCTAGTTATTGTTGATAGGACAACTATAGTTACAAATTGACTTGGTTTCACTTATATACCATTCATACAAATAGATACAAGCCTTTGAAAAGATTATAAGTATCACCATTTTAAACATTGCAAAGTGATGGATGGAATAGCTCATACATAGGAGTTTTTAGTATTACTTTTGAGTTGTGATCATAAGAAATTTATTATCAAAGTTATAGAAATAAATAGTTTGTTTAGTAGATTTCCGGTGAATCTAATGATATATTTTAGCAGGAAGACTAACTAAATGCTCTTTCATACAAACATTTAATGACCTTGCGATACATTTATTACATCAGTGATGGAAAGATAAAGACGAGATTATAACTAGCTAGTACAGTGATAAAAGCATCAGCAGAATGACATACATATATGATTCTATTTAAACATTGTGGAGTTGTAAGACATTATCTGAAAACAGTAATTATAGCTATGAAATTCTTACCTGCATGCTTTTGGTGGATCGTAATAGAATTATAACATTTTATTATTTACGACGTTGAATTTGAACTTTACACATAGACATGAAACTTCTTACATGTCGTTTTCACATAGGACATTCAATAAGCTTTAGCGTTGCAGCTAAGTAAGCTCCTCGTAGGACACCCTTATGCAGCAAAGTCAAACTATCAGTATCTTTGCAAGAGAGAAAATGTCGCAACTTATTCCCAGTCTGTTTATTTCATAGTCATCATAATCATGTTTATTAATTATGTGTTATAAATGTCGTTATCTTATTGTTGCTAAATAGAAAATAAAGCATGCTTAGTATTAACAACTGTACAACTAATGCTGTCGTAATCTCAATTATTATTTCCGCAATTATTATTATTATCATAATTAATGCTGTTATTAAAAATTTTAAATTTTTATGAAATTTTGGGATGTTACACAAGTTCACAGAGATGAAAGGTATCTTGGGAGACTTAGGAGTGATGAAAATTCCTCTTAAGCCTCGCGTGAAATCTGTGAAACAAAGACCATACAGATTGAACCCGCGCTATAAAGAACGAGTTAGGGAATAAATCGATAAGATGCTCAAAGCAGGGATCATTGAGCTAGTCAAAGAATCTAAATGGATAAGCCCAATGGTTATCCAGGAGAAGAAAACAAAGGGCGAGATTAGAATTTGTGTGGATCTCAGAAAACTCAACGATGCTTCAATGCATGACCCATTCCCTACACCTTTTACAGATGAAGTGCTAGATAATGTTGGGTGTAATGAGGCCTATTCTTTTACTGATGGATTCTCTGGTTACCATCAGATTAGGATTGATTGCGCAGATAGGCACAAGATGACTTTTGCTACAGAATGGGGGTCATTCCAATACACAGTGATGCCCTTTGGTCTGAAGAATGCACCCGCCATTTTCTCTAGAGTGGTCGTCGCAGCATTTAAGGATTTTATACATAAGTTTTTATAGGTTTAATTTGATGATTGGACCATTTTCGGGCTATTGAAGAATCATGCCTCGAACCTCAAAATGATGCTGGAAAAGTGCAAACAACACCAAATTTCATTAAATTTGAAGAAGTGCGTTTCTGTGTTCCCTATGGAGTCTTGTTGGGACACATTGTATGCAAACATGGCTTGATGGTAGACTCTGCTAAGAGCACAGTGATTGTAAACTTGCCTACACCCAATTCAGTTAAGCAATTGCGCACTACACTGGGGCATACCAGTTATTACAAGAAGTTCATAAAAGGGTATGCGCAGATAACCGAAGCTATGGAAAAGCTGCTAAAGAAAGATGTACCATTCATGTGGAACGAGGATTGCGAGAAAGGCTTCAACACATTGAAGGAGAAAATGGTCACTGCGCCAATCCTAGTTTTTTCTGGACTGGGAGAAGCCTTTTCACATCCATGTGGATGCCTCATGCATAGCATTGGGAATTGTGCTTGCACAATTGAGACTGGGAGGTATTGATCACCCCATTGCCTTTTCCAATAGGAAGTTATCATCCACTGAGAAGAACTATACTTCTACTGAAAGAGAAGGACTCGCAATGGTATATGCGCTGTAGAAGTTCAGACACTACTTGCTTGGTGCGCACTTCCCCATGTTCACTGACCATTCTACTTTGAAATACCTTGTTAATAAGCCAGTGTTAGGGGGGCGCATATGTAGATGGCTACTACCCTTTTAGGAGTACTATTTTGAGATTGTTGTTAATTCCAACAGATTAAATTTGGGACCTGATCACCTGTCAAGAATTGAGTCAGGAGAAGAGCCTACGAATTTGGAGGACAATCTGCCTGATGCCCAGTTGTTCGCCATACAAGTTGCAGATGAATACTACCAGCACACCATTGATTTTTTGAACACTAGATTCGCACCCATAGAGCTCACTATGCCGCAGAAGAAGTAGCTGGTAGTGCGTGCAACAGACTTCACTATAAGTGCAGGACAGCTATACAAACTGGGACCAGACAAAATACTATGCATATGTGTGCTAGAGCATGAGAAACCGTTTATACTAGCTGATGCGCACTCAAGAATCGCAGGAACAGCCACTGCGTAGAAGATATTGTGTGCAGGGTGTTAAGATCCTAGTGGGCGGCCTTCATTAACATCTCTAGGTTTTGGTGTAATGGTTCGTATCATTTGGTATCAAAGCCTCCACCCAGGTTCAAGTCACAGAGCAGGTGGAAACGTCGGCATTGCAGTGTTCGCCCGAGGCTCGTACGGCTCAAAGGGGACACCACCATACGGGCGCACATGCAGCCCAAAGTCTAGACTGTGGAGCGTGGTGGGATGTTAAGATCCTAGTGGGTGTCCTTCACTAACATCTCAAGGTTTTGGTGTAACGGTTCGTATCACAGGGCTATGGTGGCCTACAATTCATAAAGATTCGAAGGAACACTGCTAGAATTGTGATGTCTATCAGAGGACAGGGAAGCTGTCACGCAGAGATGAAATGCATTTAAATCCACAACTGACATTGCAGGCCTTTGAGAAGTGGGCCATCGATTTTGTGGGTCCTATTAACCCATAAGGAAAAAGAACTGGTGCAAGGTATATCGTTATTGCTACATATTACCTCACCAGATGGGCAGAAGCAAAACCAGTCAAAGACTGTAGTGCGGCTACAACTGCGGAATTTATATATGAGAATATCCTTACAAGGTTTGGATGCCTGAATATATTGATGAGTGATCAAGGCACTCATTTTTTGAATAAGACCATTGAGGCTTTGACTGAAGAGTTCCACGTTCGTCATCAGTGCAGCACGCCTTATCACCCACAGGCGAATGGAACCGTTGAAGCATTTAATAAAGTGTTGGAGAATGCGCTAACTAAGATATGAAACGTTAATTGAGACGATTGGGACCTACGCATCCCATCTGTACTATGGGCATACAGGACTACCTGCAAAAAACTAACTGGCCATACACCTTTCAGGTTGGCCTATGGGAAAGAAGCAATAATGCCGATGGAGTACATCATTCCCAGTTTCGCATAGCAGCGTTTACATGCATGGCAGATCGCACAACACTCGAAGAAAGGCTCCTACACTTGGTTGGGCTAGAGGAAGATCGTTTTGTTGCAGGCTTCCACCAACAAGTATAGAAAGAGCATGAAAAAGCATGGCATGACCACCACATCAAGCACAAGTGATTTCAGGTAGGTGACCTAGTCCTCCTCTATGATAGCAAGTTTATGAAGTTTCCTGGCAAGTTTAAAATGCATTGGCTTGGCCCATATACTATTACAAATGTTACTAATAGTGGTGCAGTCCAGCTAGCCACATTAGCTGGAGACATTCTTCCTGCTTGGATAAATGGGAGCAGACTAAGCTTTATCGCGATAGTCCCCTTAAACAACACCCTACCTGATCTAGATGAGAAAACTTCCAAGTGTCAAGTATAGTTGAAATTGGGCACTAGAAGTCATGAAGAGTCTGTACACACCATTTTTAAAAGAAAGATGTCAGATCCTGCGCGCCACGTACAATAGAGAAGCTGCACGCGAAAAAAAATAAAAATGTGCGCTACCAGGGTAGCTGCACCATGGAAAGGTAGAGACATCGCAATGAAAAGACAGAAGAAGTGACCGGAGATACGTGGTACAACTAAAAGCATACATCTTAGACACATACCATAATGACAGCGCTGTTGGCAGACCATCATAAGGCCAAGTGGCTGCGACAACTGACAACCAGATATTACACCGTTACTCAAAGATTGACGGTGACAGTTAAGCCATGCAATTAAAGCATATTCCCTCTAATTAAAGCATCATAAAAGATCGAAGTGACTAGGATCCAGGTAAGACAGCTTGGAAGCACCGACTGCCCTTGGTCAATAAAAAAACTTACCACGACATGACATAAAGCACGACAGAAACAGATCAATAATCTTACCAGATCTAATCCCATGGGGCTAGCAGTTAATGCCTAAGTTAGCCGTTACGACACCTTCAATGACATGATCAATGGAGATCCATACGGGATTTTCCAAGTAAAGCCACATTTAAGTCCCCGTCCATTCGGTAAACAGCCCCATCATCAGGTAGCAATCTTATAAATACTCACACCTTCCTCCTTGTGCATTTTACCGTGAGTTTCAAATTTTCAAGAACAATAGACATCTAAGAGCCAAAGAAGCATAGAAGTATTTGTCATTGGTGCGTTTATGTCCGAAGAGCAGGAGATAGAAGACATTCTGGGCACATTCAAACGTTCTGGGTTAAGCAGAATCATGTCATCTCCAAAGAAACCTTCACCAGAGAAAGCAGGCCCATCTAAGGGGCCGAAGTTGAGCAAGTCGATATAGAAACAACATAAAGATTAGCACCTAGAAGTAATTCCGGAAAAGCCGCAGGCACCAGTTGTCTCGAGGCCAGTCCGACTAGTAGAACGACCTGTACCAGTCTGGGTCATACCTGATTATATTAGCCCATAGAAAGATGATGCACCAGAATTGATTCTACAAAAGAACCCGCAGTATGACATTCCCATGCCGCCAATGGCTAAACGCGTCAGGAAAAGAGCTGATCTTTTGAATACGTTCCCGAAATGCAAAATGAATGACTCCAATTTGGCGGATGTCAAGAAATTCCCGCACCTGCAAATTGACAAATACACGGTCAGGGTGAACAATCCTGATACACATAATCCAACAGTCACACCTGTGGATTGGGCAGTGCCGCTAGCACAGGCAGGCCTACTCAACCTGCTGCGGATCCCACATTTTGGTCGCAGCAAGGAATATAAAGCAGTGGTGAATACTCTTCTCTCTTGCACACATCAGGGATACATCTGGTTAGATTTCAAGGTTAACATAACTGTGGATCTCATAGCAAGGATCACAGGTTTGAACAAACACGGTGATGATCCATGTACCTTTTTCATGGGCAAGAAGGACGACCAAGAGTCAGCCGCAGAAATCAAGCAACAATTCAACTTAGTAAGAGGAACCAGGGGATATGAGACTGACAGAATTTCAAATGTACCCCTGCATTTTGCTATTCAATCGTTGGCAGGAAGAATGCTGCAAAAAGCTAGGCCAGCGCAGGTACCGACTGCGGTCGTAGCTTTACCTACCAAGGCTATGGATGGCCACGAATACAATTGGGCCAATTTTCTGTTGAACGAACTATTGTTGGACATCGAGGATACTCAAGACCGAAGATATCAATTTTATTTTAGCTGGATCTTAGTCCTCATCGCTTTTGTCAGTTGGAAAGAACCGAGCCATCAAATCGGCCTTCCCGTCGCGCAGGATGAATGTCGTGGAGTTCGCTTTGCGAACATGTGGTTTTCTACCAACCCGGAAAAACAACGCACTAATAATCTGTAGTTCCTAACTTTCTATCAACAGTTGTACGCAGTGACAGGAAGCACTCGACGCATCACAAGAGAGCTAACCACACAGTATAAACCTCTTATGCTTTTTGAGGCCGGCATGCACTCTATCTTCATACAGTCGCGCCTGAACTCAGATAAATGGTATGCAGGCTAGTATCAACTCGGAACTCCAATGATTGAGCTAATCATTGAGGACTAGCCAGACGAATGGAAGTAACAGGCACCTAAGATAGTTATAACTTCGTCTGATGAAGAAGTTGAAGGGGAAGAAGTGCTGCAAAATCTGGAAACCCAAATCCCTTCAACTTTAGCGCCTGCGCAGCAAACAGGAGAATCAAGTAAAGGGCCACAGGTGGGCGAAAAGAGAAAACATCCGGCCACTAAAAGCTCCGTCAAGAAGTAGAGGAAGAAGTCCAAGGCAACAAAGGAGCCACTAGACCGAATCTTGCATGAGGATGACTATGAGATGATAGCCATGAGAACAGCTGCGCACCTCGAGGACGACCAGGCGCGGGTCCGCAAAGACATAGACAAGCTGAGTAGCTTGGTAATAAGGATGGAGCAATTCCAACGAGACATGGCTAGAGGGCTATCCCAAACTATTTACCCAGGGGATCCAAGCGAGGAGATGCGAAGGCCACTGGCCTCCACTCCCAGAACATGATTGGTGAAAATCACACCACTGTCGATTTTGTATCCGATAGACGAGATGACAGAAAGTGCAAGGTGGCTCACACACTTGGACCTTAATGTAGCAATGCTACCAGCTGAAGGGCTGCACCAGTTACACACCCAGATATCCCATGAATTACACAAGCGAGACATTGTCTTACATAATCGATTCCTTCAGCTCGAAGAAAGTTACCAGAAGCTACAAGGAGAATGCCAGCAGAAGGACAAGGACCTTCAGCACATGCAGGCTAGGGAGTGCAGGATACTAGGAGCCATATCGGCTGTTTGCAAAAAATTTCCCACAATCAATGCAGACCCTGACATAGTAGCAACGGTTTTACAAATTGGAGCTGCTATCAGCAACCTATAGGAACAAATGCAAAATTTGCAAATCTCCCATTGTGAGGAAATTGTAGAGATGGTAGCTTCCCATCAAGCAGAAATAGCGGAAATGGCAGCTAGACAACCAGTTGACACAAGGAAGCAGGAAGAGGAAGCATGAAAGGAATCCATAAGAATTTTAATGGAAGGCATCAGTGTAGAAATAACACAATGCCAAGAATTAGCAACTGACGTCTCCACCATATGGAGCATACTGCAGGAAAGTCCAACGATTAAAAATATTCATAAGGAAAGCAGAAAGAAACATAAAGAGTTGGACGCAATAGATGCATCCATGAAAGACTTACAGGTAAGACAGAAGAGGATGGATTTTGACAAAACAAAGGTATTGCGGAAAGAACTAGAAGCTCTAAGGATAAAGGAAGCTAAAACATACGCTAGGATGCAACCACTCATGGAAGAAGCCCTTACGTTGAACGATGATATTGAGGCCAAATTACAGGATCTTCGTGAAGCAGAAGACCATATCAAAGGAGAAACATTGGAACCTGACTCGCCATAGATATCGCCAAAGTTAAAGAATATGAGTAGGAAGTGAAACAGGTCGTCACAAGGTTGAGTACAACAGTGCGAGAATTCAGTGCGCGGGCAGGAATTTCCACAAAGGGGTAGATGGATCAATTGGATTGAGGTGGCTCGGGGCGAGCCAAAGGTAAGTGTTAGGGGCATGTTGGGCATGGCCCAAGTAGGTACAATTTTGCAGAAGTATGATTTTTAGCTGCACAATAGAGAAACATAACATCAGTATGTGCACATCATGCATAACAGTTTTGTGGCGCAGCTATGCGATGCGCAGGACCCGTAGAGCAGCAAGTTTTGGTAGGAAGATAGAAGTAAAGGCCAGAGGAGGAAGTGGCCTGCTTTTGGTAAAGAACTAGGACGAAGGAAGAAGGAAGTACCTTTCAGAGAGAGTAGCAGCAAGCTGCTGAAAATCTAGGCCATGACGTTGACGGTGATGGGCATGCAAGAGCAGGGGAAAAAGACATGCCATGATGCAGTATAACTGTTTTGAGGACTACGGCTGGCAGAGAAGTGTGCGAGTCATGAGTGGGTTAGCTAGATGGCCTGAATCAGGAGGAATAAGTTGTCAATGGTGACAGTCAGGCTGGCAGTTAGCCACGCCGGTTTTGTAAACCTAATGGTTTTTGCTTGTGAATTATAAAGATATGCCTCCTAGCATAATCTATAAATAAGCATCATTTTGTAAGGGAAGGGTTACTCTTCATTTTGTTAAGTATCAATTATTGAAGAATCCTAAGCTAGGAAAAGCCATTGTAAAGGCTCTGCAGCTGAGTGCGCAGAGAAGAGAGTCTGCAGCTGAGTGTGTAGACGAAGAATGGTTGTACCCTTCCCATAAAGATCAATATTAACAACAGTTCTTGTGGATGTATCCTCCATCCGGGGGGTGAACCACGTTAAATCCTGTGTTATGTTTTTTTTATTGTTCATTTGCTTAAATATGAAGGTTAATATTGCAATGTCTGTTATGTGATTGCTTTTGTATGTATTCGCCATAGAGAATGGGAATAATATGTTAAGTGATACATGTAGGGACGAATGTTAAGTATTCAACAAGTATAAGTCTGTGAATGCATGAATATGATGAATAATCACACAGAAGAACACTGAGTTTAAGCACAGCATTGGAGCCCGCAGTATTGCATGTTTGCACACTTGCTCGCAAAATAATGATAAGAGTCTGAATGAGTCGACTGGGTGTGGTTACTTAGTAAATCAGTTAAAGATAATCATTTTAGGTGGATGCGCGGTCTAGCTGACGTGCCGAGCCGTGAGAGTCACTGCGAGATAAGCTACCTATAGCCTATCGTCGTAGCGTAAGGAGTACCCTAGGATGTGTGACCCCAGATTGGCCAAGGTACGTGGGCCTTATACCCTATTGTGGCACTGCGCGACAAGAGCTGTAGCATCGCAAGAGCTGACCTGCAGTGCAAGCTGGTAGTGCACTGCACCATATGTACGTCCACCATCAACTCATCACTTACACTGTGGAAACTTGATTTTGTAGCACCCCCATAGCTTTGCCTCGGGTGAGACCTCAACCTGCGCACAGGTTGTTTCCAAAAGGGCCGGTGAAAAGGGGTTTTGTTGGTTAAGTCTAAAATCGTAAAGAACCTGGGTTTGCATTGTAAAACCTCTAGATCAGTTACCTACGCCAACATCATGTTTAGAGAGTCTGAAAAGAACTAAAGTAGACTCCGAAAGGTCCTTTTTCGTAAAGTTATCCTCTTCACCCAGAAAAGGATAAAACAACGTGAGAGACGACTCTTCCAACCATGATTGACTAGAGTGCTCCTTTTTCGTAAAAAGTACCTCCTGGTCCGAAAAAGGGGTAAACTATCACCAGAAAGACAATCATTCAAATGCTTTTACAAGCGTGAACGCATCATGTTCGCTTGGCGATATTTTCCTATTTAGGGAGTCTGAAAAGATCTTAAAGGGGACTCCATGAACAATTTTGTCATGGTTGGTGACCAAGTACAACAAAGGAAAAAGTAAAATCGACACAGTTCCTTTTCCGGAAATTGTCTAGCGAGGCCGGATAAAGTGATAAAACTACACTCCTTAGACACACCTTTTTACTCAAATTTTTAATGAGCACGATAATGGTATCAAAGGCACTCGGAATCTTTTTCATATTTAAACCAGAGCACGAAAAAGTAAAAGGTAAGCTCAAAACACTTTTCATGTTTTAACCAAAGCACGAAAAAAAGTGAAAAGTAAGCTCAAATACCATCTTACTGTTTTTAACGAGCTTCAAGATAGGTTGGAAGATTGCTCATGATGTCTGCTTCATTTTTTAACGAGCTTGTAATAGAAAATGAATTATGCTCGGGATTATTTTCATGGTTTAATGAGCTCTAAAACCAAAAAGGAAAGTATGCTCGAAAAAATTCCCAATGGTGGACTCTTCCCATCATGATATCCAAAGGTTGGTACATGCCCCCAGCATGATTGCTAGAAGTAAGTGACTTAACTCCAACATGGTGTGGAGAGGCGATCAAGTTGACTTCAACATATCATCCAGAGGTTGAAGACATGCCTCCCAAGCTTCATTTCATTCGCCTAAGGCATAGGAGGATGAAAAGAAGGTTCAGGTACTAAGTCTATGAGAAGACTCGACTTAAAGGGAAAGGATCTGTTTCAATTTTTAATGAGCTCGTCACAGGAATAGAACTCTACTCATGGGGTACTATTTAATTTTGTAATGAGCTTGACACAGAAAGGGAACTATGCTCAAAGAATGGTTTCATTTTTGCACAAGCTTGAAACCAAATGTAAACTATGTTTGGGAGGGTCTATTTCATTTTTTAACAAGCTTGAAAGAGAATAAAACTATGCTGACGGGAACCTGTTTCATTTTTTAATGAGATTGACATAGAAAGGGAACTATGCTCAGGGGAACCTATTTTGTTTTTTAACGAGCTTGAAGCCAAAGGTAAACTCTGCTCAAACTACTGGTTTCATTTTTTAGCGAGCTTGAAGCCAAAGGTAAACTCTACTCAAACTAATGGTTTCATTTTTTAGCGAGCTTGAAGCCAAAGGTAAGCTTTGCTCAAACTATTGGCACCTATCCAGAGGTTGGTAGTGTGCCCCCCAACATGATGTCCAGAGGCTGGAGATACGCCCCTCATGCTTAAGGGGAAGAAACCATAATATGTGTGGAACGTTCAGGGAAGTTTGTTGAATGGCAGACATGCAATGATTGGGTGTCAAGAAGGAAAGCTTATCGGTCACAATCCTCCCATCATAGGGAAAATACATCACTTGAAAGAGTGTGTACACTATGGCTTTCATAGCATAGACATAATCACGTCCAAGGAGAAGAATGAAATCTAAACGGACTTCGATGACCATGACATCAACATAAACATTTTTACCTCCCAAGGTGATAGGTAACTGTGGAAGAATCCCTAAAGGTCCGGTAGGCCTTCTATTAAAAGCCAAAATCTGGCCGGTAACCGGCACAAGCTGAGGAGACCCTATAGCTTGCCAAGCAATTGAGGATAAAATACTAACAGAAGCTTCCTCGTCAATTATAGTGCGAACGATTTCCTTATCAGCAACACCTACAGAATCTAGGAAGCAACATCTAAGGGGAGATGAGATTCTGATAGACTATTCCAGTCAAATGAAATAACCTCAGTACTTGGGGGAGGTCCTGTGGACGAGACTTCTCCTTTCCTAGAGCTGTCTGAACCGACCAGAAAGATATTAGCGGTTTCTAATTCACTTTCTGTTGGAAAAGCAGACGAAGATTTCGTGATGGTGATTGCTTCAATATGGGCATTTTCCAATGAAAGAGTTGGGTGGACGGAGGATAAAACTTGATCTACATCTTGCGTTTCACTCTTTAAAGGGAGCGTGGGGTCAACCGAGAATGAGACTTGGTTAACCGCTTGGGTATCATCCCTTAAGGGAGGAGTTGGGTCGATCAAGGATGTTGTTGAATCAACTGCTTCCTTTTCGCTCTCTAATGAAAGAGTGGGGTCAACCGAGGGTGGGGTTGGATTGACTGTCCTATCAACCAATGTAGGATCAAGGGACAACTTACAAAATTCAGTTGGAAGGTGTTTATGGGATATATCCATGTCTTCCAACAATTGTGAAGCTTCATCCATACGAGGAAAAAGGTAAGTACAGTTCATGCCCTTGCATAACCAACAAGGGTCTGTAGCTCTACCCTTTCGACCCTTAATTACAGTGTCACTAGTTGATGGGGTATCATCAGTATGACGTCCAAATACTAATGACAAGGGCTGTTTAGAACGCGACCATATTTATAAGACCTTGTAGATATCAGGGCATCTCTTAAGAAAATGGGATCCTTTACAAAGTTTGCAAGGGAATTTCAGTTTACACAAATTCAAAATAGGTGTATCGATGCTCCCAGCATGATGATTAGTGGCTGGTGAGTTCTCGGCATGATGGTCAGAGGCCGGGGTTGTGACCTTCTGCTTGGTGTTCTTCTTCGTACTCTTCCTTTTCTTATTCTTCTCACTCACCTTCTTACTAATATTAGAGTTTTCAGTAGGATAAGAGGAAGAGACGGAAGCCGATTCAACTTTCGACGAAGAAGGAGAAGGGTCACCATGATATTGATGCTCACATGGTGAAGGACCTAGGTTTGACACAATTGGTGCACTTGGTGTAACTGGATTGGAGAATAACCATACTGGTAATCCTATCGTCAATCCAGGAAGACTCAAAGTAGCCATAAAGGGAGGACCAACAGTTCCACAATGGGGAATAACAAATGGCATACCCTGGAAAGGGGCCTCTTGGTTGGTTGTCCCGGAAGAGTCTCTAAAGTACCACACAAATAAAAAAACTACTCAAGTCTAAAAGCAACAATCAAACTGTGTGAATAGGAGTGGATTCAAAGTCTGGAACCTCACGGGGTTGTCAAGGCTTCGCAAATCACTATATACCATAGGGTCCAACAGTGAAATGCGACAAGGAGGATTCGGACCATACCCTTTCCTGAATACCCAACTAACTAGATAGTACGTGCGTAGTAATCTCCCCGAGTGCTGTTCTCGGTGTATTGCTCTGTCAAGATGGCCAAATGGTTAACTCAGTTGGTTTCAGGAATCCTAAAGGTGTCTTCCGAAATATGCAAGGTATGTGGGAGCTCAAATCTGTAGTGGTGTTGTCTAATGCACAACTGTATGGTATGAGACCTTCCTATATACTACCGAGTACATGAAACACCTTTCTATATACGCCAAGTGCATGAAACACCTTTCGATATACGCCAAGTACGCGAAGTACTTGGTGGGTACATGAAAGAGCTTCGATATACCTAGTTGGTACGTGAAAGAGCTTCGATATACCGGTTGGTACGTGGAAGACTACAATACCCCCAGAATACAGTGTTGGAAAGTAACGACAGCTGCCACGTTTTATGATGCCAGAACACGTCACTAACTTACACATAGTTACTAAATGATTTTAACCTGAGCCAATGTTAATTTTATCTTGTACGGTAGGTGGATGCATGAGGTGTAGATAGGAAATGTAAAAATAATGCAAATCCTAACTACATGACAATCCACGTTTTCCTTTGTCTTTCGATGAAACCTACTTAAGGTAAGGATATATATTTTTCTCTTTTATAATCAAAATGACCTTAAGCAGTAATGAAATTAAGAATTCCTACCTAGAATGCAATAACTCTAACTTTCCGCAATAATAAGCCAAAAAGCGCAAAGAGAATGAAAGATGCGACGAATCTTAACAATGTATAAGACAAAATAATGAAGCACTTTCAATTTTCAAATGCATGTATAAAAAATGGAACTTGATAACTAAATGCTTTTCATATCTATATACAGAAAGTGAGAGAATATCTCCAACACTCTAATCATTCATAAATTCCCCCAAAAAAATGACAAGCACCCAAACAACTCAAAGGCACTCAAGAAAGGCTCAAAATCTACCAAATGCAATAATTCTAATCCATTTCCTATCTTTTTACACTTCGAAAAAGACACATCTAAGCTATGGAAAGAAGGATTCCACAAACGTTTCCAATCAAATGCAAGACAAAGAAAATCACTTAATAATCATGTCTAACTCAAATGTACACAAAACTGAAACAAGCCTTTTCTTCTTCCTATGAGTGGAAGACCAAAAATGTCAAATGATCAAATTAAAGCAAGAAGAATACTTATGTTTTCCAATTTCATGAATATAGCAAAAGAGTGACAAAATCAATATTTTATTTGAACTAAAGTGGAGACAAAGAATCAATCTTTTCCAATAATCATTAGATAGCTTAGCATGTAAAGGAAACAAGATGCATAACCCAAGAAAAAGAGGCTAAAAAAGACATGGATATCCCACACTCTTCAAGTCTTTAAAAAAATCCAATCACGGAAAACCAAAAATGATCTCAAAACCTTAATATGGGTCAAAACGACTGTAGGATATACGATTCATGGCCAAACACTAATTTTGACTCGAAGGGCCAAACATGGATCCAAATATCAAAAGACCCAAAAACCAATACAAACAAGCCAAATAACATGTGGAAAAAGAGGTTTGGGATCCGAACTGACTCAAATTCAAGGTCTGGTGGTGAAGGGAGGGAAAGCAAGGTCAAGTGGATGAAGGTGGGGGAACGGAAAGTGTCCACCTCTAACAAACTTAAGCTTGCGAAAAATGGGACCCAATACAAATACACACAAAATCCAAACACTTTCAACACATAAATCAAGAAGAGGTCTCTAACTGGATCTTGTAGCACAGAGAGGTCTTCAAACCAAACCAATACTAAAAAAAAATGGAGGGGGGATTCCCTTGTATCAAATTTAACATATCGACGCAGTATGTGTTTGGGCATAGAGCGACCATCATAGGTCACTAGGGCAGGGTTTGCGACGATGTCGCAGGACGCTAGTGAGAAAACTGCGACAATGACTAATCGACGCTATGGTTCTACGATCCAGGTGCGACGGGCAAGATCCAAACTCAAGGATCAATAGATCTCCAAGAAATGATCAATAAAAGGGTCTAAAGGTGGTGAGTACAAACTCATAGGAAGACAACAGACTCTTCAAAGTGAATATCTGATGGTGAAAAAGTCTTAGGAGGAAAATGATATGGCTTGCAAAATAAACCAAATGAAAATTACATTCGAATTGAAAACTAAAAACAATGTTCTTCCCCAGTGTGGTTGCCAAATTTGTTATCAGAAATACTACCAAGAGTGGACTCGAGGCCTGATCTCCTTAGCTTAATGTAATACTAGAACAAATATGATAGAATATACAATACTTTCCTAGATCTAATTAGAGATCGAGTAGATAGATGCTTTACCTTTCAGATTGCGGATCCTTTCTCCTTGATGTTTTCTCCAAGCTTGATGGTCTTCAGATCTCACCTGCAAAACCTATCAAGACAACAAAAGACAACACAAGTAGTAAACTGCACCTACACAATAATAGATCTAAGTAAGAAGTTAAGCAGGAAAACTACACAAAACATCATCAACGCAGCAACGTTTGGTGGAAAGCATTTATATTACTGTATAATAAGGGAAAGTACATAGAAGAAAGTGATTAAAACCAAGGCTTAACGTAGCAATCCTTCTCCAACCAAGCCAATGCCAAAGCCTCCAAAGGGATAATGGATCTCTCAAGGGATGAGTAGAGATCTCTCCTAAGCTAATTTCACCAGCATGTAGATACTATAGACTTCCTCCTCTTGGAATGGGAATGAGCTTCACTTATATAGGAATAAGAGGATATGATAGGTTGAGATATGGCAGGAGAGAGTTAGGGGATATCAATAAAGGGGTAGGTAAACAAATTCCAACTCCCCTATACTCTAGGGATAGGGATTCATATCACTATGGAAGGAAGCCACTTGTCCTCTCTCACCTACCACTCAGTTGCACTTCAGTTATCTTCAGTTGTCTTCAGTTCTTTCCTTGATTTAAGGCTAGACTGACTCTCAACTGACGGTATCACTCCGATGGACCTCCACTGAGACTTGACTACCCATTTTGACTCCAGTTAGCTCCTCATGCACCCTCCACTGAGCCTCCTTCATTCACTTAGTGTCTCCATGTGCCAGTTACATTTAGTTACACCTACCACACTCAGTTAGACTCAGTTTGACTAACGATTGACAATTAGTTGTGCATTGATGACTCTACCGATGATGAGATAGACTACTAGTTGTGCTCCGATGATACTCCAGTGATCCTTTGATCACTTGATGAAGGCTAATTCGAATTTCCACCTTAGGCATTCGAATCCTCATGCATTGTACTATTTATTTTTCCATATTGTGATTAATTAACTAGTGTGTGTGAAGTATTTTTGCTTCTATCCGAGTTCTACTGTATTATTAGTCTGTTGCTCATTATACTGTATTGACCACTCTTCTTCTATTTTCCTGCTTAATCATAATTACTCTTGTGAGGTATACATCATCTCTTAGATATGCTGTGAGTATTTTCACATGCCCAAGTAATTCCCACAGTTAGCGGATAGGGATTATTCCTGGATCCAAACCTACAATTGAAAGGAACAATATAGATGTGAAAACATTTTTTTGGCAGAAATTCCACCCAATGAGACTAAGAAAGTGCTCTGATACCATATGTGAGGAATATCCAACAATTAATTAATGAAAATGCACAATATATCAGAAATACAGAACACAGAAGACATTTATTGATCGCGGGACACTTCAAGGGGGCAACCTCCTTTGATCAAGCTCAATACAATATAACTCTTGGATCCCTTCATTGGCCTCAACATGTACTTATATACTAAGTCTATGCGCCAATACTATGGATCAATACCATGGAACATATAATACAACTGGACGACTTACAAATCATATGAGTCTAATACTATGGATCAATACCATGGAACATATAATACTATGGGATAATACAAACTATGGATCAATACCATGGAACATATAATACTACGAGATGACTTACAAAGCATATGCGTCCAACAACAATATACTAATAAAGTAAAGAGAAGGGTTGACCCGAGTTCCTAACACTATTAGAGCTACACAACTCCACTATGCTGATTCATTTGACAGTGAATTTTCCCTGATATTGAGAGAGAGGAGATATTTTTCATTACCTAACATGCTAAAGGATTCCATAGAGGTGGAGGAAAAGTTGATCGCATCTGGAAAGATAAAACATAGGGTGCAGGCTGAGAAGAAGAATGTTAGGGAAGAGAGCCATCCCTCCACGTCCAAATCCAAAGATACCAAATTTGATTTGATGATGAAGACCATAGAAAATCTTGTGATAGGCTATCCATCGACAACAGACCTACTTCTAAAGAACCCTCAGAACTTCATGTTAGAAAAACAGGATCGCAGAGCAATACCAATAAACAAGATGCAAATATAAATCACATAAAACACATTACAAGAGAGACAACAATAAAATGTGGTTCACCCAAGATGGGCTATGTCCACACAAAAATTTCCAGTCCTTATTATTAAACCATCTGTTATCACTCAGGATTCTTCCAGGTTGCGGAAAAAGGGATCACTGAGGTAACTATTTCAACTACACTCTTGTGGATCGAAACCAGCTTTTCCAAACATAGAGAGGGATCTCTCTCTCAAAACTGTTTCTGCACGCAAAATATCACTTGAGTTGGCTGGTTGTGGATTAATAGTGTTGGATAGACCTTTCAGATAAGGGTATTATGGTTTTTATTTGGTTGAGTTGAGGATAGGTATATCGCAAGGGAATGGAGTCAAAATTTCATAGGTTTTCTGTCACAAATGACTAATTGGACTATAATTTTAGAAGCAGAGGCAAGATAAATGAAGTTTTTTCAAGTCATAGATATTAGCAGATGGTAGCTGAAAGGGAAACAAAATCCATCACAAAATTAGAGCATTTATGAATGAATTATTACTTGGAATTTCAGGAGGAAAGGGTGGAGTATCTAATCATATGTATCTGAAGCATCAAACGATAGACGAATTTCAGACCATGTAATCTTTATTTAAGCACTTCAGAAGAATACAATCAATGGAAAACACTAGCAAATTCATTTCAGGAATTTCTGCTCCAAAATCAAGTATTCACATTAATATAAAAGGATGGGTTTCATTACATTGCTCAAAACTTCTAATACAAAATCCCAACCCTTGGGTCTTATTCAAAACCTACCTTTATAGGATTACAAAATAAAAACCCTCTTGACTACTTCAGCCATATGTGGCTATTCATTAAATTCGCAGCTACAACTGTTGGTAATAAATCATATTAACTACTAGTCTTATGGACTATTTTTTCAAAATAATAATAAAAACTGGAAGTGATGAGGCTGTCTTCCTTCTTCAATTCGAGTTAATCGAGCCAACTGCTTCTTGATCTAGAGATGAACCGATGGGAAACTTCAGTGTGCTACTAGTGCAAAACTCGGGTTGTTGAACTGCTTGTTGTCCTTTAGATTGAGCAATTTCAGGCTGATTTGTAGGGATTGATGTATTGTGCCTTGATTGTTTATGTAGTCGAATCTTATCAGGAATACTGATCTGATCTATGTCTATCTCTATTTCTGATAGTTGTCCCTCGGTTAACACAACAAGCTTAAATTTCATTTTGTTTGGATCCATGGATGATAGTAGTGATACTGCTTTTTCTCCAGTTACGATTTTTGCTTGTGGTATCAGGATACTAATTTTTTTAGCCATCTTTTCCTCCTGTTCTACAATTTATTCCGAAAATCCAACTTCAGTCCACAATCCGCAATCTGCAAGCCAAAATGTGGGTGTCGAAAATTCAGAACACCAAATGGATAGCTTCGAAGAAATCACACCTTTGAATTCCCCAATTCGAAATCCACAATGTGGGAGTTGGAAATCAGAACCCCAAATTCATAACTTTGAATAAATAATGCCTCCGACTTCCACAATCCGCAATGCTGGAGTCGGAAGTTGGAACTCCAAATTCACAGCTTTGAAGAAATCACACCTCCGACTTCCGCAATTTGCAATGTGGGAGTCGGAAGTTGGAACCCCAAATTCACAGCTTTGAATAAATCACACCTTTGACTTCCGCAATCCACAATGCGGGAGTCAGATGTCAGAACCCCAAATTCAGAGCTTTGAAGAAATCACGTCTCTGAATTCCACAATCCACAATGCAGGAGTCAAAAGTCAGAACCCCAAATTCACAACTTTGAAGAAATCACGCCTCCGACTTCCGCAATCCACAATGAAGGAGTTGGAATTCGGAACCCCAAATTCACAACTTTGAAGAAATCACGCCTCCGACTTTCGCAATCTGCAATCCGCAATGCGGGAGTCAGAAAGTCGGAATCCCAAAGCACAACTTCAATAAAATTACTCCTATGAATTCCGCATTATGCAATGTGGGAGTCAGAAAGTCGGAACCCCGTTGAACTCTGGCCGTAGATCCATTCCCTCTCTTTTTTCCTTTGGTGCCTTTAGGGGAAATTGGCACCGTTGATCATTCCCCATCTCCTTCGTTATCTGTCATTGATTTCTCTTCCCGCCATAGATCTAGCTCTATCTCCAATATCGACCATTCAATCTCTTAAGAGTGGAAGACCTCCTTTTTATCATTTTTCTTATTGTGGCTCTTGCTCATCCAGTTGGAAGTTGTTAATGCTTAGCCATTTTTGGGAGTTTTTGCTTCTTCTTTTGGAGTAAAAGGTTAGTGGGCAGGATTGATATTTCGGTAGGGGGTTCCCTTTCCTTCCCCTGTGGGATTTTCATTAGAGGTGATAACACCATCCAACAAATGAAGGGATACAACCTAAAGCACATCCGCTGCAACTTCCTCTTCACTCTCTCACAGTCTGTCTTACACAATAAGAGATCTTTACAATGTTACAATACATTACACAACCGTATTACAATGTCTTCCTTTTAAAGGGGAATTACCATGGGAAAACACTATGGGATACCCAAAACCATGGGCCCGTAAAATGCTGGCCAACAAAATAACCCAAAAATTTATTTCGGGGGCATTGCCCCCGAACCCCCCAGCTGGGGGGGGATGGCCCCCTTGGACCACCGTGGGGGGGAAATTCCCCCCCCCACACCCCCTTGATGGGATGAGTGTACATTCCACCTACACAACATATAAAAATTGGGTACAAACACGACTGAAACAACAACATCTCTGAATTGGGAAGATTAGGATCCACAACCAACAATCTCCCACTTGGACACTAATCACAAAAACTCAACTGCTGCTACACTTGATGGACTACGCTCTGAACCTTGGATTTGGAAAATTTATCATCTCCACCTTTGTTAGCACTCAGAATTTACCCTTTGGTTGTATAAGGATAATCCTAAGGTAATTGTTTCAAACCAAACTTTAGGAGGAAAACTAGTCTTTTTCCTACCAGAGAGGGCTCTCTTACCTAAATAATACAATGGCCAAGGATATTTACATATAACTAAATCACTGGTGGGAATGATTGGAATAAGAGAGCTCCATTGGGAATGGATTCAATATCATGAATTATTAAAGATGCACAGAGCTTTGACAATATAGTTTTTCATAGAGGTAGGATAGCTGCATTTTTACAGTCAAGTGCTTGATTTCTGGTGATAATAGAAGAAAAGATGAACAATCCATTAATATGGGCATCAAATAAAGATGAATCCAATATTAAATTTAGAGGAAAATTTTTGTGAATACTTGAAAATGATGAACCAGAGCATATGTGTATGAATTCTAATTCATTATAACCTTTATTCAAGTATGAAAAGACAACACAATGGAAAAGATAATAGGATAACTATGCACAAGAGAAAGGGAAATACAGGCTGTAAAACCACAACAAGAGAATCTCTGCTTTTAAAAGGTCCTTGCTTGGCTCTGCAACATTTTATTAAACTTGAAATAACTCAATGCCAGAAATGGTCTTCATGGGTATTCCCATATTTCAATCAAACGGGTAACAAACTCATCATAATAAGGGATAGATCTTGTAGCAAGAGTCATAAACCATTTATTAACCTCTCCTGATAAGCTTTGATCTAACAATCTCATTTTGGCATCGTCATAATCCACTTCTTCGAGATCAATGAAATAATTAAACCTATCAACATGCTGTTGGGCTGTGTAATTCCCCTCTCCATCAAACGATGTGATTCTTTGTGCATAATTCTGAGGGAGGTCTTGCAAAACAGAAGTTAGAGCAAGTGGAGCAAATCTAGCAGCCATGACTACTGGAGGGTTTTGAACTATTTTATGGGTTTTTAATGGTGGATTTTGAACTATATTATGAGTTTGTACTGATGGATTCTCAACTTTTCTAGACTTTTGTAAATCTTCCCAAACAGGCTATAATAGATATGACTGAAATCTATTATGATCAATAACAGTTTCTTTTAAATCTGATTCTGACTTGGATCTAAATAGATACTGTTCAAATATTTATTCTAAATCAATATATTCATAACTAAATAGTTCTTGAAAATAAGGGAACAGAGTGTCAGACTGGGATGTACCTTATTGATATTTGCATTAAATCTTTCTCAGAAGCTCTTCAGGATTTTCCACTGCTTGGAATAACTAGGAACTTGGATTTTTCCTCGTGTGAATCTTTCTAGAAGCCACAATTTATTTCTTGGAGTCGCCTTTTAAAACCGAAAATCCAAAAGTGAAGTCGCTAGGGAAAAATACCACCAATACTAAATATCAAACTTCTTTGCCCACAAAAATCTGATTGCAATGTCGTTCTTCCCAGGGAAAATTTGAACCTTCATTCCCCGGCAACGACGCCAAAATGTTAGCACTCAGAATTTACCCTCTGGTTGTAGAAGGATAAACCTACGGTAATTGTTTCAAACCAAACTTTAGGAGGAAAACTAGTCTTTTTCCTATCAGAGAGGGATGTCTCATCAAATGGGGTATAATGACTAGGGATATTTTCAAGAAACCGATTTTTATTTGAAATTGATGAGAGGATGAAAACACATGAATCACATTGGGAATGGATTCACATCCGAAATATCTAAAGACCAGCAGAAATTCAACCATAAGTATTTTGGCAAAGGCAAGGTAATTGCTTTTTCACAGTCACGTTCTTTTAGCAGGTGGTATTTGAAAGAAAGAAGGACAATACATCAATATTAAGCATCTACCATGGATGAATTTAACATTGATTTTAGAGTGAAAATATGAATGCTTAGGTGTGACTAAAATAGATCATGGTTTGCATGAATTTTGAATTAAATAACACTTTCACCATAAGCATGAGAAGAAAAACATAATGAAAGATTTTCACTGGAAATTACGAATCATAGAGAGGAAGGAAAAATACAGACCGTAACATAAGCAACGCAAGAATCTTTTCTCTTCAAAATGTGCTTCACTTCTACATGGCAATATTTATTAAAACTGAAGTATCTCAATACAAAGTGTGTCTCTCTTCACGGGTTCCAACCTTTACAAAATGGTCAAAATTTATTTTTTATACAAAAACCTCCTTGAGGAAAAACCTATTTGTTTTATAACTAAAAATTGTTTAAACTTTTAACTAATTGTTACATCCCACTTTAGACAAAATTTATACAAATATTACAATTTATCAAAATTTAATTCTTCAGTATTTTCCACTAGCTGGCAGTTGTTGACGGAAGTCTTCAAGAGTGTAGAATGTATTTCATCTTTCTGTATTTCTCCACTGTCTTCCACTATTCTGTAGTTATATTTTCATAGCTTGTCATTTCTTTAACCAAATCTTTCATTTCTACATGATCTGTAATAGAAATGGGAGTAATCCTCTCTCCTATTATAGTCAACTTGTTCATGATCTCAAAATGACCTGAAAGTTTTTCCCATAAAATTTTTCCTACAAGAACATGGGTCAAATTTAAAAAATATTCATGGTTCATTCTTATATCAAACAATAACTTCTTATAATAATTATGGGGAATCAATTCATTTTTTTCATCCCAAAAAGTAGGTAATCCTTTTTGAATCAATTTTTCAAATTCCTTTTTAAAATTTGCAACATGTTTCTTCATCCTTCCATCTCTGGCTTGGACACTCTCAACATGTGCATATTTACCCAGGACTCTTCTTTCCCAAGTAATCACTGATATTATGTTTTTGATGCCCATAGCTTTTAAGTCATCATCTGTTAAGGTATTCATAAAGGTTATAATTTTTTGAGCTGTGTCCTTTGGTTTTTTATCTAGATTCTCTCTCATGGTTGTACATCTATCCAAGGCTTCTTTTGCTACTTTTTCTTTTGTCCTCATGAAATTTAGATAAGGTCTGAGTTTTGTTGCTTCATCAATAATAGAATCCCATATCATGTGCTTGGCACCTTGCATTAGGGTCTGCCCTGTTACTTGAGATATAAACCTCTGATTTCTTTTAAATAAGTCTTTATTCTTATTTTGCAATTATTTTATCTCATTATCCTTTTTCTAAATTTCTTCTTCTATTTTTTTTTCTTCTTTCAAATGTTTTATTTCTACCTCCTTCAGGATGACCTGAGACATAGCCTGAATAAGGCCATCTGTGTTGGTTTCTTCACCTGTTCGACTAGAACTTGGTTGCTCTTGTGCTAAAGTTGTCAACTTTCCTTTAATATATTCAATTTGATCTTTGAGGCTTATTCTATCCTTTTCCAATTCAACTTATTTTTCTATGTATTTCAACAACTTTGCCTTGTTATCATCTAATTCCTGGAATAAGCTCTCTCTTTCTTGCTCTAATACAGTCAACTCATAAGCTTGAATTAACTGATTTGATGGTATCTTAAGTTTTTTCTTGAGCATTTGAATTGTGTTCTCTTTCTCCATTAGTAACTTTTTTCCTTCCTCACCTTTATCCGATCCATCATTATTTTCAACCAAATCTATCTGTAACCTCTTAACTTGTTGTTGGTGAGCTTTATTCTCAACTTTCTCTTGCCTCAGCTGGATTTCTAATCTATTGACCGTGTTTTGTAATTTTGCAACTTTCAAAGTTGCTTTCATGAGGTTTGTGTAGATGACCACCCCAGTCTGCCTATGCAAATGAATTTTGTCAGTGTCTGTTACTTTTTCTAAATTTAACTTCAATTCTGTCACCTTTTCATCTGATGACACAACCGAATTCAGAGTGTTTTCTTTGAGATCTTTGTTGGCCATCAAAGTGACTTGTGAACCTGCTACATTTCTAACCCTGGGAAGCATGTTATATGTCTTCTATGAAGAATCCTTCTTGTGCTGTCCACACTGGACATACATCTCTGCTCTTGACTGAAATTTTCCAGTATCACTAGCTTCCTTAGCTTCTTGAAATCTATACTCATGCACCTGAACTTCTGGAGCTGGGTATTTTTCCTTTTTCTTCTCTTCATTACCTAAAAACACTACTAAATCTCCGTGAGAATAAAATTTAAGCCTCTTTCCTCTTTCTTGTTCTTCAACTTCCAAATCAATAATTTACTGCAAGCTTCTTTTACCACCAATCTTCATTGTGCTTGAGTTGGGCACTGTCTCTGTGAAGATTATGTCAAGATAGGAAGAATCAACTGTGAACTTGTTGAAGATTCATACTTCAAAATATTATCTCTTTTTTATAATCCTTCAACTTCTTGGTGATCAAACTCCTTGCTTCTATTCTGTTGTCTCCTCTCAGAAATGATGTGGTGAGGGTCATAATCGATAGCCATTTCCTTTTTAAAACCCATTTCTTCCAACTTTGTTTCTACAAATGCAAGAGCATATTTATTTTTCACAATGAAAGGACCTACTTTCAAAGGATATTTTATATCAATAGCCTTTTTGAAATCCAAGAAGTGATCATTCTCAACAATCAATTTTTGTCTGATAAACTCAAGGAAAACACTCTCAATGTAAAAAATGTAGGCAATGTGTACGGCTCATTTACAAACCCATATAATATGATAACTGTATGATGTCTTGAAAAAAACTAGTCTCCTACTGCCATATCCTATTTTAGCTGCATTAAAGTCTTCATCTCTGTCAGAACTCTTGGAAACTCTTCTCCAAACATCATTTTATACACCTCTGATAAGATATAATTCATGTAATTGAACATATTATCTTCCAAAGAGTTTGTAAATACTATTTGTGGAAAATGTAACTCTTTGTGACTTGAAAACATAACCATCTTCATCAAATAAGATTGGGAACCTGAAATGCCTTATATTATGAAAATCCACCAACTGAGAGTGGACATTTTCAGCTATGAATTCCTCATATTTGAGGCATGATATCTGACTGTATTCAATGTTAGGATATTTAGACACTTAGGAGTTAGTTAAGATCAACTTGTGTAATATATCCATTAGGGATAGTGTGTTTCTTTAGTATGCATTAGTATGCATTTGTAAATACTTAATCCGACGGTCACGATATGTTTCTGACATAGAGTGATCCGACGGCTCAACTTCTCTTAGATCAAACCTAACCTTGATCCGTGGCTTAACACCCGATTGGTCCATGATCTCTATTTAAAGAGCATGGAGGGTCATTGTTTAGTTGATCGATTATGAGAAGCTCATTTGTAACTTTCTTTCTTTGCATAATAAATTGTCCCGTAGAAGCTATTTGGCCGGGGCCGTGGAGTGTTTCCCTCAAGAGGGTTTAAACCACGTCAAAACATCGGTGTGTTGATCTGTGATCTGTTTGTGTGAAGTGGTTGGTCTTGGTGTTCGGTCCTTTGGTAGTACCCTGTGTACCCGAACATGGTATCAGAGCTTTTATGAAGTGCTGCTTCCGGTTATGATCTAGATCTTGAACTGTTGTTGTCGAAACTCGAAAGGGTTTCTAGTTCTGGTATTTCTGTGCATTTCTGGGCTGTGGGAGGTGTTCCATTGCGTCCGGAGCGTCGTTTACTTCGGGAAATAGTTTTCGTTTGATCGAAAACGGTTCCCGGTTGCTCCAGAAACGCGTTTTTCATCAGATCTGAAGGTATAATGTTACAGTGACGCTTTTTTTTATTTCGTTTTTTGAAAAGAAAAAAAAAATCTCATATTTCATTTTTTTTTACTGTTAGATTTTTTTTGGTTTCGGATTGTTGCTTTCCCGTCTGCGTATGCTCTTTGCCGTGCACCTTGAGCGATATCGGCAAATCAGAATGCTCTTTGCCGTGCACCTTGCGCGATCTCGGCAAATCAGAAATAGAGAGAAAACGTAGACTTTCCGGGCAAGCTAACAAGATCTAACCCCACGAGAGTGGAAAAGTTTTTGTTTTCGTTTGTGGTTTGTTTTGCAGGAAAAAGGGCAAGCACGCAAACCGAGCAGGAAGAGTTAAAAAAAAAAAAAAAAAAAAAAAAAAAAAAAAAAAAAAACCCCTTCCTCATTCCCATATTTTACATACCTTTTAATCTAGCTCACTTGGTTCAAAGTTGCTTTATTCCTTAATAGGTCTTGAGTTCAAGTCTTAGGAAGTTACTTTTAAAAAGAAAAGTGCATGCAATTTCTATTTTCAAGTTACTTTATTGTAAAAGTGCATCTCACTTAAATAATAAAAAAAATAAAAATACAAGTGAGTCACTTAAGCTTTTTATTTATTGTTGCATTATTTAAAAGTAATATCATTGTAAAAGTGAAATCACTTATTTTACAAAAGTGATTCACTTAAAAGCAACTTTTTTGTAAAGTGATTGTCAAAAGGTTCATCTTGGGAAGAGGGGGGTTCTTTTTTTGCTGGACATTCTCTAGCTGCCACGTCACTATTGGGGACATCTTCAACAGTTTCTTTGTTCAAGCATAACTTCATCATACAGAGTCCGTTTTCAGTGCCGTTTTTTTTTTAAACCGCCTATTTTTTCGAGCTCTTCACATCCAGACTATTGGTTTCTGCTTTTACAGCCATTAATTTACAAATATGGCCGCCCCTTGTGATATTCTACTTAACAGTTTCAACTATTTCTCATGGAAATATCGTATGGAGGATGTTCTACGAAGTAGGGGACTTTTCAGAATTACAACAGGGAAAGAAAAAGAACCCACTGATGATGATAAGAAAATAAAATGGGCAAATAGATGTGATGAAGCTCGTGGATTGATTGGGATGTCAATCTCTACTGATTTGCAATTCCACATATCTGGAATTGATGAACCTAATGCTGCTTGGGACAAGTTGGAAACTGTGTTTGGTAAACACAATGAAATTCGAGGTCACCAACTCGAAAATGAGTTGATTTCTTTAAATCCAAGTGACTTTTCATGCATTCAAGATTATTTATCTAAGTACAAAACTCTCAAGCTCTTATGTGCAGAATGTAAGATTGAGAGGGAAGACAAACAATGCATTTATCATATTCTTTCCAAACTTGGACCTGCATATTCTGTTTTTGTATCTACATTTTACTCCATGAAAGCGTCATTGAATGCAGCTAGCTATCAAGAGCCTAGTCTTGAATCCTTTTGTGATTCCTTGATTAGGGAACAAGATAAACTCATTCATCTTGGAATAATCAACAATGCAGATACATCTGGGAAAGCCTTATTGTCCCAACAGAAAGAAAAGTCCAAGCCTCCCAAGAAACAAAATTTTCGCAATAATAAGTCAAACAAGGGTCCAAAACCCTCTCAGTCAACTCCTTCTTTAAAAAATGACAAATGATCCAAGCCAAAAGGCAAGAAGACTGAGCGTCATTGCAACTATTGCGGGAAAGATAATCATGATGAATCCAAGTGTTTCAAGAAGATGGCAGCCTTGGAAGCAGCAATGAAGAAGCACCACATCAGCCTAGATTCACCTTCAGAATATGCCTCTCATGGACATGCACTTTGTGCTTCTGGTTATTCTTATAATGCATCTTCTTCTTCTACTTCAAATGAATGGCTCATTGATTCTGGAGCATTTTATCATATGGCTAAGGATCAAGCCATCTTTTCTACTATGCATGAATGTAACACCAAACAAATATTTGTTGGTGATGATAGATCTCTAAGTGTTGTAGGAGCTGGAACAGTTCCAGTAGATAATGGTCATTTTAGTGATGTACTATGTGTTCCAAGAATTTCCTGCAATTTGTTATCAGTCTATCAGATCACTCATTCTGGTGAAGGTAAAACTGTGACCTTTACACCTCACCAAGTTGTAATCAAGGATTTTAAAGATCCTCAACAGGTTCTAGCTACCGGAATTGTTGATGATATTACCAGGTTGTACAAGTTTAACAACTTTGGGTCATCACCTTTCCCTTCAGTTTTTGTTGCTCATAGTGATAACTTAAGCAAACTTTGGCATGAGCGATATGGTCACTTAAATTATCGCTCACTGCAGCAACTATGTAAAGAAAATATGGTGACAGGTCTTCCGATGGTATCTTGCAGAGATGGTGTTTGTTCTGGTTGTGTACTCGGAAAACATCATCGGGACAGTTTTGACAAACGTGCCTCTTGGCACGCCTCGGTTCCCTTGGAGCTTGTGCATAGTGACTTGTGTGGTCCTCTTCCATCTGCTTCCTTTTCTGGTTTCAAGTATTTCTTAACTTTCATTGATGATTACACCAAACGCACTTGGGTTTATTTCCTAAAACTTAAGAGCGAAGTATTTAACATGTTCTTGGCCTACAAGGTCCTTGTTGAAAAACAATCTGGTCATCAAATTATTAAGTTAAGATCTGACAATGGAGGAGAATATGTTAACAAACAGTTCACTACTTTCTGCACTGAACAAGGCATCCAACAACAACACACTGTTCCATATACACCACAACAAAATGGTGTAGCTGAGCGGAAGAACCGCACTTTAAAAGAAATGGCTAATTGTATGATCCAATCTAAGGGACTAAGTCTTCAATTTTGGGCTGAAGCCATAAATTGTGCAAATTACATAGTTAATCGCACCCCCACAAAAGCATTACAAGGTATAACACCGGAAGAAGCATGGAGTAAAGTTAAACCTGATGTAAGTCACTTTCGTGTGTTTGGTAGTGAAGCATGGGCTCACATTCCGGATGAAAAACGGAAAGCATTGCAGCCTAAAAGTGAAAAGTGCATATTTGTTGGATATTCTGAAGATGTAAAAGGTTATAGACTTTTTCAACCACATTCTCATGCTATAATCATTAGAAGAGATGTTAAATTTGATGAAAATATCTTGTCCTGCGAGCCTAACTCGGCGAGTGTGCCATCTTTGGCCTGCGAGCCTGATTCGGCGTTTGTGCCTTCTTCTTCTTCTTCCAACTTCCTTGACAGGTTTCCAACTCCAGTTTCTGATGATGACAGTGAGGATGAAAATCCACCTCCGCCTGCTCATGTTCCTCCAGTTGCACCAGCACAAGTGCTTCCTCGATGGGTCCGTTCAACATGTGAAGCAGCTGGTGATCTTGCCGGTGATCCTAGAGATCAACGTCGAACACGTTCTCAGTTTCAGCGAGCCTCTTCTCTTTTGGCTCAAGTTTCCGAGAATCATGATCCAGAAACTTTTGCAGAAGCTTCAGGGAATCCAGATTGGGATGCAGCCATGGATGAAGAATATCGTTCCTTAATTACGAACGATACTTGGGATCTTGTACCTCTTCCAAAAGGAAGAAAACTTGTCAGATGTAAATGGGTCTACAGAACTAAGTATGCATCAGATGGAAGTGTTGAAAGACTTAAGGCAAGGTTAGTTGCCAAAGGTTTTTCCCAAGTTGAAGGGATTGACTACAATGAAACCTTTGCTCCCATCGCCAAAATGAACTCCATCCGCCTTGTTCTTTCCCTTGCAGCCTTACACATCTGGGAAGTCCATCAAATGGATGTCAAGTCTGCCTTCTTACATGGTGATTTACAGGAGGAAATTTACATGGAACAACCTCCTGGCTATGTTCAGAATAACTCTAGCCTTGTCTGCCGCCTTAAGAAATCCTTATATGGCCTTAAGCAAGATCCTAGAGCTTGGTATGCCAAAATGGATAACTTTCTCCTTGACACTGGTTTTTCTAGATGCCATTCTGACCCCAATGTCTATACCAAGAAAGTAGGAAACCATCTCATCATACTTGTTCTATATGTTGATGACCTTATTCTTACTGGTAGTGACCCTAAGCTTATAACCCATGTGAAATCCAGTCTTAAACAAACTTTTGAAATGTCAGACTTAGGACATTTGCATTATTTTCTTGGTCTCCAAGTTCTGCAAACCAAAGAAGGAATCTTTCTTTCTCAGTCTAAGTATGCTTGTGACCTTCTTCGTCGCTTTCACATGGAAGATTGTAAACCAACCCCTTCTCCCTTCCAGTCTGGAGTCAAACTTTCTGCCACTTGTACTTCACCTGAAGTAGATGCCACATTGTATCGTCAGCTTGTTGGTATTCTTTTATACTTGACTCATTCCCGTCCTGACCTTTCCTTTGCCGTTGGTCGAGTTGCCCGTTATATGCAGACACCTCATGAAAGTCACTGGAAAGCAGCTAAAATAATACTTCGATGTATTCGAGGTACAGTTCAGTTTGGGATTCATTACAGTATAGGGGGGAAACCTTTGTTGGTTGGTTTCACTGATTCAGATTGGGCCGGCGATCCTGATGATCAAAAGTCTACTGCAGGTTATGTTTTCAGTCTGGGATCTGGACCTATTACTTGGGATTGTAAGAAACAACAAGCTCTTGCTCTTTCTTCAGCAGAGGCAGAATATCGAGCAGCAGTTAATGCAAGTCAGGAAGCTTTATGGCTTCGACAGATCCTTTCAAAGTTTGGATTCGAGCAGCAGCAGCCTACTCCACTTTGGTGCGACAATCAAAGTGCCATCAAGCTTGCCAAAGATCCAGTTCTACATCAACGCAGCAAACACATTGAGCTACATATGCACTTCATCAGAAATCTTGTTCATGATCGTGTTCTCGAAGTGCTCTTTTGCCCTACAAATGATCAAGTTGCAGACATCTTCACCAAGTCTCTTACAGAAGCGAAGTTTTCTAAACTTCGATCTATGTTAGGAGTTCAGGAACTTGTCATTAAGGGGGGATAGGCTCTAATGCCTCCTTCCTTCTCCTAATAGTGTCACTTTTGTAAATCCTTCAATCCTATCCCAAGTTGTTCTTAAGGGGGGATGTTAGGATATTTAGACACTTAGGAGTTAGTTAAGATCAACTTGTGTAATATATCCGTTAGGGATAGTGTGTTTCTTTAGTATGCATTTGTAAATACTTAATCCGACGGTCACGATATGTTTCCGACATAGAGTGATCCGACGGCTCAACTTCTCTTAGATCAAACCTAACCTTGATCCGTGGCTTAACACCCGATTAGTCCATGATCTCTATTTAAAGAGCATGGAGGGTCATTGTTTAGTTGATCGATTATGAGAAGCTCATTTGTAACTTTCTTTCTTTGCATAATAAATTGTCCCGTAGAAGCTATTTGGCCAGGGCCGTGGAGTGTTTCCCTCAAGAGGGTTTAAACCACGTCAAAACATCGGTGTGTTGATCTGTGATCTATTTGTGTGAAGTGGTTGCTCTTGGTGTTCGGTCCTTTGGTAGTACCCTGTGTACCCGAACATTCAATTTATGGAAAACCAAAGATCATTCTAAAAAGCAGACAAAACTGGGTTTCTATGACCACTGTATCACTATCATGACCTAAAAATTGAGCAATTAAGGATAAGACTAATTGAGTATTTTCATTGAAACAATTTACATCTAGCGGGTAGGGAGTATCCTCAATCTCAAGGTCAAGCTTGAGACAACTCACTGGAAATGCCTATTTGGTTTCTGGTGAAGATTGACAGTAATGACTAATGACTGAGTCTTCAGTAAGGATTTCTAATTCATGGGATTGTGATAAGGGAACTTCAAGGGAGTTTCTCACAACAGTAGACTCGATAGGACAAACAATTCTGGATTTTGGGGCATTCATGATAACTTTCTCAGATTGTGAATAATTTGACGCACACCATGAAACAAATTGAGGAAATGATATAATTTGGTATGGGAAAAAAAATATTAAAGAAGACTGGAATACCCTCTGCACATTTGTGCCCTCCTTATACAATTTATTTAACCTGGCCTTTATTTATGAAATTGATAATCTAATTGAAGGATCAAAAAAATCCTTATCCCTGTCTTCTAGGGCATCCTCTACTCTGATATTTTCAATATTTGTGGTCTCTTCCATTCTTTCTTTATAAATAGCTTATACAACTGACAGCACGGGTTTCAGAACCTACCTGACACTGACAAGCCCACTATTTGATGTGTTCTATCACTTCTTCGCTGCACACACGTCTAGAACCTTCTGACGCTGACACTTCACAAGACAAATGTCAATGTTCACATGTATTTCTCCTTTTTATAACCCAACCCCTATTATTTCTCTTGCTCATGTATTAGAGGGAATTTATCTCATCCGTTGATCTTCTGCACTATAACCTGAACCGTCAGATTAGTCACCTTTTTACCATCTTTTTCTTTAACATGTCTTACAAAATATCTCTGCCGTTGGATTATACCCCGCCTTGATATCGACCTTTAAATTTTTGTGTTATAACCCACAAAGGTGGTTTCGCACAGCACCTGGGAAGTTTCCTTTACCACTTTTTTCATTTGCGAAACATTCTAGTGCTGACACGTGCACGACGATATCCTATTTCACAACCACTTACTCCTTCAATTTTTCGCACATCTTGGCGCTACAGAATCATCGTGGGTCATTGATTTAGTTGATCCCCTATCGATCAATAGTGGAACTTGCACGCTGTTTATTTTCCTTCCTTTATTTCCCGGTGGGGTCTCCTTCTATTATCTTTCGTGTTTCTTCTGTGGAAAAAATTAACTTTCTCCATTGATTTTAAATGATATGATCTTAGCCGTTGGATCATTCCTCCCTTTACCATTGCTTCTATTTATTTCAGAAATCTTTTTCTATCGTCAGATCTCATTTAACTTTGTTCTGGACTATTGATTCCCACACTATTCTTCTATGGTCGTTTTCGCAAGGGAGAAAGGTGGTTTATCTTACCACTTGATCCATTTGAGAAATACTAAGGAAATGACGCATGGAAAGTGATTTGTAATTTCACAATTTCCTAGAACTCCATTCCTCCATGCATGTTGCAGGCACAAAATGAATATTGGTCGTTGATCTCCTACCCTCTTGATCATATACCGTCGATCACCACTAAAATTTAATATCTACCACGGTCGTTTCGCTGCTTTCTTCCATCATAAAAAATCCAACGGTTTATACAACGAAATACCTGTTCACCGTTGATCATTTCAACACTTAAATCCATACCGTCAATTTTTGCATTGGATACCACAAGCGCTTTCACACATTTATTTTAATCACTATTTTCCTCAGCAGGCGATCATGTGGAGAATTTTGATAGTTTATTTTTTCTTTTAGCACTCAACTTATTATGATTTTAGTCATATCAACAAGATTTGAAATAAAAACACTTCTCTTTTTATTTCGACCAAATAGAACTAACTCTGTGCCAAAAACCTTCATGCTTGAAGGCCAATTGAAACCGATCAGGAACTCAGTTTCTCTATGGTCACTACTTTTGTCAACATGCCTACAGGATTCTAGCTAGTGTGTATCTTTTCCAGCTTCAACAGTTTATCTTTTAGAACATAACATATGAAATGGTACTTGAGCTGTATATGTTCAGTCTTAAAATTGAAGGCTGAGTTCTATGCAATATGAATGGCACTTTGGATATCACTGTACAACCTGCTATTCTCCTGCTTCTTACCCAATTCCTCCATGAACCTCTATAACCAAATCATGTTTTTACTAGCCTCTTTAGCAACAACATACTTTTCTTCCGTTGTTGAAAGTGCAACAACCTTTTGCAGCTTCGAAATCCAACTTACTACTCTTCCAACTACAATAAAAACAAACCCTGTGGTGCTCCTCCTGTTGTCTCTATCACCTTCCATATCTGCATCAACATATCCCTGTAGAATAGTTTTTGAACCTCCAAAACATAATGCATGAGTTGTAGTACCTCTCAAATACCTAAGAATCCATTGTACTACCTTCTAATGTTTTTTACCTGGATTGTTCATATACCTGCTCACAAATCCCACTACATGTACAATATCTGTTCTTGTGCACAGCATGGCATACATCAACTTGCCAACTGCTGATGAATAAGGAACCCTGGACATGTAATCTATCTCTTCCTGTGTCTTGGGACACATCTCCTTACTTAGTTTGAAATGGATGGCCAAAGGTGTACTAACTGGTTTTGAATTCTACATTCTAAACCTCCCCAACACCTTTTGTATGTACTCACTCTAAGAAAATGCCAATTTGTAATTTTTCCTATCTCTTGTTATTCTCATACCAAGGATTTGATTTGTAGCACCCAAATCCTTCATCCCAAATGAATTAGCTAACTTCCTTTTGAGCATATTTATATCCTGCATGTTAGACCCTACAACAAGCATGTCATCCACATACAATAACAAGATAATATATCTTCCATTATCTAGCCTCTTTAAATAAACACAGTGGTCAGAATGACATCCACTATAACCTTGTTTTGTCATAAACCTATCAAATTTCAAATACCACAGCCTTGGAGCATGCTTCAAGACATACAAGTTCTTATTCAACCTGCATACCAAATTATCCTTCCCTTTGACCTCATACCCCTTGTGTACCCCTGTGGTTGTAGCATATAAATATCTTCCTCCAAATCCCCATGGAGAAAAGTTGTTTTTAAATCTAACTATTCAAGATGTAAATCTTCTACTGCCACTAGACTTAAAATAGTTCTAATTGAAGTCATTTTAACAATAGGATAAAATAATTCATCAAAATATATACCTCTCTTCTGTGAAAAACCCTTTACAACAAGTCTGGCCTTGTACCTATTATTTCCTCCATCTTCTTCCTTCAACCTATAAACCCATTTATTCTGCAATGCTCTTTTACCTACAAGAAACTAAACCAAATCCCAATTCTGGTTTCTTAACAATGAGTCCACCTACTCATTCATTCCTTGCTCCAACTTCTTTATAGTTTCCACCTGCATTGCTTCTTCATAACATTCTGGTTCACTAGAATCAATCATTAATAAATAATACAGTGAAGGAGAGAATCATTCAAGGGGTATACTTAACATGGTATATCTTTTAACACTTGCAGGAGTTTGAGGTACCTATTGCTGTTCTTGATTTTCCAGCACCTTTGGAACTTCATTTTCTCTGATTTCATGAAGCACTGTGTACTCTATGTTTTCCTTTTCCTGTTTCTTTCCATGCAACTGATCTTTATGCATGACCTTTTCATTGAATACCACATCTCTACTCCTCATGATTTTGTTATTTTCATAATTCCATAAGCGATAACCAAAATCATCAACCCCATATCCAATAAAGGTACATTTCTTGGATTTAGCCTCAAGCTTTATTCTATTTTATTTATCAATATGGCCAAATACTTCACAACCAAAAGTTCTAAGAAATGAGTAGTCTACCTTTTTACTTGTCCATGCCTCCTCTGGAATGCCACCATCCAAAGCACTTGAAGGCCCTCTATTTATTAAGTAAACAACGGTATCTACAACATTTTCCCAAAACTGTAAGGGAAACCCTGTATGCAATCTCATACACCTTGCATTCTCCATGATTTTTCTGTTCATCCTTTCTGACACACCATTTTATTGTGGTGTTCCTGGGATTGTCTTCTCTCTACGAATCCCATGGTATGAATAGTAACTATCAAAATCCTTGTCACGGTATTCACCTCCATTACTAGATCTGAGACACTTCAACCTTTTTCATGTCTCATTCTCAACCAAATATTTCCATTTAATAAAAGTAGCAAATACATAAGATTTATGTCTAATGCAATAAACCCAAGTTTTTCTAGTTGCATCGTCAATAAAAGTAACATAATAATGAGATCCACCAAGATATTGTACCTGATCCGGTCCCGATACATCTGTATGCACAAGCTCTAACTTTTCACTTTTTTTTTTTCGTTTCCCAACCCTGATAAATATGACTCTCTTTTATTTTCCATAAACACAATTCTCACAGAATTCCAAATTTACTTGCTTCAGATCTGGCAGCAAGCTTCCTTGAGTGGAGAATCTGCATCGCCTTCTCCCTCATGTGGCCAATCCTATGATGCCACAATGTTGTATATGTTCCTGTTGAATCTAAAGAAATAGAATAGTCAGTATTATGAGGACATAAATGCAACGCACCTATCCTGTCTCATTTTGCTATCACCATCGATCCTTTAGTGATCTTCCACCACGTCTCTCAAAATTTAGATACAAAATCCCCATCTCCCAACTACCCCGTTGAGATCAGATTTATTTTCATAGCAGGAATATGCCTTACATCTTTCAATAACAATTCACCATTCTTTATATTTATCTGTACCTTACCCATTCCAATAATTTTACATCATTCATCATCACCCAATAAAACATGTCCAAAATTGTCTAGAACATAATCATGAAATAATTTCCTATGTGGTGTAGCTTGGCATGAAACCCATGAATCTACTACCCAGTAATCGCTAGTATTATCTAATGCAAGAATCAAATCATCTTGTAACACATCACCTACTACATTTTCTTCCTGAGTAGTCTCATGCTGTCCATCTCCTTTATTCTTTAGAGATCTACAGTTTTTCTTCAGATGTCCTTTCTTTCCACAGTTCCAACACTCTATCTTTCCTAGTCTGGACTTGGATCTTCCCTTCCTATACTTGCTGTGGTTACTTGGGATCTTTCCTCTCTCCCTTTGTCTTCCCTTGCTCTCCATGGTCAACGCATTACTAGATGTCTCACTTGTGATTTTCCTTCGCATTTCCTCGCTAAGAATAACACCATCAACATCATCAAATTTTAAAGTGTTTGAACCAGAGACAGAGTTACTTACAGCCATCACCAAGCTGTTCCAACTTTCTAGCAATGAGCACAATATTAGAAGAGCCCTAACCTCATCATCAAAGTTCACTTTTACAGAACTTAGTTGATTTGTAATCATATTAAATTCATTTAAATGATCAACAACAGATCTACCTTCTGACATCTTCATATTAAGCAAATGCTTCATTAAAAATACCTTGTTGGAGGCCAAGGGTTTTTCATACAGCTTACCCAATGCGATCGTCAGACCCTCCGTTGTATTTTATTTTGAGATATTGAAAGCCATTGACAAAGCCAGGCACAACCATATTTCTCCTAGTGCCTTATGTCAAGAAACTCCCATTCTTCATCCTTCATAGTCACCTATTATTTTGTTTTTCTTCCCAATGGTCGAAATAGATCCTTCTAATACAGATAATCCTATTGTAGGTACAACAGATCCCATGTTTTGATTAAAACATGGGAACCCCATTTTTTATATGCAAAGATAATGTTTAAATTCCTTGTTTACTTTGGGGTTTACATCATGCTTATCATGCTTTCTATGTCTTTGTCATGATTTGATTCAGTTAATAATTTTCCCTTTGAAAATTCACTCATTTTTGTGTGTTTTTGTGAGTTGTGGAAAGAAGTAATGTTCCCAAAAGTTTGTCCTTTCCGCAACCCACAATCCGCAATCTGCAATCCGCAATGCTGATTGCAGAAGCTTTGTTTTTGGATTTGAAAATTTTCCTTTCCGCAACCCGCAATTGCAGATTGCAGGAAGAGTTTCAAAATAAGTTTGCATTTTTCTTTTTCGCAACCCGCAATTGCGGATTGCGGAAAGTGTTCGAGGAATAAATCTTTGTTTTTCTTTTCCGCAATATGCAACCCAAAATTGCGGATTGCGGAATGCGGAAAGACCATTATTTTAAATTGTGTCGTTTGCGTTTTCGCAACCCACAACCTGCAATTGCGGCAACTTTTGGTTTGTTTATATTTAGAGTTGTGTTTTCACAACCCGCAACCAGCATTGCAAATTGGGGAAAGAATGTACATATTTGAAAAAATAAACTTCCGCAACTCTCCTGCCGCATCCCGCATGTTAGATCTTAGTCGTTGATTTTTTGTCATCCTACGGTCCTGATTTCATCTGACGAAATTGTTAAATATGTCGAATTTTCTATTTTCTTTTACCATTTTTCAATTTCGAGAATTTACCTGCGTCAAGGATTTTTACCACAAGATTTTACCAGAGGTTGTTTTCTGTTGTTTTTCGTCAGCATAGGTCGGTTTTGTGTCATTTTCCTATTCGTTGTTTATGGTTTTCCATCATTTTCAAACAGTTTTTGATTGGTTTTAATTTATTTATCAGAATTACCAGTTGTTCAACATGTTGAGGAATATCGGCTCCAAAACAGCTCAGAAAGACCTGATAAATAAAGACCCCAACTTTAAAATCCTTGCCGATACCAGTGACAGAATCTCGGAAACCTATCATATAGAATGGTCTAAAATTTATGCCATTTTTGATAATGACGACCTGTCGGACATCCAAGATAACCATCCTGGCTATGAGAAAATTAGGGATTCCCAGTTACATGCCATAGCAGCTAGACCTGCCCTTCTCCCTTACACAGATGCATTCAAGTGGATAATTGACCACGCAAACCCCAAAGATCATTCCTTTAACAACAATGCAGGGTCCCATTTGGTCTCTTTTCACCCTGAAGTTTTCATTAGAGCTTATGCCCTTAAGCCGACCATCCATCCTCTCAATGTCACTTTCCTGTACTCTATTAAAACCAGGTTTAACTTCGACGATATCATAAATTCGTGGATGAATAACCCAACCAACTCCATACACAGAACCGATAACCTATACCCTGTTTCATGGTTCAAGGAACCCTATTCCATCTTAGTAGCCATGATTTGCAGGTTGTATGGTCTACCTAACTGTTTTATGTTCAAAGCCGAATGGGCACTTGTGGCCCATCACATCCTCACAACTGGGGAGTCATTCAATTGGGATTTAATTATGTTAGTGGAGTTAACGTCAGCAATTGAGCAATATCAGAAAACAACCGCTTCAAGGAAGCCTCCTTTCTTTATTTAGCCTATGTTATTGATGTGTTCTTCTCAGAATTCCAGTATCCTTTCATGGGATGGAATTGGACAGTTTCAGCTCCCCCAGTTCACATTTACTATTCAACATTGTGGGAGAAAAACTATGTTCCTTTACTATATGATATTTGTGATCACTTCTTTGGTACAATTTATCATCAGATATTCATAGAAGATGCACTTGCCTTCTCTCCTAATGCCAAAACTCCCATTCCCACCATTGGTGACTGGTATGTGGGAGAATATTTATCCTATATCATAGTTTGGGGAAGTAGTACAATACATTTGTTTCCAAGGATATTCCCTGACAAACTTGTGCTTGAAGAAATAACTTTCCAAACTGTTACAGATGGATTTTTTCTCAAGCTCACTGGACCTAAAAGAAAGGGATGGCCTAAATTCCCTTTAAACCTTGGGCCTTTGGTCATTCCAACCTCAACATATGCTGTAGTACTGGGAAAGAGGATTGTTTCATTAAAGTTGGGACAAGCCCCCAAAAGGATGCATGATCCTAAGGCATTCTTGGATGCCCACTTTTCCCAAGAACACATGAAGACCAACTATTTCCATGAGGATACTCCTGATGACTCTATTTACCAGGGAGTAAATCTCTTTTCTGAAGTGCTGGTTAGGGATAAAACCAAACAAGAACAGATCTTCATTCTTCAGTACCAACAGGAGCTCAAGACTAAGGTTTTGAGGTACAGGAAAATGGAACTACAACTTGAAGAGCATACCAGAAAGGACAGAGAAGAGAAAGAAGCACAAAAGGTAAGCCCTCCATTGATGTTAACATATCCATATGAAGGCAAAGGTAAAGGCCTTATTGAAGATGCTCCAAAATTGAAACCTGCTGCAGAATTGAAGGTGTTGATTCAAACGTCTGAACAACTAAAGAAGCAATTGGAACAAATGACTTCAGTACTTGATACTCAAGTGGTTGCTGCAAGTAAACCAACCAAAAGAAAGAAAAATAAGACCTCTGCCTCTCATATTCCTATGTTGAACATTGAAGACAGTGATGCAGAAGATGAAAGACTTCCTCCTATGCCTATTTTGCAAGAGGAATTGAAGGTTCCCAGGCAATGACTGATTTACTTGACAGCTTAGTGATGGATGTACCCATTCTATATCACCACTTACCTAAATTCACCACCATTGTTGATGCATTGACTTCTACACTCCCAATCTCTTCTGTATATATTCCTTCCACCTCATATTTTGAGGCTACATTACCACCATCCACCATATCTCAATTATTTGCTGCACTAACCTCCATCCCTACTTCACCTTCAACCTTACCAATTCCACCTGTCACTTTACCACCAATAGTAACTGAGATGCAGTTTCCAATTGTTTCTCTACAACCGTCACTTATCGTTGCCTCTACTTCCCTCACTGATTTTGCCACTCTGTTTACTTCTCCTCCTTCTCCACCTTCAGTTTCTACTGCCACTTCCCCTTTGATATCTACCTCTCAGGTCACCATGTCTATCCCTAATTCCATTGTTACCCAAACAACTCCATTGGTTGCAACAGGTAACATTGTCACATATGCAGCTGAGTTGACAGTTGATCCCAAAGATGATGTTGTGGTTCCCCTTGGGGAATACTTTTACAGCAGTTCATCAAAATCAGTGGTAAGAAGAGGTAACAAGAGAAGCATGGGATCAACTATGTTGCAATCACCTGTCCCCAATCAAATAATTTAGGCAAAACAGTCTGCTGATATTCAACAGGAAGCATTGGACACTGCTGTAGCAATGGGAGAATTTGTTGGAGCCAATTATGATTCAGTGACTTCGCTGAATAAAGAGATTGACATCAATAAAGAAGAGTTGAAGAATATTCAGGAGCAACTGGTCAAAGTTAATGAGGAACATGAATCTTAGATTCATGAATTGAGAAATCAGTATGAAAATCAGCTCAAGGATTTGCAGGAATAGAACACGTCTCTCCAGGTTCAATTGTAGGATGTTTAAGTCCTAAACACTGCAAATGTGGAGAAGATAGCTGTGCTAGAACAACAGTTGAAAGATGCAGTTGTCAATGCAGCCACCTCTTCTTTCTCCAAGTTTTCTCAGGAAGAGTTCAGGGACTTGGCTAATAAAGTAAATGAAGAACATCATAAACTCTTAGCTGAGTTATTTAGTTCCCTGAATGAAATTCAGGAAACTCATAATGCTTTTGAGCGAATGTCTACTATTCTTGAACAACACATTAACAAAAGGCAACAAGATTCCAAATCTTATGATGACATTGTTGATTGGAAAAGGTATATCAAAGACAAACCAGAAGACATCCCAATTCTGGATAGCTTCAAGTTTAGAAGAATCAGAACATATTTGAATTCCTGACAAAATATTTCTGACATGGTTGAAGAAACAATTAAAGGCACAAGCAATCTGTGGAAGAAGATGGTATGCTGCAAACAATATCATGGTTAAGCTACAGTTTCCTACTATGGATCTCATTGAGAAGGCTTGTCCACCGAAGCTGATGATTGAACAGGTTGATAGCAGATGTGAGCATGTCAAAGAGCAGATTCAACAACTTGAGCACATAGGGATTTCGAAAGTTGACAAATTCATCAAGCAACCTGTCATCCTAGAAGGAAAGATCCATATTTTTCTACGTACTTGGCACAAGTTATCCAAGAATGAGATGGAGTCCTTTACATGTGATGCCCAGTTGAGACTCGAGTCAGCTAATTATCCATATGTGGATGAGCTGTTAGAATTTTGGACCAAGTGGCAAGGCACCCTTGGTTATTCTTAGATTAGTTTGATTTTGTAATCCCTGTTTGATGGGAAGGTTACCTTTTGTATCTATTTTTTAATTATTATTTAAAGGGTATAGATCTCATAGGGGAAGGGGGGGGGATAAAATCATCAAAAGAGGACTGGAGAGACTACGATTTTCTAAGAGATTGTAATTTTTTGCAGCCTTGAATAAATACAGTTAGTGTTCTCTTGATATCTCATTTGTCAATTTTTCAAATTTGTTTGACGAGTTTTGATTTTCACTTCAGCTTAAGAATGAACATTGTTTGATTTTGCAATCATAATTAATACATTGATCTATAGTGTGGATTTGTCTTAACTTATGATCTATGTGTCTTTATGTTTTAAGTGAATTTATTTATTTAAAACATTTATCTATTTCTGCAAATTATTAACAAATACTATTAAATTAATGCCAATTTTTAAATCATCATTTCATATCCATGATAATCTTGCATGCATTTCAACCCTTAATCTACAATCATTTGATTTTCATTCTCTGACTATGTCTTAAGATAATAAGTAAAGATCCACTTCACATTTCTGTCAAACTGGTGAAAATACTTATTAAAATTCAGATCAAGTTATCCTGCACATTATAACACGTCTCTTTAATTTAGATCTAACTTAGTTTAGATTTCCTTTAAAGCAAAATTAATTCTAGAGATAGAACACTTTTAATCTTCCTTCACATGAAGATAGATCTTTTTAGGAACAACCCACACCGGTGCCAGTGGAGGCCTAATCTTCGTGGGAGTTAACTATACCAAACAGTCCGGGGATAAAACTATTATTGCGCAGAGCTTTTTGAAGCCTTTCAGATTGGGTTTTCACCCTCTGTTGCTAGCCTTGGACAACATTCCATCGACCTACATACCTGATGCTTCAAAAAATGGATCTAGAAGGAGGGCCATCCGACATGTAAGGTCATTTGAGCTATTTTAATCAGGTTATTTTATAATGGCTTCGGCCCAAAAATCTGTATTTAGCTATTTTTCTTCCCAAGAATCTGTATTTAGTTGTTTTTCTAGACAAATTAGTTTTCATTTTCAAACAAATTTGTTGAAGCAACTGATAGAAGTAAAATTCGATGGTGAGGGAGAAATTTTAGCACAAGAACATGTTCTTCAATTTACTTAGAATTTTTTTGATATCAAAATTCTGGATCTAGATGTTTTGTGCATATTGCTAGCCTTCACATTCGAAGGACGAGTCAAAGAGTGGTTTGTAACCTTACCTTTTTCCTCTATCCATTCTTTTAAACACTTTATATATCTTTTCATACTTTATTTTGGACATTATGACTTTGTTAGATTATGCAATGAATGGAAACAACTCACTATAAAAAAGGGTGAATCATTAGAAGATTTTGCAATTAGAACTTTTAATCTCTATTGTAGATTCCCTTTAATAGATCGTCCTATGATACTTGAATGGTTTCAGCACACTATTTCTATTTCACCTCAATATGATCAATTAGTAGATGATAAATATGAATTATACATCGATAATCATTCACCTCTTGGTTTAGATTTGCATGAAGAATCTAAGGATTTAAAAATTGTAGAAATGAATTGCTTCTTTTTCTTAGATATAGATCATAATCAATATGATGATTTGGGTGATTTAAATGCTGATATGCCCATATCTGTTTCACATAAAAGTCAAAGTTTAATAAATCATGACGGAGATCATTTTTCTATAGAAGATTCTTCTAAAGTAAAAGAGAATAGTTCTAATCATAACAATGAACAATCTTCTTCTAGCATAAGTAAAGAGGTTTGAGATTCTGATATTCATTATTCTGTTAATCCTTTTATAGATCTTGAATCAACTAATTGTTTTGAAATTTGTGATATGTTTTCTCAATTACCATTTTTTGACCTAAGTGATTCTATAGGAGAGCATATTTCACGAAATGATTATCCTACATTACAAAAAGAAGCTCATTTTGATTTGAAACCTTTCATACATATCCCTTTTGAAGAGAAAATATCTCTTAAGGAATCTCAATCTGAAAATATTCTACTAAGAGATGAATTTCATGTACTTATTTCCTCTTCATATTTTTCTTTGTGTCCTGATCTATTTGATAACAATGGCATTCAATCATATATTTCAGATTATAATTTCCCATTGTTAAATATTAAAGAGGTACAAGTTAATTATGAAATACATGAAGATTCTTATCTTTATCATCAATCTATGTTTTCTCGTCATTCTTCTTTGCTAGAAATTGATATTATTTCTAAGGGTAATTTTCAGAATTTTTCTTTTTATGATTCATCATTCAATAAAGAAACATTTTCTTCTTACAATCAATTACTTGATGGAGAAGATTCTTATCAAAATGTTAATGATACTACTTCTACACTTATGAAATCTCATATCTTTAGTTCTTCTAAAGTAAATACTCAAAGGCAATTTGATCTCTTTGAGAATTTCCAATTAAATCGACCAATTTATGATGATTGTTACCATAATAAACTAGAACAAATTGGATATGATTTTGCTGATCTTGTTCAAGAAAATATTTCTAAGGAGAAAGTTGCTCAAGAAGAAATTTTGGATTCTTATAATACTAATGTTGATTTTCTTTCAAATAATTCATTTCATTGCATAAATCTTTCAAACTCTTTCTATCATTCTTTTGATTTTCATTGTACATACCATGATTGGGTTGTTAATTGGCTTGATAAATATTTCTTAGCAAGGTTTCATCATTATGGTAAAACTCTGTTTTCCTTATTTGTATATAAAGATGGTAAGGCTCCATTCTCTTTATTTGTACATAAATCCCATTTTATTTGTTTTAATGCACTCTTTTTCCATTTTTATTTTCAAGCATTCGTATCACGCCTTCTGATTATTCACTTCTTCCTTTTTGCAGGTTTCCATGTGCTTTCATGGTTGCATTGGAAATTCGATTATACTTAGTTTATGTTTACTTTTAGAGTAGTGTAGGAGTAGGTGTAGAATAGATTAGTTTTGATCATTTCTTTAATAATTAGATTACTCTTTTGGTTTTATTCAATAAAATATTTGTGATGAGAAGCCAAGTCCAAGTTGGAAACGAAGCTTCTTCAGATGCATTCAGGGAAGTATTTTTATCCTCTTTCACTTTCTATTATTCATGCGCTCGCTTATTATTTTATTGGTTCAAGGAATTCATGTTTGAATTATGTATTTATTTTTAAATTATAATGATCTTGTCATGAAATGTTTTGAATTAATTATTTTCCAAGTTTTAAGAGCAATAATATTTTGACATGACACAAAGTAGTTAAAATTAGAACTTCTTCATTACACACGAATTTTGATCTTTCCTAGATATGCACTTGAAAAAAGATGTTTTTTACATATTTTGTTGTCGCAAAATTGCACACAATTTAGTTTAGTATTATTTCATTTTCTTTCTGTACATAATATTTAATAAAGAAATGCCTCATTGTCCTAAACAACTTTATGCGAAAAATAACAATGTTGATCATAATTCTTCAACTGAAGGAGAATAAATTTATTTTAAGAGTTTTATTATAATCGATTCAATACATTTGCAATTTATGAATTGATATAATTACTCTCTTTACAATAAAAAATTCCTTCGATTTTCCAAACACGACAACAAATCCCACTTTTGTTTGCATAAGACAATTTGTTAAGGCCTATTTTTACAATTATTTTACATTTTAATTTAGTTTTCTAAATACAATTATTCAATTGGCTCAATATCTCATGTGGTGAATTATACTATCAATCGAATCTTTAAAGTAAAAGAATCTATAATTACATCAAATACAACTGTAATCAATTCAAATAATTATGTACAATTTATGAATTGATACAATCTAATCAACTATTTATCACCCCTATTACAATAAAAAATTCTTTTCTACGACAAAACTTTAAACACATATTCTTCCACATGAGATGTTAGTCATAATTGTAAAAGTCTCGTTTGCTTTAATTTTATTTTGATTAGATCACTCTTCATTTCATTTTCAAATTGTTTGATTAGGATTGGGTTTCTTAGTTTGATAATCATTTGCATTGGGGAGAAAGGTTGAAATGTTAACTATCGAAAAATCGATTCCAATTATTCTACAATACCTTGTTTTGAATCATGTTTTATTTATCAAACCTTTTCCAAAATTTAATTTGTTGGGGATTGTTGATCCTTAGATAATGATATTCTGGTGCAAGTTAGTGGCATTCCAAGCCTACATTTTTTGAAGTCTTGTATATGAAGGATTATTTTCAAGGTGATTTTCAAGAAGAGACTATCCATTTTCCCGTGGTGGAACACTTTCCAAGTTTTACCTTCATACATAAACTTATCTACATTGATTATCTTTCTCCTTTTAATTATCACAAATCAATACGTAAAGCTATTTTTTTAAACTAATTTCTACATTATGTTCTAACCGGATCCCTCTTTAGGAGAAAATGAGTGGGGCTTGCATTGTTATCATCACAAATCTCTTAACGCCATCCCGCTCTCTTAAGGAGTATAGTCGCTTCCTCGTCCATTAAGCAATCTCTTATGAGATTAACATTAAACATAGCCCAATCCTTGTCTTTAACATCTCTGGGAGTGAGTTGGGAAAAAGGAGGTCTTATTATAAGCTGACCTATTCATGATCATACCTTATTATGGAATGAATTTATCAATATCTAGTCACCAAGCCAGGATATTGGCTTGTAGCCACAAAAATGGTTGCAAGACGGGGGATCTCATCACGAGCCAACCTGATCATTATCTATAAGTTGATGTGAATGACACTGTCACAATCTGATCACCAAGTTAGGACAGTGGTTTCCAGCTTCTTTCCAAGGATGAAAATCTTTAACAAGGATTGATAAGCTTCACATATTTAACTAGTGGTTGGGATAAAAACAACTTATTGGGTTAAAAAGTAACCCTGTCAAGGCTATAGACGCTTGCTGGAAATAGGGCCATGCTTGTGGTATTAGAGGTAAAACATTAATATAACATCTTCTTGTCATCACAAATTGTTCATTTATAGCATGTTTCAATGAAGAACATATTTTGTTGGAAATCTAATCAATTAGTATTTTTCTTTGCATTCCAAATGATAGTTAGAAGGGAATCATTAAACATCAATTGCAGCTAGGTAAATCTTTAAAAGGTTGACTTGTTAAAATGGTACACATGTTTTAGGGAAATCTTTCTTCTTGTTAAAAACCTAATCTTTCATCTCCTCATACATGTAGAACTGCTACCTTTTCAAGGCAGAGACAATTGCTCCACCCAGCCAGTTTCCATTTGTTGTATGCACAACAGATCCCAACTTAAACATAAGATGGGAGCCCCTTTTATTTATTATTTGTTAGAATTTGTATTTTTTGTAGTTCACCATTGACTTGATTATATTTTCCTATATCTCTTGTATTATTTTGGATTGTTTCCATTTTTACTAATCTCTAGCTTATATTTTATTTTTGATTCATTTGAGTTGGTTCCATGATCTTGGTGGTTAATTTACCATGTTCCCCACCTAGATTTGGTCTTCGCTACATAAACTGATTATTCAAGATGATGGTTGGTTATTAGCTTTATTCTGGGATTTTAATTGATCTTATGGTTTCTTCTCTCATAAGCTTAGATATTGCATTAGTTTGATATTTGAGCTTGATGGAGTTTTAGTTTCACTTTTGCATGCCTATAATCATAATATAAATATTGTAAATAATCTTAGTCTTTTGGTTTGTTTGCTTATATTAGTTTAACATTTTTTAATGTTTAAATTACGCTTATTTAAATCTTTTTAATATTCATGGTCATGCTTTGACTTTCATTAAATTACTTTGTGTATTTTATTAAATCCATATATTATATTTATACACAATTTGATTTTATGAAAATAAAAAAAATACACATGTTTGAGTGAGTTCTAATTTCTCTAATTTCCATGATTTTATGCTTTATGATTATTTGGGAATTAGTGGGATTAAATTTCAATATTCACGAATGTAAAGTTAGTTTGATCATGGATAAATTTTTCCTTCTCAATAAGCTAATTTGATCTTGAAAATACAATTTTTTCCTTTTGCAATTTAAAAGGATTTTCAGTGCAAAAGGTGTTAGGATATTCCTATACTCCATCCCAGTCCTACCAGCATTATCATTGTTTTGCATTTCATTCATGCATGCAATTGACAGCATCCCAGTCATCAGCGTGGTGTCCTCCAGCACCCAGTCCCCATTTTGCTAGCCCCAGGAGCTTCCTTCTGTTCATTTCTAGCCCTCCTAGTGCTTGATGCACCCTCTTTTCGCCTACCACATGTGAAAGTTACCCTCTCTCACCTACCACTCAATTACACTAAGTTAGTTCCTTGATTTATGGATCTGTTCCCTGATTTAAGGACATATGGCTTAGTTAACTCACTGAAACACTCTGATGGACCTCCAAAGAGCCTAGATTGACTATTTTGACTCTAGTTAGCTCCTCATGTGCCCTCCATCAGTGCTCCATGCATCAATTATGTTGGTCACCCTATATGCTAATTAATTACAACTAACGCATAGGATGCTCAATATAAATTGTCAAACCGAGGGAAGTCTTTTATTTCAATGGCAATAAGCACAATCTATGCATAAAAATTTCTAGTAGTTGATTGAATAAATGAAGATGATAATCCTACCTATCTGTTCAGCCAAACTCATTCCATAAAGAAAACTAATCTAACTCATACATCTAAGAATTCAAAGTGCAACTACCTTCCTACAGAAATCAACCTAGCAGTTATTAATCTAAGAATGAAAATGAACTAGATTACTTTTGCAAGAAGTTAAATCCTATAATTATCAAACTACAGTATTAAATATTTACCAAAATGATCCATCCAGTAGCTACTGTTACTAAACCATAATCTACCTAATCTATGAATTCAATAAAGATACAACAACAACCGGAATTAAGAAATAAACATGAACTATAAATTGATAACCATTGGAAATCCTAGGAAGCATAAATGATTGAAAAGAATTGGAAGATGAGCTTGGCTGTAATAGCTAATGAACACACATGCATAATCAAAACTAACCTACACAGTCGACTGTCACACCACGCAGTTGTAGCTATTCGTAATGCAAAGAATAAACTACCAATAAAGAATGCAATTATAAATCTCTATTGCAGCTATCAGAAATATGCCTAATGCAATTCCACAAAGACACAACAGGAAATAAATCTAACTACCTACATAACTCGATAATCTTTGTGAGAATGAGGGCCCTGGCATTCTAACAGAGACGTCATGAACTACCACGAATTAAGACAGAAATGGAAATAACTCTGCTCTTCATTAAAAATGGTAATCCACATTCTCAGTTCTCTGTTACAACCCATACAAGATAATAATTAACCAACCCCAGACTCCAAGAGCCTTCCCATATTTATACATGGAGAATATAGTTCGTCATCCACTAAAATTGTGCAGCAATGAAGATCTTTGATCTTCATGCTGTAGAGTTATAGCTAAACTGTTACATCCGTATTGAATGAGGCTATTAATAATGAAGGATGTTGTTACTTTGGCAATCAATGGATCAACGAATTAGCAGATTGGAAGGCACCCTGTCTATTGCAGCTATGCCCTATTTCAGCGACTTGTTACAGCTTCATGTGGAGATATGCACTGTCCCTTGAAATATGAAGAATCACATCAGAAGAGTAACAGCTGGCACGACGTATGATTCTTTCCCAAGGCATTATGGTTGATACATCTGTGCTTTGATCTTAACTTAATGAAATCAATATAAGTTAGCATAAATCAAAGGCTAGAATTCATAACCATGACAATCTTAGGCATTTAATTAAATGAAGCAATAATGAATTATACCTTGTTAGGATAGCTGATTAATCTGGAAAAAGGCATTTATATGGTTTATGAAAGTAGGGTGTAACTGGGCAAAATGATGAAATAGGTATGGTAAAAAAGGGGCATTTCTAGGGCCCAACATCTGCCCCCAACTATTCAATTGCATGTCCTCATGCAATAGCTGATTAGTTCGATCCTGACTCTGATCCTCGTTCATATTATGCAAGTGAGTTGAAGGAATCAATTTTGACAATTAGCCATTGGAAATGCTGGTTCTTGTGTGACAGCCTCTCCTTACCCTTAACAACTTTGTCTTATATTGGAACTCACCAAATTTTCAATTGTGTTGTCCTTTTGAAACAATATCTTTTCCTTATGTCCCCATCTCAGCATCTTTTTCCTGAGTTGTAATTCCAAAAAAAAAGAAATTTTGAGGGCTTTGGTTCTTGTGTAACGACGTCCTATTTCTTGATTCTTTTGGCCTGCTAAATCGGTTCAATGTTCCTGAAACACTAAGGCTGTGCCCTAGGATAATTCCTTTGATTGTCTTGCTCCTGAGGGTTTCTGTAATTCTAGGTCCACTACTGTAACTTTATGCCCTGCCATATTAAAAATATCTCCACATAACGGGCATATCATTTCTAGCTGTCCTTCATTCCCCTAAATGGATGATAAATTCCCAAATTGGTCTGTAGCTTCCACCATTAAACTCGCATATTTATTTGCCTATTTCCGGCATGTATCTTTCCATTTTTCTACTTCTGCACGAAGCACTTGTACCTCCTCCTTTAATAGCTCATTTTCAAATAGAAGATTCTCTATTTGAGGTTCTTCTACATCAGGTTCTTGTGTATCAGCAGGTGGTTAGGGTTTTAAGATGGGAATCCCGATTTCTGCCCCAATAAATTGACTTGCCTCTGCTGTAGTAGCCGTTTTGATTTTTCTCCTTTTCGCTGGGCTGGATATATAGCCTTTGCTTATTAGCCATTCTTTTCTCCTCTATGGCAGAAAAAATCCTATCGCCTTAGAAACAGGGCCAAATCCCTCCTTTCAAATTAAAGTTCTTCTTATTTCAGGGAAGGTCTCCACATTCAGAGCTTCTAGACGGCTTTCTGCTACTGCTTTCGCCTGACATTCCTCTTCTATTGTTGCGATTTTAGCTGCCTCAGTTTCAATCTCCTCTTCATCCTCCAATCGAACTTCTGATGTTCCAATCCTCCCCCCAACTGAGTTTGAGGAACTCCAGTCCTCATCCACTATCTTTGAAAAGAATTCACGGGGTGCTCCTGGACGAACCAGAAGTTGCCCCTAGGTCAACTTGTTATATCCCAGGGCTGGTAAGATCAATAATTTAACAAGCCCATGGTTGAGAGGGATGATAAGGGGTGTTGAGATCTTTTAGCATAATAAGCCATGCGTTGCAAGGATCTAAGAAGATAGTATGGCATATTTAGCAGCTTACGATAGCGTAAATGTGATAGGAGGAAAAATTCATAAATGTAAACAAAACTGTACCTCCCTTCACATGTAATATATTTCTTTAAGAAGAGTGCAACTTGGTCCCAAGGACTCGAAAGAGTCTCCAGCGTTGTTCCTCTACCCCATGGTCGAACACTCTCCCATGTCTCCAGGAAATCCTCAGTTGCAGTCGGGTGATGGCGTTTTTGACTAAACCAGTGCTGCCTGATTCTGGGAAGTCCCGTTACCTCCGTCAGGATTACCTCTGAAACATCTACCCTTATACCTCGAACCTCTGAATGAGTGCTCGTCAAGTTTTGAGAAAATTCAAGGGTTGTTTCCTCATGAAAACCATCCAAGTGTTGAAAATAGTTTGTCCACCCCGCTTCTTGAAAGATACCAAAGACATCTCTGTTCTTATATAGAGACTCTATTGTTAAAGGATCATACCTCATAGGGATACCCATACCACTGAGATTTTTGCGAAATATTGTAATGAATACACTAGTTACAGTTTCAAACATTGAACTGACTGCATGCAAACACGGTTGATGGATAGTCGAAGTTTGAATTGAGCATTTTTGGAAAGGTGGCACAGTTAATTTTGGGATAAAACCCGTGGCAGGATTATCGCACAAGTCAGGTAGAACGTTGGTCAAATCATAAGTATGGGTAACAACTTTAAACGTGATTTTGGTTCAGTTGATTTGCTGTGGATCGATGACAGGGGTAAATAACAAGTATAACCATTATTTCTTGCGATGTCAATAGATGCCTAATCATGATTATAGTTAGAACCCGTACCTTCAAAATCAATGCTCAAGTCGCCACTCTGTCGTGGCATGATATTTCACAGTCGCATCTCTGGTAGAATACGCGTGTGCCAAGATGAGTTGGACACCGCCAACCAAGCTGATAAGTACATTCACGCTGATAGGAAAACAAGATGGCCCAATAATTTCCTTTATTCTTGGCAGACTGTCATTCGAGCTGTAGAGTCATCATTTAAATTCGAGCCAGGTTAGATCAGTAGAGGTGAGACTGTTCCAAAAGGAAGACAATCTAGCAGAGTTGCGGACAATGAATAAGGATGAAGACTTGAGCAGAGTTTGGTGAAATATGGCAGAGTTCCAGTTGCAATGATTTGGGAAAAAGGAAAAAATAGCGAAATAACAGCTGCTAGACTTGGCGGAATGGGAAAAAGTGGCAGAGTCGTAGATGCTGGTAAAAAGAAAAAAATGAAATGGGAATAGCGGATTCGCAGCTGCTAGCAAAGGCAAAAATGAAGTGGAAATAGCAAATTCGCAATTGCTAGACTTGGCAGAATAGGCAAAAATAGCGGTGTCGCAGCTGCTAGAAAAAGCGAAGGGGATAAAGATAATGGAGTTGCAGCTGCGAAACTTGGCAAAATAAGCAAAAGTAGCGGAGTTGCAACTGTTGGAAAAGTTAAGTGAATGGAAAATAACGGGATTACAACTACGAAAATTGGAAGAATGAGCAAGGTAGGGAGTTGTAGCTGTGCAAAATGAGTAACAGGCATATTTTTAGTTGGCTGCTAAAAACTAACAAATCATCCATCTTCTTCAAAAGAGATTTATTATATTAGGAAACAATGTAAGGTGCCTACAATCATCTAGCCCAGTCACGACTGCTGTTCCTCCAATTAATTCCTGCACGCAATTCTTCAAAACAAACCCGATCAAGTGCAAAATGAAAAATAGATAAAATACAGAATGAAAAAAATAAATTATTTATGTACAAATTATGTGGATATTGCAGTTCTTAAAAATTCACAGGGGTTGAGAAAAATCCCTGCCCTGGCGTTAACTGATATTCTGGATCAGCCGCAACATGTGAAACGAAAGCATCCCTTGAGATCGGTTTGTGATACAGTCGCAACCGATGACCATTTACGAATAATGGTGTCTTGTTTTCATCAATGATGATTAATCGGACTGTTCCATTGTCAAATACTCTATCTATTTGATAAGGTCCCAACCAACCAGTGCGTAGGTTTCCTTTGAAATCCCTCTTAAACCGTGAATCATATAACAAAGCCCAGTCTCCTTCCTAGACGACTTTCTTCTTTATGAATCTATCATGCCATTTAGAGCACTGTTGTTGGATTAAAGTTGTATGATTTACTGTTGCTATGAGCTTTCATCCAATTCGTTAAGCTGATTCAGTTAGTTCCTCTATGCTTTTGATAAATCAAGGTTTGCTTCTACAGTTGCTTTCAAAGTCTTGATTTGAAATTCAATTGGGAAAACAACATTCTTACCATACACCAATTCATAGGGGGAAAAACCAGTGGTGTTACGCCATGTAGTGCAATAGGCCCATAGTGCCTCTGGAAGTCTCTCAGCCCAATCTTTATCATGGATTTTCACTGTCTTTTTCAAAATAGATTCGATGACCTTATTTGAAATCTCCACTTGGCCATTGGCCTGTGGATGATATGGCGAGGTTATTCTGTGCTGAATATGAAATTTCTGTAATAGTGCTTCCAGTTTGTGAGACACAAACTACGGTCCACAATTTGTGATAATTTCCTTGGGTACTCCAAACCGAGTAAAAATTTCATCATACAGGAAATCAATCACAGCCTGATCATTAGCCTTAACCAAGGCTACAACTTCCACCCATTTGGTCATGTAATCTGTTCAAACCAAGATGTGAACTTTCTATTTTGAGTGAGGGTTGACAGGCCCTATGAAATCTAGATCCCATCTATCAAATGGTTCAACCATGAGCTGTGGTTGCAAAGGCATTTCATCTAATCTGTTGGGTTGTCCCATCCTTTGGTAGCTATCAAATGCCTGAACATACTTCTTTGCATCCCCGAACAATGTGGGTTAGAAATAACCCATTATCAAGACCTTATGACCTATCCTTTTGTCAGCAAAATTTCCCCCACAAAGCTCATCATGGAAAGATTTAAGGATACTAAAAATTTCATCTTCTCTAACACATCTTCTGATTTCTAAATCAAGCCCTGTGTAGAAAATATGTCCATCAATCCAGCAATACCTAGCACTCTGTTGTATAATTTTTCTTTTTTCTCTCTTCGACAGATGTGCTGGGAGCTTACCTGCAGCCAAAAAGTTAGCAATATCTACATACCATGGGGAATGAGATGATACTGCAAACAAATGTTCATGATGGAAGGAATCTTCGACTGGTAAATTATCATCACTATTAGTAAGTCGAGATAAGAAATCTGCAACAACGTTTTCCTTCCCTGGTCTATCAATAATTGTGATATCAAACTCCTATAACAGTAACAACCATCTAGTAACTTTGGCATTTGTGATTGGTTTATTCATTAAATATTTAATGGCAGAATGATCAGTGTACACAAAAGTGGAGTATCCAGTAATGTAGTGTCTAAATTTGTTGATGGCATAAACTATTGCAAGGAATTCCTTTTCTGTGATAGTATAGTTAAGTTCAGCAGGGGATAAGTTCTTACTAATGTAATAAATTGCATAAGGAACATTAGCTTCCTGCTGTACTAAAACTGATCCAATGGCAGTGTCTGAAGCATCTGAAGAAATATGGAAAGGCAGATCCCAATTGAGCCCTCGTAAGATGGGTGCTGTAGACAGCCTTTTCTTTAGCTAAGTAAACGATGTTTGGCATGCATCATTCCAAACAAACTGTGCATCCTTCATCAACAAGGTAAACAAAGGAGAAGCTAGTTTGGAAAAATTTTCTATGAACCTTCTGTAATAGCCAACATGCCCCAAGAAGTTACGTACATCCTTTTGTGTTCCAAGAGTTGGTATATTTTCAATTACCTTGATTTTGGATGGATCTACCTGGATACCATCAGAAGAGATGAAGTGCCCCAGAACTATGCCCTCGCTCATCATCATATGCCACTTTTCAGTGCTTAAAGAGAGCTGGCTTTGTTCACAGCATTTCAAGACCTTTTCTAAAATTTTCAGTGCTTCTTCATAACTATCACCATATGGAGTAAAGTCATCCATAAAAATCTCCATGCAATCATTTACCATCTCTGAAAAGATTCCAATCACTGCTCTTTGAAATGTGGCTGGTGCATTACACAACCCAAAAGGAAGTACCCGATATGCAAAATTACCCTAGGGATAGGTGAAAGTGGTTTTGTCTTGGTCTTCTGGAGCAATCTGGATTTGGTTATAGCCACTAAAGCCATCCAGAAAGGAAAAATACTTCTTCCCAAACAAGGTATCAAGGACATGATCGATAAAAGGTAAGGGAAAGTGGTCCTTCTGCGTTGCTTTGTTCAACTCTCTATAATCCACGCAGACCCTCCATTTCTCATTCTTCTTTGGCACAATCACGAGTGGAGAAACCCACTCATTGTCTGAAATCGGGTATATAAATCCTGCTTCCAAAATTTTCTGGATCTCCTCTTTCACTATGTCTCTTAGGTTCGGGTTCATCCTTCATTGTGGTTGACACATAGGCCTTGAGTCACTCTTAATATAAATGTGATGGGTGCACATATTAGAAGGAATACCTTTCATGTCTGTGTACTCCCAAGAGAAAGCTCCTCTACGTTGTTTCGGCATAGTGATTAGTTGTTCCAGCTCACTGGGTGCAAGGTTTGGATTGATGTTCAATGTTTTCCCTGGCTCGATTTCTACTGCAACACTTTTCGAATTTTTGAGTACTGGAATTATACTGGCATCACTGACTAGAGTTTCTTCTGTAATATTTTCTTGTTCTTTCTCATCAAATGTACTGTCAAGAATCTGGTAAACATGCTTATTGACGGATGTGGGATCACTGATGAAAATGTTAATGGTATAGTCTTCTGTTTCATATTTAAACATTAAGGCTCTCCCTATCGTTAATAATGGCTGGACACCTTCCTCCTCCTCCAAATCTACCCAAAGTGGATTTTTAGCTTCTATGCTTGGTCAAGCTGGAGGGTATAAGGTTAGGCTTTTGATCTCAGTCGCGTCTGGGATGGTCATAGATATTGACCGACAGTTGATACAGGGATTTTCTATGGCCAACCATGGTCTTCCGGGTGTCCCCCCAACTGAGACTTCATCTGTAACACCAAGAAGTCCGCATGGTATTCCCACAAGTCAATAGAGATTACAAGGTCATCTAGGATCCCCTCAGGCTTGATTGTTGATTTGTTAGCAAGTTCCAAAATTGTAGGGGTCGGCCAAAGGTTAGTGAGTCCAAGTTTCTTCATAGTTTATATGGTCATAACGTTAATAGCCATGCCTAAGTCTACCAAGACATTGGGGATTTGTGTGTTTCCTATGTGAACTGTCATAGTAGGATTCCCAGGGTCATCTTATTTTGCCACAAGAGTCTTCCCCATTATCAATTCAGAAATTTTTCCCAATAGGTGGACAGTGGGAGGATCCCTATTCTTTCTTCCTGGTTTCTTGACACACAAATCTCTAACAGTCTTAGCATAAATGGGAATGTCATGGAGGGATTGTAACAGTGGAATCATGACATACAAATTTTTCAATTCCCCTAAGAGATTGAATCGAGGTTGTTCCATTGTTTTCTGTAGGGCCAATCATTCAGGGTATGGCGGTTCTCTCATCAATTGTGTAGGTTGTGCTTCATCGTGTGTTACTTCCTGAGTTTCAGGCACTGTTTCGGTAGAATGTCAGCATCCTCAATAATGGGGATTGCTAAATGAACCATATTCTCATAGTGCTGATTCACTCTAGTTTCAGTCACTGGGAATGGAACATCCTCAGTGATGATGGGTTCCACCACCCTCCTTGATCATAATTGTATATCGTTGCAGGGAACTTGGGAAATGGAATACGCAGGCATGTTGGCAGTCTCAAATTGATGGACTGCTTTATTGTTCGGGTTTGGGTTAGGTTGTGCAGGTAGCTGTGGTCAAAGTGGTGCATTTGTAGGTGCGGCATTATTTTGTAATTATAGTTGTGGCTGGTAGTATTGTTGGTGAGGATACTATTGAGGAGGGTACCGTTGATACTAAGTCTGGTGATGGGGAAATTTATTTCCTTGGTAAGAATTTCTCCAGTTGGAATTCCAAGGAGTTTGATTGTTTGACTGCTGTGACCATGGTGTCCAAGAATTAGGATTTTGCATTGGGTTATGAGATGGATGCCACTAATTATTAGAATAATGTGAAGGGAATTGTGTATTCATATTATTCATCCCATTCATATTATTCAGAAAAAATGATGGCTCCTAATTCATACCTTGATTGCGAGGCTGCCATGGTTTCTTCTATGCAATGAAGTAAGCTTTTTCAAATCTGAAGTGGATGCCTACAAAACTTCTTTGACCTTAGGTAGTGAGGGACATTCCTTGGTGTCATGCTCCAACTCACATATTCTACATATTTCTGCTTTGTCCAGCGGGCATTCCTTTAGTGGGTGTTTTTTCGTACATTTGGGACAGAATACACCAAGTGTAAGATATTCTACTACTTGCCTCTATTTTTCTCTCAAGACATCTAACTCTGAGGAAATGGAGCTCATCATATCAGTTTTAAAATTCTCCAGCAAGTTGCCTATCTCTACTCGAGTGGCTCCTCCACTAGCTGACTTCTGTGTCCTAGTGAAGACATCTTGATCTCGATCCTTGTCTCGTTTGTTAGTTCTAGAGGATCCCCTTGAGTAACTTCGACATAATTCAATGATATTCTCGAAGGGTTCTTTTGAGATGTCCCTTTCCCCAAAAAATTCAACATATCAAGGAAATCTTCCCTAATTCCTCGCAACAAAATAATCTTAAGTACATCTTTCCCAATCTCAGTGTGTCTAGACCTTTATAAATTGTACAACAATCTTTCCACAAAGTCTTCCAAGCTCTCCTCTTCCTTTTGAACCATTTTAAACAACTCTTCCTTTCTATCCCTGGTTCTACAATATTCTTGATATTTAGAAAGAAAGGTGTGTTTCATTTGGTCCCAAGTAGTAATGGTCTCACGACCTAGACTCATGAACCAACGCAGAGCATTTCCTTTCAAGGTGGTTGAGAATAGTTTCAGCTTCTGAGCACTATAGGTATATTCATAGCTATGGCAGAGGATATCAAACTCAAAAAGAAATTCATCAGGATCTTCAGAAGACTTACCATGGATTTTCGGGAGAACTGATGGTGAGATGTTTTTCATGGTAGCTACTCCAGGTGTCTGGAGGATAGGGAATTATAATGTAGCCACAGTATTACCAGGATGATTATCTTCCACTTGTTCTTCCTGGTTCTCCCTATGTTCCTTCTCACCTTCCTGTTCTCTATTAGCCATGTCGTTAGTCCAAAATTTAATGGCTTCCTTTATGCGTTCTTCCTCTGCCTTTGCTTCTTCTTCTCTCCTCCTCTCTTCTTCTCTTCTTCTCTCTTCCTCTGCTTCTCGATGAGTCTCCAACCACACTTCTTTAGTAACTCTGGTTCCATTAATATAATAAATCTTCTCTCTATCCGGTGCACCCACAACGCTTCCCTTGTCTTCAGGCAATTCCTTTTCTGCCATAGGAGATGAAGGTCCCGTTGTATTCTCCACTATTGATGTGGAATTCTCAAGATGGGGAGGAACAAAATTTCCGCTACCTATTGATGTTCGCTGTGGTCTGGTGGAAGAATCAGCTCTAGCAATTATTTCAACAATGTACGCGTGTCTTCCCTGACCTGTATTATGACCTCGACCTCTTCCACCTGCAATGTTAGAAGGGGGTTCCCGATTTTTTTTTCTTGTATTCATGCATGCTGTAAATGATTAAACTAAAATGAAATCAAATAAAACCAACTACTAACTATTCCTATCAATTACCATCCCCAACAACGGCGCCAAAATGTTGGTCACCCTATATGCTAATTAATTACAACTAACACACAGGATGCTCAATATAAATTGTCAAACCCAGGGAAGTCTTTTATTTCAATGGAAATAAGCATAATCTATGCATAAACATTTATAGCAGTTGATTGAATAAATGAAGATGATAATCCTACCTATTTGTTCAGCCAAACTCATTCCGTAAATAAAACTAATCTAACTCATACATCTAAGAATTCAAAGTGCAACTACCTTCCTACAGAAATCAACCTAGCAGTTACTGATCTAAGAATGAAAATGAACTAGATTACTTTTGCAAGAAGTTAAATCCTATAATTATCAAACTACAGTATTCAATGTTTACCGAAATGATCCATCCAGTAGCTACTGTTACTCAACCATAATCTGCCTAATCTATGAATTCAATAAAGATACAACAACAACTAGAATTAAGAAATAAACCTGAACTATAAATTGATAACCATTGGAAATCCTAGGAAGCATAAATGACTAAAAAGAATTGGAAGATGAGCTTGGCTGTAATAGCTAATGAACACACATGCATAATCAAAACTAACCTACACAGTCGATTGTCACACCACGCAGTTGCATCTATTCGTAGTGCAAAGAATAAACTACCAATAAAGAATGCAATTATAAATCTCTGTTGCAGCTATCAAAAATACGCCTAATGCAATTCCACAAACACACAACAAGAAATAAATCTAACTACCTACTTAACTCGGCAATCTCTATGAGAAGGCGGGCCTTGGCATTCTAACAGAGATGCCGTGAACTACCATGAATTAAGACATAGAAATGGAAATAACTCTGCTCTTCATTAAAAATGGTAATCCACAGTCTCAGTTCTCTATTATAGCCCGTACAAGATAATAATTAACCAACCCCAAACTCCGAGAGCCCTCCCAGATTTATACATGGAGAATACAATTTGTGATCCACTAAAATCATGCAACAATGAAGATCTCTGATCTTCATGCTGCAGAGTTACAGCTAAACTGTTACAGCCGTATTGAATGAGGTTGTTAATCGTGAAGGATGTTGTTACTCTGGCAATCAATGGATCAACGGATTAGCAAATTGGAAGGCGCCCTGTCTGTTGCAGCTATGCTTTGTTTCAGCAACCTGTTACAGCTTCACGTGGAGAGATGCGCTATCCCTTGAAATATGAAGAATCACATCATAAGAGTAACAACTGGCACCATGTATGATTCTTTCCCAAGGTATTATGGCTGATACACTTGTGCTTTGATCTTAACTTAATGAAATCAACACAAGTTATCATAAATCGAAGGCTAGAATTCATAACCATAAAAATATTAGGCATTTAATTAAATGAGGCAATAATGAATTATACCTTGTCAGGATTGCTGATTTATTTGGAAAAAGGCATGTATATGGTTTATGACAGTAGGGTGTAACTGGGCAAAATGATGAAATAAGTATGGTAAAAAAGGGGCATTTCCAGGGCCCAACAAGTTACACTTCTACACCCAGTTAGACTTAGTTTGACACATGGTTGATGGTTACTTGTGCTTTGATGACACTCCATTGATCTTATGATATAACTTCCACTCTGGGTGAATGTCAATCCCTAGATGGAAGATGCTCTCCTTAGAAGTTTTCACTGCAACTCTCATCCAAGAAGAAGACAAGTTGATCCAAATCGGTGCCATCAAGGCCTCCAATGATCAATCTCTTCTGGCTGGTGAAACAAATAGTGCGAATGTGAAAGGGAGGCATAAAGGCAAGGACAAGAAGCCATCTGAACCCAAGCTAAAAGCCAAGTCAAGTCCATCAAAAGGGGCCTCCAACTCTAAGAAGGACAAATAAAAAATATTTGATGGATCTAAGTGTCCCTACTGTAAGAAAGGAAACCACCCAGAGAGATCTTGCATGCACAAGAAAATAGATCAATTAACCAAGCTTCTTGAACATAACAACATTGCTCTTCCAAAAGATGCAAGAGTGTCTGATTCTGGAAGTGAATCTGATGGTCATGAGAAATTTCATGCATTGATGGTTGGATTTTCGAAATCAAAGGCCCTCCTTATAGATTCAGGAGCCTCCAACCACATGGTTGCTTCTGAAGAATCATTTTCTTCTTCAGATCTCAAAGATGGCCCTACTATTCGCATGGGAGACAACTCTCAGATATCTGCCAAAGGGATGGGTACTGTACATATGGAGCATGGAAAGTTCAAGAATGTTCTATTCGTCCCCTCTCTGACAGCAAATTTGTTGTCTGTATATTAGATGACTCACACTAGATCACCAAAGAAGGTGATATTTGGTCCCAACATAGTTGAGATTACAAATATCTCTACTGGGAAGACTATAGCGAAAGGGTTTGCAAATCATGCCTCCAAGGCATATGAGTTCTCTCATTTTCTGCCCTTCTCTCTTCATACTCCTTCTGTGATGAACCTACAATATTAAATTAATGAAAACACACAAGATAGTAGAAATAACAGAACTCAGAATCACTTTTATATTGATCGCATGCCAGTTCGAGGGGGTAACCTCCTTTGAGCAAGCTCAAAACAAATAACTTAAAGGTACCTTCATTAGTCTCAACACAAACTTATATACTAAGTCTAGGTGCCAATACCATGGGTCAATACCATGTGTCAATACAAACCATGGGCCAATACAAAATATGGATCAACAATTACTACGGGACGACTTACAAAGCATATGCATCCAACAACAATAATACAAACTATGGATCAACAAATACTACAAGACGACTTACAAAGCATATGCATCCAACAACAATATACTAACAAAGTAAATAGAAGGGTTGACATGGGTTCCTAACATCCCCTCTCCCTTATAAAAAGCTTTGTCCTCAAAGCTTTAGATGTGGAAATTGATGCGGAATCTAAAGGAGTGGCTCCCCTGTAGCATCCTCTAGTTGCATTCCGGCCCACTGATTCCTTTTGAGTTTCATGGAGGATTGCTTGGAAGGCTGTAGATGAAGAAGGACCATATCAGCTGCACGAAAAGTGTGCTCAGAACGGTGCTGATCGGCTTGTTGTCTCAGTCAAATTCTTGCCATGTGAAGATTGTCCTGCAGAATGAGAAGAATCTGATTGCGGTTTCGAAGAACCGAGTCAATTACCTGAACTGGGGGGATACTGAGCATGTATGGAAGAAGAAATAGCGGTGCCTATCCATAAACTGCTTCATATGGTGTTCTTTTAGATGTGGTATTGTACCACTGGAGCGCTTCTAGGAAATCCATAGAAATAACTGTCCAAATCTGTGTAGAGATGGACAAGGGTTCGCGCAGTCCCGAAAGGAGTGTCGTTTCACCCTTGTTGACCTGGAAAGTATCAAACTCAACCAACATCTGGTGAATTTTCATTTTCAGTCCCTGCCAAAAGAAGTTACATTGTTCCGGGTCATAGGTTTTGAGGAACCTAGAGTGCCCTGCCGATGAAGAAGCATGGAGTTCATAGAAGATATAGCCCTGTTGAACAAATTGCAACCAATTTGGAACAAGCAGAGAAATAGCTGTAAGAGAAACTGGGTCATCATATTTACGAGAAGGAGCATCTGTCACCATTATCCTTACCCTTCTTGTAAGTGATCACATAGTCATAACCCATGAGTTGGATAACCCATTTCCGGTGTGCTAGGGAGGAGACCCGTTGTTCCAAAACATGTTCCAGACTCTGGAGATCCGTCTTGATGCAGAAATAATTCCCTAATAGGGATGGCTGCAACTTTTGTACTGCATGCAAAATAGCCATCATGTCCTGCTGAGATGTAGATACGGCTAAATTCTTACCGGAAAGGTCTCTTGAAGGCGGCAATCCCACTGGTGCAACAAAGACACCTACATATCTATCCAATGAAGTAGTGGAGATCATTGGTGGGTGCATCTGAATGGAATGGAGTTGAGCGATTACACCATGTGAATTCTTCTTAAGTATATTTTCTAGGCAATGTGAACTGATGATGCAGAGAGATCCTAGTTGTAAGCCCATAAATTTGTGTTGTGTCCCATTGACTGAAAACTGCATCCAAATTTCAGCAAAATCCCATAAGATGGGGCCAAGTGTGCGTAACCATTGAACGCCCAAAACCACATCACATCCGCCTAAGGACAAGGCAAATGTGTCAAAGTGCAGGTTATAGTATTCCAGAGAGATACAGACATTGTGACACTTTCCCTTGCAAGGTAAGGTTCCCCCATTGGCAACCATGACTTCAAAGTTGGAGCAAGGATGGACAAAACAATCATCCTATTTGGCGATCCGAGGGTCAATGAAGTTATGAGTGCTACCAGAATCGATGAGTATTGTAAGGGGAAGCTTCTTGAAGTAACCCCTGACCCGCATTGTTTGGGGGGTGGTGACGCCAGATAAAGCATGGAGAGATATCTCTGGGTGGTATTCTTGAGATGGTGGGTCAATAGGTGGCTCTTGAATGTCGACCTGATCATCCGGTGTATCTGGAGCTTCTTGACCAACTTCAGAGGCGGGCGGAGAATCCAAATCCAAGAGATAGAGCTTTTGTTGAACACATCTATGTCCCCGAGTGAATTTCGCATCACAATTATAACAAAGCCCTTTTCTCTATGTGACTGCATCTTTGTTTCATACAAATGCTTGATAGGAGTTGGTTGAGGAGCTGGAGGGATGGGAGGTCGTTGAGAACCCATATTTCGGAAGGGAACAAAAGTGGGTTTGGAGCACTGTTGGGAGGCAATCTTGTATTCTGCCAACTTAACCAACCCTAGGGCTTCCATCATTGTGTTGAGACAGAACATGTTGACCTCTGGGCAGATTTCATCATTAAGACCATGGATAAAACAACTCCTGTAGAAGTCATCAGATAATCCTGCTGTGTGGTTGGCTAGTTTCTCAAATTCTCTCTGATACTCTCTCATAGTGCCAATTTGATGAAGTTTAGTGAGTGCTCCAGTGAAGTCATCAAAAGAACTAGGACCAAATCGTTGCAAAAGGAGTTGGCAAAAATCTATCCATTTTGGCTCGTCATGAGCCTTGATGTACCAACGGTACCATTGAAGGGCTTCCTGTTCCAAATGAAAGGATGCAAGTGGAAATTTTTAGACGTCAAAAGTGTTATGCATACTGAAATACTATTCTGCACGATAGATCCATCCAGTCGGATCAGTGCCATTAAAGCGAGGAAAATCAAGCTTTGGACCACAGAAATTACTGAAAGAAGAGAACCCATTGTCTAATGAAGACTCAGAATGTTGTTTGTTGTTCATGGCTGAATGCTCAAGATGGAGGCCGAGAAATTTTTCATCAAGATCCTGGAGTTTGGCTTGGATGGCTGCAAGTTCTTCTTCCATGGTTTTTTCTCCTGTGTGGGTGACAACCATAACCAGGAGTTTTTTTTTTTTGAGTGGGTAGAAAAACAAAAACAAAAACTGTTTCAATAAGGGAAAATATGGATTTGAGAAAAAATCTGAAGGGTAATTGGGGTTTGACTAGGTTTTGGACATTATCGAATGGACAGGGAAGCAGAAAAGGAGGATTTCATAAGTGGGGTGAAAGAATGGGAAAATTTGGCAGAGATGGACAAAGAAGTAGAATTATGAAAGGAACTATGTGGTAAAATTTGAAGGTGATTAGGTGAAATCCGAGGAAGTTATGGCAAACCCTAAAAATAGACAAATGTGGGATTTCGGGCTTTGGGAAGTGGAATTTGGGATAGGGTCCTCAGGAATGAAAGATGCATAATGGGATTACAGGGGTTCTAGGGAAGTTTCAAGGGAAACAGAGTAAAGATAAGGGAGATATGGAGAAAAATTGTTTTTTTTTTTCCAGAATGGAGCTGCTATGGTGCAGAAGGGATCTGAAATAGATAGATCTGCAATGGCGCGGAAGGGATTTGAAACATATAGATCTGCAATGGTGTGGAAGTGATCGGAAATAGAGGGATCTGAAACGGCACTGAATGGATCGAAAACGGATGGATCTGAAATAGATTTGAAACGGCTGGATCTGGAACGGCTTTCAAAAACAGTCGGATCTGAAATGACGCGGTAGTGATTGGAAACAGTTCAGCTGAAAATAGATATGGACCCCAGGTATGTGCGGCTTCCTAACAGTTCAGGGGTTTCACTCGGCCACCAATGTTGTCTAACGGCTTGCGTATTGGGGCAGTACCCCTCACTCCATGGCTTAGGTAAAACTGATAATCGCTTTGCCACAAATGATAGCTCTTGGTTTACCTCATGGGTGGGAACTAGTCAATCAGGTAGGGGTCGTTGCCCTTTTCACTGGCAGGTCCTCTTAATGGGCCTGCTACTTTGGGGTTCCTGTGGTACTCCTCACAATGAGTTTTAGGGCTTATTCCCAAGTACTTCCCATAGTTAAGCAGATAGGGATTATTCCCAGATCCGAACTTGCAACAGATGCGAAAAAAAAAATTTGGTAGAAATTCCACCCAACGAGCCCAAGAAAGTGCTCTGATACCAGATGTGATGAACGTGCAATATTAAATTAATGAAAACACACGAGATAGCAGAAATAACAGAAATCAGAATCACTTTTATATTGATCACAGGCCACTTCGAGGGGGTAACCTCCATTGAGCAAACTCAATACAAATAACTTCACGGTACCTTCATTAGTCTCAACACAAACTTATATACTAAGTCTAGGTGCCAATACCATGGGTCACTGCCATGTGTCAATACAAACCATGGGCCAATACAAAATATGGATCAATAATTACTACGGGATGACTTACAAAGCATATGTATCCAATAACAATAATACAAACTATGGATCAACAAATACTACGAGACGACTTACAAAGCATATGCGTCCAACAACAATATACTAACAAAGTAAATACAAGGGTTGACATGGGTTGCTAACACCTTCGGAATCCGATGAATATCCGAGTGACTCTTCTTCCAATGAAGATGAAGATGAAGATCTTGCTGTTGAGATCAAAGTTCAAGAACATTCATATTCAGATCCGGAACCAACACATGCTCCCAATCCAGGGCCAAGGCCAATATGGGATCACACAGTCCTTGCAGCTATTGGGAACACAGTTGAGGATTCATCTGATCACAGAACTACCAGATCTTATTATCATGCCAACCTTGCATTATTCCATCTACCGCTTCCTGAGAGATGTTGCATGATGGTGGGGTTCGATCCAAAATCTCTTGGAAAGACTCATCATGAGCCATTCATTCTAGTAGCAGAAAGGTTTCCTGAAGGACTTGCTTTGGCCAATACATCTTCTACACAGTGGGAGGCACATCAGAAGACCAGATACAGATCTAACACCTCCATTGGCATCCTATAGAGGATTAGCTTGCCAAGTATTTTGCAACAGTTTTCACTGAAGAAAGCATTTTTCTTCTCTACTTAGTATGATAGTTCTTTGGGTTCCTTGATGTTCTTTTGAAGGGGGGGTATTTTCCCATGAGGTTTTCCCCATTTCCATGGTTTATGGACAATTCTTATTTTTTATTATCATTGTATGGGTGACCTTTGGTCCTAGTTACCAGGGCCCAGGATGGATTAAGGGGGGGTGTTAGGATATTCCTATACTCCATCCTAGTCTTACCAGCATTATCATTGTTTTTCATTTCAGCCATGCAGGCATGTAATTTCATGCATCCCAGTCATCAACATTATGTCCTCCAGTACCTAGTCCCCATTTTGCTCACCCCGAGAGCTTCCTTATATTCATTTCTAGCCCTCCTAGTGCTTGATGCGCCCTCTTTTCACCTACCACATGTGAAAGGCGCCCTCTCTCACCTACCACTCAGTTACACTCAGTTAGTTCCTTGATTTATGGATTTGTTCCCTGATTTAAGGGTATATGGCCTAGTTAACTCACTGAAACACTCTGATGGACCTCCAGAGAGCATAGATTGACTATTTTGACTCCAGTTAGCTCCTCATGATTCTAGTTATCTCCTCATGCACCCTCCATCAATGATCCATGTATCAGTTACACCTTCTACACCCAGTTAGACTCAGTTTGACACATGGTTAATGGTTACTTGTGCTTTGATGACACTCCACTGATCTTATGATCAATCCATGCAGGCTAATTTGAATTACACCCTTCGTTCTGGTGTATACAACTGAGCTAGAGGTTTTCAATATAGACCCAGGTACTTTGCGATTCAAGGAACCAACAAAACCCCTATTCACTGGCCCTTTTGGCAAGAGACTGTGCGCAGCCTGAGGTCTCACCCGAGGCGAAGCTGAGGGGGGGGTCATGGAATCAAGTTTCCACAACCTGGTGATGCGGGTGCGGAGAGGATAGATGCGCAGCGCAGTACTCGTAGCGTGGAAATCAGATGCCTGTTGTGGACAGCCGACTGCGCGGAATCCTTACTTTGAGTCAGATACTTTGGCAAGTCTAAGGACTTGCGCGACCAATGCATCCAGGGACTACACGGTATGGGATGCTTCCTTCCTGGTGTAAGTAAGCTATTGACAGCTTGCCTCGCATCACCTACTCGAGTCAGCACGTCGACAAGACCACGTGTCTATTCCAACTGACTAACGCTAACGAAGTTTAATGTTCTTCTATGCATTCGAGACACTTAAGAGTTTAACGTTATGGTGTATGCAAATAAGTAATTCATGCAAACTGCGCACTCCAATGCTGTGCTTAAATTAAACGTTCAACTATGTGACTAAATGGCAGATTCAGACATTCACAGACTTGTAGCTACCAAATACTTAACATTCTTCCATGCATGTGTTCGTTTATCAACCAATACCTTCACACCCTGAAATACTTTGCATCCATCAACCATTCATTCATGTAATACTTAACATATTATTCCCTTCTTTCTCCTATGGTGAATACATATAAAAGCATTAATGTACAACTGATAACTGGAATTCAAGCATACATGTAAGCAAATAGAGAATTGCAAACAACACATTCAATCACACTACACAGGGTTTAATGTGGTTCACCCCCTGGATGGAGGCTACGTCCACAAGAACGATTTGTTAATATTTCTCTTTATGGGAAGGGTACAACTGCTCTTAGTCTGCGCACTCAGCTGCAGACTCTCTTCTCTCTCAGATAGGTCTCTGCGCACTCAGCTGCAGATCCTTTACAATGGATTCCAAGCTCAAGATTATACGATAATCAATACTAACCAAAAATGAAGAGTAACCCTTCCCTTACAAAATCGTGCCTTCTTTATAGATTATGCCCGTAGGTCATGTCTTTACAATCCGCAGTCCAAAAACCCTTAGTTTTACAAAAACGGTTACAGTTTCCAGCTCATCGAGCTAACTGGCGCCTGGTAGTGAATCTTCCATCATGGCCTGCTCTTCGTGCATGCCCATGTCACTATCGACCTTCTTGTCGCATGCGTGCCAACAGGTTTCTTTCTCCAAGCCATTCTTCCTCTTAACGACTTCGTGCGACTGGTACAGGTAGTGGTATCTTTTGCATGTGCGACTAGTCCCTTTCTTCCCGATCCACTCCTGTCCACCACTTGGCATTCCTGGAGCATCTTTACCAAAATTAGATCGCCGACGGTCTATCCGGAACACGTGCCATCTTCCCCGTCCAACACTCTGCCCTGCTGGACCCTTGTAGACTGGACGCTTCTCAGTATTGCATCCTCGCAGCACCGATCTTCACAACTATCCGACACTATGCTGCACGCAACTTCACAGCATCCCAAAACTTATACAAAAAGAAGTATTTATGCTGAACTGTGCTTAGCTACGAAGTTCCAAAAATCCTTGTTCAAAATTTCCCCACTTGGGCTAGGCCCAACACTTCGTATTCGAATCCGGTGCATTGTAGCATTATTTTTTATTATACAGATTATTGAAACATGTGTGGTTTTTCTTCTCCTATCTGAGTTCTATTGCATCTATGTTCTGTTTCTCCATTCTGCACTCTTCTTCTATTTTCTGCTTAATTCTTCTTGTGAGGTATACATTAGCTCTTAGATCTGCTGTGAAGATTTTCACAAAAGGAAATACTATTATTCTTTTCTTGGTATTCTATTCTTGGAAAATGATTATGTTAGAAACCTATTTATGAGATTTATTTAACTCTCCTATATTATAGGAGCGATTTTTTCCCTATATACGTAACTTGTTTCCAACATTTATTTTCTTAAGAATTAACTTGTAAATAGTTTTGATTTTTACTTCTAAGTTTTATGATTTAATGTTGTTTTCTGATATCGGATTTTCTTTTACTTTGTAAATATTTCTAGATTTTATTTTAATCTTTTCTCCATTGTTATTTCATTACTTCGTTCAATATTTAAAAAAAAATTGCATTTTTTCAAATTTTTTGATAATTTTTATGCATCTTTGCGAATTGCAGAAGCTTTAATTTTTATGGTTAATTTTTAATATTTCCGCAATCCGCAATGCGGAATGCGGATCGTTTGATTTTAATTGTTAAATTTTAATGTTTTTGCAACCCACAGATTGGGGAAGTCGGATAATCATTTAATTAATTAAAAAAAATCATTCCACAAAATAAATGCGGATTGCAGAAACTATATAATTTCTAAAAATATTTCCACATTTCCACAATCCACACGGAAGGATTGCGGATTGTGGAAGTCACTTTTCCAAATTTTCATTTTTTCATTTCCACATTTTCGGACCATAAGTTTCTCTTATGTTATATTTTAATTTAATTTCGGGTTCGTAAATTTTGGTAATTTAATTTTTTACTTAGGATTTTAATTTTGGTTTTGATTTTGTTTCCCGATTTTGATTTGTTTAAAAATTCTAATTTTCCTTCCTGACATGTGATTTCCAATATTTTGGGAATATTGATTTTGGTTTTTATTTCTTTTGGTTTTATTCTTTTGGAAAATAATTGATATGGATAATGGATTTGGTTGTTAAATTAATGGTCACAATTCACCCAACAATGAAATCAATGGTTCTTGAGCCTTAACTTCCGAAAACAATATCTTGAGATTTATGAATCCAAATCAAGCTCGAGATAGCTCGTTGGAAAGATGGAAATATGATGAATGATTTGGAAAGATTATTTTTTCCAATTGAATAGCTTAACCACCCCAAAAATATGTCTGAATAGTCAATTTCGGATTTGGATCAGATTTGTTTATTTTCATTATATTTTGGTTTGCAAATGGATTTTTATTAATTTAGATTTCTTGCATTAGTTTTGAAATGATGTTTTAATTTATCTTTTGAATTGTACAAGTGTGGATTTGGATTTGGAAAATTCAAGCTAAAGAATTTACATCCCAAATTTGGAGTGATCAAAACGTGCCAAGTAGAAGTAGTGATCTTTGGACATGATTTCTTGAGTGATGAAGATGAATCTGGAAAATCCATGACATGGGTTTTGTGCAGAATATGCCCTATTAGTTTTCCATTGTGCAGAATCCTCATAAAGTTCTTCATTTGGGAGTTCTGACTAATTTTTCAAAATGGAATTTCCCAGATTTTTCTCATGGACGACTTTACTAAATGGAACAACTCAGCTAGCTAGCTCAGCAATTGGGGAAACTGATCTTATCTTCTCCTGTCATTTACTTTGTATAAATACCTACCTTCGATGATCTGGGAGAGGGGATCTCAGTAGAGACAAATTTCTTTCTTTCTCTGTAATATAGAGTTGTTATGCATTTTTATGCATGCATTTTGTTATTAAGGTTAGTGGATGACACTTTCTGATTTGTCAGCAAGCTAATTCATTAGATCTCGAGATATTCTGTAAGGTTTTCATCAATTCATTTAATAAATTGAATTTGGTTTGTTTTCTGCAATTTATTTTCAGAATATGTTGATTTTCATGTGATATTCACCTTCTGTTGCCTATGTTTAGATCTCAGAAGTTATTTTCAATTGCATCACAAATCATGTTCAATCTGTGATGAGCAAAATTCTGGATTTGTCCTGATTTTTGTTCCTTGCATAACCTATAATGTTTTATAACACACCAATTGATATGAATATGATTTGTCAGCTTGATGATCAATTGAATACTAATTAAAACTAATATTTTTACCTTTTACAATAATCAGTTTATGAAAAAAGCATTTTTGTTTTCATTCTATTAATTCTATTAGATGATTATTTTTATCATTTATCATAGATTGACAGATTGACATGAACTGGTTATCAAAATCGCATTTAATAAATTAAATATTAAGTTTAGGTTTGCATTTAGGATCTAGTTTCAGTCATGATTCAAAGTTTCCTCTTTGAGGAGCAACTATTGCTTAGCAGCTAACGGAGCCATAAAACCCATCAGAGTTAGTTATACCAAACAACTTGAGGATAGGGTAATTCTTGCGTAGGATTATTCGAAGCCTTCGGCTGGGCTATCTCCTTACGTTGTTTCCTGGGGTACTTCCAACACATTTGAGGCTTCAACACATGGATACTGTGGTTGGTTAGTTATTTGATGAAGATAATTGGTGGACCTCTTTTATAATGATTTCACAGGAAATTTCAGTTACCTATTGGCTATTAGGCACCAGTATACTTTCTTGAGACATAACCAACATCACCAAGAGACATCCAATATCATGGAAGTATTGAAATTTTAACTTTGATTTCCTTTAAATAATATTGATAAGGGATGTTTTTATATGCTTCTTACTGCTATTTCCTTGGCGTTAAAACTTTCTTACACCTTGATTTAATGTCTCATCGAGATTTGGAAATGCAAAGAAGGGCTACCAAGCAAAATCTAGGACAACTGAATCGGATTCGGACATAGAAGTGGTTTCTGACGTTCCAATAGAGACCATGTTTGAAGACACCAAAGTAGGGACATGAATCACCCCAGAATACAAATGGGGTGAATTGTACCATCTTATCAAGGATCAGAATGTACCTGATGCATCCATCGAAGAGCTGATGGTGTATCAGAACATCAAGAAATCTGGCCTCCATAAAGCAACCACACACCCAAAGCTGTTTCCATGTTTTGAGGTCATTGGATGGATCCTACCTTACGTATACGTTGGCACGAGGATTATCTCCGACACAAAGGGGGAACAGTTTGCTTCTTTCAAACCTGATCACATAGCTGTAGCATATAAATTGCCATTACCCAGAGTCATGATGACAGAGGACTGGATAAGGGGTGTGAATATAGACCACTTGGAATAGGCCAAGAAAATGATAATCCAGGGGAAACAACTGAGGCACAAAGCGAGTGGTGAATACGAAAGCCAGATCTTGAGGACACCTTTCAAAATCATAACTTGATGTTAAGCAAAGTGTTTGGTAGAGAAAATGGGAACATTTACAAGCTCAAATGGGTGCCCTTGATATATCATATAGCCTTCCATGGCACTGTTTTTAACTAGGCATATATCATCTCAGAGAGTTTGGGGTTGATGATAGTTGCATCCCAAGGAGGAATGACCCAGAAGAAAGCCGGATTCTTCATGTCCTCATATCTTATAGATTGCATAATGGTCAGGCACCCATTCCCTAAACTGGGAGGCATCTGGAATCAGGATGAGTCCTCTCTCTATGTGGCCTATCAGATCACATGGGCGCGCAAATATGTGAGCTATTACAAGCTCATCTGTGAAGAATAAATCATTCCCCCGTATTAGTTTATTTTTAATGAAGAACCAAACTGCCTATCTGACAATGCTATGGAAGTCATTAATGGGTATGGAGATTATTACTTCTCTCCTGAAGGCACCTACATCAGAATGTTTGGGGGTTCCAAAGCTCCATCTCTGATGCCTAAATATGTGACTGACTTTGTAGTACACAAGGAGGGTTGACAACTTTTTGAATGAACATAAGAAGGCCTCTTACCCTCTGTTACCATTTATTATTGGTGCCTACAAATTTCCCAAGGTGAACGGCGTAAAAGTTTTCATAAAAGACTTGGAAGCATTCCATTTTGGAGAAAAGAATTTCGTGAGAAATGACAGTTGACAAAAGGTCGCCCAACATTGTGCGGCATGCAAAATCAATTTTGAATACATGGATCACTTCCTTAAGGATGAGGAGGTGTATAGAAGAGCAAGTAATATGACCAAGCTAAACTAATGTTTTGTTCGGAAAAGTGGCATCGGCCCCAGTCACGCTGGCAGTACTGCAAAAGAGGCAGAATTGTAGAAGCAAAGAGAAGAAGTTGAAAGGCTACATGCAGCAGAAGGAAGAAGCATATAAACAAAGGAGAGAAGAGGAAGATAAAATACAGGCAAAAGGAGCAAGAAGAGAAAGAGAAGAAAATGAGGCAGTAGAGCAACAAAAGAGAAAAGAAGAAGAAGACAAGTCCAAGGAAGCTGTGGAAACAAAAGAAACCCAATGTGGAGACAAAAGTACACAAGACATGGATACAGACCCACTAGAAGTGTCAAGAGTCACACTTACCGGGGGACACCTCCCATTCGTAGAGCTTGGGCTCACACCTTTTACCCCATCCAAACAACATACCGTGGAAAAGTTAGACACCATAATTTTTTATTCTATGAGGAAGAAAATCACCAGAAGGTCAAAAAAAAGATTGAAGATGGGCGCACTTCCTGATGTGGTCACTGTCCAGGAGAACACCATGATGGAAGGCACTCACAAATACCCCAATTTCACAACATTTATGAGTGTGTAAGCTGCACAAGCAAGTGTAGATAATGTCGATAAGTTCTTGAATGAAATTGAGCACAACAAAGAGAGAATGCTGAAACTAAAGGATAACTTAGTGAAAGCGCTAGGTGAGGGAATAAAGTTGAAAAGGAAGCATGATGCTGAAGTTGGTGAAAAGAAAAAATTACTGTCCAATTATCAAAACATGGAAGCAGAAAATGATGCTTTGGTTGTACAGTTGATGATCATGGAGGGAGAAAGAAGTGATTTTGACGCCCGCATAAATGAATTGGACACAAAAGAGTCAACAACAAATCAACACGTGGAATACTTTAAAGTTCAGATGGATGAACTGATTAAGGAAATGGAGTCTCTTTCAGAACATGTTGAGTTGGAAAATAATCAGAAACAAGATGTGACTCCTTTCCACGAACAAGCATGTAAAATTCAGGAAAAGATATGCCACTCACTAGAATTGCTGACCGAAGAAATATACAAGATGAAGCAAATAATATTAAGGATGAAAGAAATGGCTGTAGAATCGTTGGTAATCAGACAGAGGTTAGTTGACACTACGATTAAGATAAAAAAGAAGATGGCATGGAGGAAATAAAATTAATACTTCGCTGATCACCTACCAAACAAGACAACCGCAGATCTAAATTTAGATATGGCACTCCTTAAGTTTTGCAGGAAAGCTGCCAGGAGGCTATATGTTGAAATACATAAATCCATCGAAAAGTGTGTGGGATTATACAAGATAATTTATCAAATTCATGAAAAATGTCATCTCGCCATGGCTCCAGATATGGATGAGCTTCCTACAAAATATCAACACTTAATGGAGCTGTAGAATGGATTGAGGGAGGACATGGAGTATATCAAAAAACTGGACGTGCTGACTGAAGAAGACCTCCACCAGTATATTGGGCAGTGATTCGTAAATGCGTATTTCCTAGAAGACAGCTACAAGGCCGCCACAGAAGGAGTGACAAGTTTAGAAAAGGAGTTATCTTATCATGCAATATCTTTCAAAGTTTTAGAACCTATACAATATAATATTATTTTTTAATAGGATGATGTGTGGGCTAATTATCTTTCTAGTCTAGAGGGCCCATCGGGGAATTTTTTTTTTTTTAATTGTAATGAATTTCATTTCTTGTGCAAACACTAGAGGACAAATTTGGGGTAGCCCAAAGGTTAGAGGAGTTGAAATGAATAGTCATGTGAAGACAACACCTTTTGTTATATAAATATAGGGGATGTATACTTCTTAAAGGACTTTTTCTAGCATAATAGAAGCTGGACATTTTGTAAGAGCACTAATTTTCTGCTAATGAGAAGGAACTGTTTGCTGGGAAAAGCGTGCACATAAATATTTTGCGTGGAATGTGTGGAATGTCAATATGGAACTATTTCTTCTTGCATTTGTAACTCATGCTGTGAGAGTGTTCTAACTTTATTGAACTACTTCAAATGGTGATGAATGATTTCATTTTCTATGCAAATTTTTAATGTGTTAAATGAGTAATAAATTGTTTAAATTATATTGAAGCTATCTTTGATACTTTTTCTGCTGTAAATGTGAAGACTTTGTCTAAACAGCTATCTGTCGGGTTGGTCTGAAAATTTCCAGCTTATTACTCTTACTTCAAATTTTCTCCCTGCAGGGATAGGCTACGATAGAGTTTAGCGAATTGATTAGGTAGAAGTGATAAGACGGAGGTAAGAACCTCTGCATCACTTGTTGAGACTTCTGCCTGTCAATTTTAGGTTACATGCATTAGTTAGGGAACTTGCATCTCATATATTAAAACCAAAATTACATAAATGGTGGGTCGGGCTGCAACCAATAAAAAACCAAACTAACACACTTACGGTAGTTGGACCGTAAACCGAACGGATTCCCCACACCAAACGGTGAGTGATCTAATTGGGATCATTTACTGGGGAGAATCCCTGCTATCGATGCTGGTATTTTCTAGGCATCAACAAGTGCCAATTTGGTGAAGTTTAGTGAGTGCTCATGTGAAGTCATCAAAATCACTAGGACCAAATCATTGCAAAAGGATTTCGAAAAAATATGTCCATTTTGGCTCTTCATGAGCCTTGATGTACCAACGGTACCATTGAAGGGCTTCATGTTCCAAATGAAAGGATGCAAGTGGAACCTTATTGACATCAAAGCATTATCCAGACTGAAATATTATTCTGCCTGGTATATCCATCCAGTCGGATCATTACCATTGAAGCGAGGAAAATCAAGCTTTGGCCCACGAAAATTGCTGGAAGAAGAGAACCCAGTGTCTGCAGAAGACTCTGGCTATTGTTTATTGTTCATGGTTGAATGTTGAATATGGAGGCCGAGAAATTTTTCATCCAGATCTTGGAGTTTGGTTTTGAGGGTTGCAAGTTCTTGCTCCATGTTTTTTTCTCCTGTGTGGGTGACAACCATAACCAGGATTTTTTTTTTTTTTTGAATGGGTAGAAAAAAAAAAAAACTTCATTAGTAAAGGAAAATTTGGATTTAGGAAAAACTCTGATGGGTAATTGGGGTTTGACCAACCTTTGGACACTTTCTAATGGATAGGGAAGCAGAAAATGGGGATTTCAGAAGCGAGGTGAAAGAATGGGAAAATTTTTCAAAGAGGGACAAAGAAGCAGAAATAGGAAATGAACACTGTGGAAACAATTGAAGGAGATTGGGTAAAAATCGAAGAAGTTTGGAAAAACCTAAAAATAGACAGATGTGGGATTTCTAGTTTCGAAAAGTGGAATTTGGGATAGGGTCCTCATGAATGAAATATGTAGAATGGGATTGCAGGGGTGTTAGTGAATTTTCAATGGAAATGGCATTAAAACAAAGAATATATGGCAAAAAAATAGAATTTTATACTTTTTTTGTCGGAATGGATCTGCAACGGTGTCGAAATGGATTTGCAACAGCTTTGTCGAAATGGATCTGCAATGGCTCAGAATTGATCTGCAACAGTTCTGGATAGATGTAATCTGCTATTTATCAAATGGCAATAAATATGGACAGGTATGCACTACTTCCTAAAGGTTCAGGGGATTCACTTGGCCACCAATGTTGTCTAACAACTTGCGTATTGGGGCAGTACCCCTCACTCCATGGCTCAGGTAAAAATGATAACCGCTTTTCCACAAACAAAAGCTCTTGGTTTACCTCACGGGTGGGAAATAGTCAATCAGGTAGGGGCCATTGCCCTTTTCGATGGAAGGTCCTCTCAATGGGCCAGCTACTTCGGGGTTCCTGTGGTACTCCTCACAATGAGTTTTAGGGCTATGCCCAAGTACTTCCCACAGTTAAGAGGATAGGGATTATTCCCGGATCTGAACCTGCAATTGAAAGGAACAAATACAGATGCAAAGAAAAAAGAGTACTGCAATAATCACAATGCCTAGAAGCCACTGCGAAAATTTTTTTTGGCAGAAAGTCCACCCAATGAGCCCAAGAAAGTGCTATGATACCAGATGTGAGGAACCTCCAACACTTAAATGATGAAAATTCACAATATATCAGAAATAGCTGAACACAAAAGATATTTATTGATCGTAGTCCACTTTGAGGGGGAAACCTCCTTTGAAAAAGCTCAATACAAATAACTCGTGGATGCCTTCATTGGCCTCAACACGTACTTATATACTAAGTCTATGCGTCCAGTACTATGGATCAATACCATAGAACATATAATACTATGGGATAATACAAACTATGGATCAATACCATGGAACATACTATGGGATAATATAAACTATGGATCAATACCATGGAACATATAATACTATGGGATGACTTACAAATCATATGCGTCCAACAACTATATACTAACAAAGTAAAGAGAAGGGTTGACACGGGTTCCTAATAGTTTCATTGTACCTTTCTAGACCATGTCTATGTTAAAATTGATACTTCATTTCAATGTGCTTCAACTTATCATGAAACATAGGGTTTTTGTAAAGCTTGATGCATCTTTGATTGTCACACCAAATGAATGTAGACTCGAGCTTCTCACAAAACAACCCATCAAGTAGCTTTCTAACCCACACTGCTTATCGGCGAGAAGTACTAGCAACAATATATTATGCTTCTGTATTACTATGGGCTACAGATCCCTGCTTCCTGCTGGACCAAGATCATAGCAGAAACCAAGCTAAAACATTATCCAAATGTACTCTTTCGGTCCACAATGCTACCACCCCAATCAGAGTCAATATAACCAAGTAATAAAACCCCTCCACTGGAGGCATATTTGAGTCCATAAGAAATCGTACCTCAAAGGTATCTAAGCACATGATTAGAAGCGACCAGAGAAATTTTTAGGGGATAAATTTCACCAACTGGCTATTGTTTGGCCTTTTTTCAAAAAATAAATTCGCTATTTGGTCATTTTTAGTCTCTAATATCGCCTATATTTACATAAAATATGTCATTTTATCATAATATTCACGAAAATTTACAAGTTTTGGTAGTAAATTGTGTGTTTCATATTTAATATTCTCCTACTAATCTAGATATATGTTTTTTTCAATCCAAAATAATTGCCTAGAATACTATACTTAAGTATACTTTTGTAATCATTAAAAAATACCCTGGAAGCGACCCAATGTTTGTGTCTTGAATCATACATAAACTGACTCAGAATATCACATCATAACATATATACGGTCTTGAGTGTATTAAGTACATCAACGAACCAATAAGTTGTCTATACAAAATGGGGTCCACTGGATCTGATCCAAAATATGACTCATGTAGTTTCTTCAAATTGGAAACCATCGGAGTACTCATGGATTTGCAATCCATCATGCCAAACTTGCACAATATATCAACAGTGTACTTCCCTTGAGAAATAAATATCTCATATTTTCTTTGACAAATCTCAAGGCCAGGAAAGTAGTGCATAAGACCTAAGTCTTTCATCTCGAACTTAGAAGTGAGCTCCCTCTTGCACCAAGCAATCAGTTTTTCATCTCGAGTACGGAAAACATCATCAACATATAGAACCAATATCAACGGTTGGTTCTTCACTACTTTGAAGTAAAAAATTTGGATAATCTTCGCTCTTAGAGAATCCTAGTCTCTGAATATAGCGGTCAATTCTTGAATACCAAGCTCTATTATCTTGCTTAAGCCCATACAAGGATTTATTCAATTTTCACACATGGGAATCCTTCCCATGAACCAAAAACCCCTAAGTTTGTTGAATATAAACCTCTTCCTGAACCTCACCATTGAGGAAGGTTGTCTTCACATCCGATTGTTGAAGCTTCTATCCTAAAATAGATGCAAGTAAGATCACAACTCGAATAGTAGTGTAAGTGGCCACAGGAGAGAATGTATCCTCATAGTTTATGCCTTATTTTTGATAGAAACCTTAGGCAACAAATCTATATTTATACGTTTCAATACTACCATCAGTAACATGCTTGATCTTGTAAATCCATTTAGATGTAACTATGGACTTCCCTTCAATTTTAGGAACAACTTCCCAAACGTCGTTCTTCATAATAGACTTGTATTCCTCTACCATTGCATCTTTCCATACTTGCTGCTTTGCAACTTCTTCATGGGTGGAAGGCTTTGAATCACTGATGTGACTCATTTGTGCAACATAAACTGAATATATGTCAGCTTTATTTCACTCTCTCGAAGAGCCTAATGGTTCTCCATGCCTTTCTGCATATTGTAGTATATATCAGCACCATGCAAACCTCCTCTTGGCAGGAGTTTCATCAACCAATTCTATTGGTTCATCAGGAGCTAGAAAATATGAGAAATCTGTTGGATTCTCCCTCTAAACATTTGAATGGGGAGAATCACTATATATTTCCTCCATCATAGGAGTCTCATGCTCCTTTGTGCCTGTATCATACTGAAGCTCTTTCGATCGCTTGAATGTTGCCTCTTCATGGAAGGTCACATATCGATTGACATAAATGTGTCTTTCACCTAGCACATATATTGTTGATGTATTTGTAACTTCGGAAGATATTCACTAGTATATTGTATGTATTACATTTGTACCTTATTGTATCCCCAACGGAGATGTATTATTCCTCCGATTGGAAGTGTCATCATGTGTACTTGCAAGTGTCGCAAGTTATATTGTAAGTGTCGTAACTTATACTTGATGGGTTATTAGACCACCTTGTTGGGGTCGGCCCTGTATGAGTGATGTGGTTCAAAGGGTTATTAGACCACCCTATTGGGGGTCAGCCCAGTTAACATTATGTTATGTGGTTAAGTTTGGGATGGCCTAGTTGAGTAAAGGTCAAGTGATGTAGTGTATAAATAGAGAGTGTGTCTCTCTCATTTTACACATTCTATTGTTCACTCACTTCGCATTAGTGAGAGAAGCAGAGGATGTGCAAAAGTGGAGGAGGAGCATGCTGTTGAAGATATCTATCTCTTGGGTTTGATCATGGTGATCCTTGTATTGATGCTTATTCTATCTCTGAGGAAGTTGTGGGGTTTTTCACCTTCTTGGTTTTCCCCGGTGAAATGTTTTGTGTCTCTTGTCTCTTGTCTCTTGTCTCTTATGCTTGATATGATGTACATGTTGTTCTTTCAGTTAATATCCTAGATCAGAATGTATTAAATTCTGAAAATATAACATGGTATTAGAGCTAGCTTGAAAGAAGGCATGGTATGGCATTTATGACACTTGTTGGACTTATGAAGCTAGGGCTTGATATAGCAAAAACCAGTCATCGTAGAAATTTTGCTATAAATTAATTTTGGCAAAGTTTCAGGATCTGAAAATATTATAGGTCGAAGATAAGATATCCATGTACCTTGTGTCCAAAGGAGAGCCTCTAATTCATTTTACTTTCATATTTATGATCTGTACAATATAGGGTTTCTACCTCTTCCAGATCTCAGTCATAAACAAGTGACCTAGGAAGAAAGGTCACAATATGGGCTAGGAAGCTCCAAATGAAATTTCATAAAATGTGACAGGTAGGGAATGGAATGTAATTTCACAGGTCTGATTGTCAGAGGCCGAAATTGAACCAGTGACACGTGGAACTCCATACAAGTTCACTCTCCTGTTTTATCCCATAAACAGGTCACGTTGCGACACTTGGCATAACTCTCTCTCAGAGAATCCATTTGAGGTCAGACCTATGGGGTTGGAAATTTAATAGGCCAGGATACAACAAGAAGAATTTTCAGACTGTGTAGATACAAAATTTCTGAGTTACACCAGAAACAATCAGGTGCATATTTATGTCAAAACAGAATTGGATTTTGAGCACCTTCATTCATGGCTACGGGAATTTAGGGTTTCAGAGAAAGTTGCTATTTTTGTAATCGGATACCACGGCTGGATGCTCCTCATCAAAATCAAAATTTAGAGACCAAGATCGAATTTCTTGGTTGGGCAGAAGGCCGTGCTTGATCAAACCCTAGTTCAGGACTTTGATCGGAAAGATGAAAAATTAGGGCTTCTGCAAAAATGGAAATTTTTTAAATCTGTGACCATAGCTGGAAGCTCCTTGGAAAAATAGAAGTTTAGAGCTTTGGATCAAACTATCTTGTTGGGTGGTGAAGCTCCGGGAAACTCAAACCCTAATTCAGGGTCCTCCCTAGTAAATCCGGAAGATTGAAAAGCAAATTTGAGGGGTGAAACTTTGCAATTTTCAAATTCTGAGTATACCAGGTTGATCGGCTCATCAAGGCGCATCTTTCTATCCTTTAAGAATTTTGAAATTCAAAGTTTGAATTTTTAGGGTTTCCCTGACAAACCCTAATCCAGCTCCAGATCTAGTTTCTGCAAATCAAGTGGATTGGATTAATCCTAGAAGAGAATGGATTGGTCACCTGCATAAGTGAAGAAGTCCCAATTTTAGAGGGGGATGAGGCTAAGGCCTTACATAAGAAGATTACAAGAAAAATCGACAGATATGACTTACGGGTATGTTTCGAAATCTGTTCATAATTAAGTTTATGATATGTTTGTCTTCATTTAGATTAGTACAATCTTGATTAATTTTAGACTTGTCGTATCACCTTAATAAAACAATGAATGCATGATAGAAGATATTCATTGATTAGGGTTTGACACTTATGATTGTACTAATGCATTGTGGTGTTGTATGAGGTTGATGCTTTCTGCTAACATGAAAGGTACATCAAGAAAGACAAATCATGTTCTAGTTCAAGAACATATGACCATGGTGACATGAAGACAAAGATTCATCCATTGTTATGGATCACATAGAAGATATACTTACAAGGTATGTGTCACTTGGTTCTATAATGGTTAACCTATGAGATATGCAGGTTACTATCACAAGTCATTAAAGAGAAAAAGAAGACATTATGCGGGTATGTTAGACATAACTAGTTAGCATGCTAATCCAGGTATATTTTTCCTATATCAAGTTAGAATCCTACCTTGTGTTAGGATCTCTTATATAAGTGTACATGGCATGATTGATAATGATTATTCAGTGAAGTTAGTAATCATGGGTTTAGGCATATTATGCTTCTTACTTTGATTGATGATATGACTAAAACAGAAAATTCCTATGGTCAAATAGGAATATGCATGAGTAAAAGAATTGTGATGAAATGACCTTGATCATGCATGTTTAAGATTACTTAGAATCATAATGTTTTTTTTTATGCTAATGTATGTATGTATGAGACCTCGAGGATAACACAATGATGATACTAGTAAGTATTCATAGTGATCGAGGATGGATATAAGTTCAAGGACAGGTAATCCAGGAAGCTAAGATCAAGAGGGAGTACACTCCAGTAGTTCCTACAAGGAAACAAAGATTGAGAGGGAGTCCACCCATCAAACAAACAAAGATAAGTGTTTGAATTGTCATTTCTTGTATATTTGATTGTTTAAATAATATTGTTCAATGATGTATATACTTATGTTCCTAGACTTAGGTTGTGTATTATGCATATTAGAATAATTGCATTAATGAACAATATACTACTAATACGCATGTAATGGGTAAGTGGCCTATGGAACTGTACAACATTCCATTGCTACTTATCTAGAATGAAACCTCTTTGTTGACATGTTGGGAGTTGTGCACACTCTTAACAATGTTCTGGTAGAGATTGGAAGGCATCTAGAAAGTTATGGGATATGGATAAATGTTGTATTGAAGCATTGGCTAAAATAATTGCATGACTGTATGACATATTTCTTTATGTGTAAGAATTTGTTCTGAAAACTATGAGATGTTTCTAATCATGCAATTTAACTTGTCTTGTAGGAAAGATCATATACCATAACCTACAAAAGAAGGACTACAACATTTGTTCCAGCAACGAAGTTCAAACTATCTATTGAAGATATTGAAATTCCCAGGATACGGGATACAGTAAAAAGATGCCATGGCCAAGAAGAACCAATCGATCATGTTTGGGATGTGGTCCCAAGACCTGAAGGGAAGTTTGTTGTGACTTCCAAGTGGATCTATAAGATCAAGCATGCTGTAGATGGTAGCATGGAGAAATACAAAGCGAGGTTTGTAGCTCGTGGCTTCTCCCAGAAAGAGGGATTGACTAGGAAGAGAAATTTGCACCTGTAGCTAGGTACACTTCCATCAGATCAGTACTTGCTCTGGCTGCAGTGATGAAATGGAAGATACGCTAGATGGATGTCAAGACAACTTTCTTGAATGGTGTAGTCGAGGAGGAAGTGTATGTGGAGAAGCCACTTGGTTTTGAGACATATGAAAGGGAGTCATATGTGTGTAGGTTGAAGAAAGCCTTGTATGGCTTGAAGCAAGCTCCTAGGACTTGGTATGGTAGGATATACAAATTTCTATCCAGCTTGGGCTTTACCAAGAGTAAAGCAGATTCCAACCTTTACTACAAGGTTGAGGAAGAAAATCCAGTGATACTATTATTGTATGTGGATGACCTGTTTGTTACAGGTGAGGATAGATTGATTTCCGACATGAAGAGTAAGCTTGTTGTCGAGTTTGAGATGAAGGACTTGTGGATGATGCACTACTTTCTAGGCATGGAGGTGTGGCAGAGTGCAGATGGAATCTTCCTTGGACAAGGGAAGTATGTATTAGAGATCCTAAAGAAATTCAGGATGATGGACTGCAAGGCCATGGCCACACCTATGGCATCGAACCTGAAGCTTCTGTGTGATGCTTCATCTGAGTTGGTTGATGTCACCGTGTATCATCAGATGATGGGGTCCTTGATGAACTTGACAAATACGAGACCAGATATCTGCTTTGCGGTGAACACCTTGAGCCAGTACTTGACAGATCCGAGACATGTTCACCTGGTTGCTGTAAAGCATATTCTGAGGTACCTGAAGGGTACAGTTGATTATGGGATCAAGTATGATGCGAATCAAAAGTTTAACCTGCAGGGTTATGTTGATTCGGATTGGGCAGGAAGTGCTACAGATAGGAAGAGCATTTCTGGGTGTTGCTTTAGTATGGGATCAGGTGTGATCTCTTGGTTTAGCAGGAAGTAGTCCTGCGTAGCACTGAGTATAGCCGAAGTAGAGTATGTCGTAGCTTCTTCAGCTAGTTGTGAGACAGTATGGCTTAGGAAGCTATTGTTTGAGTTATTTGATCTCCCGTTGGATGCTACTGGTATATTTTGTGACAACCAGAGTTGTGTGAAGTTGTCTAAGAACCCGGTGTTCCATGATAGGTTGAAGCACATTGAGATCAAATATCACTATATCAGGGATATGGTGTAGAGAGGAGTAGTGAAGCTCCTGTATGTTGCAACGGATGAGCAGGTTGCAGATGTGTTGACGAAACCACTAGCCAGAGTGAAGTTTGAGTACTTCAGAGGGAGGCTTGGTGTTATTCAGATTGAAGATACTTCGAGGAAGAAGTGATGGGACACATTTGTAGGATCCATTCCAAGCATGGTGAGAGGACGATCCTTACCATGGCTGTGGATATAAGCACTGTGTAATGAGCATCAGGACGATGCTCCAGTTACTGCTTTGTATATGCATCAGTTGGATTCTTTGTATGATCAGTTAGATCATGTATTTGTATATGCATCAGTTAGATGCTTTGTATGATCAGTTGGATCATGTATTTGTATATGCATCATGTTGGATGCTTAATATGATCAGGTAGATCATGTATGTTGATATGATCAGGTAGATCATATATGTTGATATGATCAGGTAGATCATGTATTTTGATATGTATCAGGTACATGCATTGTATGATAAGGATGATCATAGCCGATGAGCTTCAGGATGTTGCTCTGGATGATATGCATCAGGACGATGCTATGATGATGATCAGGATGATCATGTGTGATGAGTTCTGAAGACATAGACGCACATAGGATTTTCAGACATGATGTAGATGTGTTCTCCCATTGTCGTGATATAATTGCCGAGCTTTTCCGACAAAGGTGTAGATGTGTTCTCCCAAGGTCGTGATGTAATTGTTGAGCCATTCTTTACAAGGTGTAGATGTGTTCTCCCATGGTAAATATGTAAGGGTTGAAGACATTCTTCACAAGGAGTAGATTTGTTCTCCCACGGTAAAGATGTAAGGGCTGGGGCCATTCGAGCATGGTTGAAGTTTGTCTTCCCATGGCTGCGATATAAGTGTTGTGCCATTCGAGCATGGTTGTAGATGTGTTCTCCCATGGCTGTGATATAAGTGCTGTGCCATTCGAGCATGGTTGTAGATGTGTTCTCCCATGGCTGCGATATAAGTGTTGTGCCATTCTCACATGATTTAAGTGTCTCTTCCCATGGTGTATATATAAGGGTTGAGCCTTTCACGGATGGTTCAAGTGTGTCTTCCCATGCTGGTGAATGTAAGTGCTGTGTGATGTGCATCTGAGTTGTGCTTCGTGTTGGCTTCTCAAATGCTGACCAGAGGTTTTATGAAGACCTAGGTTCTGCGCGGTTACCTCAAACCAACAAAACCCCTTCACACCGGCCCTTTCAGCAACAACCTACGAGGAGGCTGAGGTCTCACCCGAGGTGTTTCTAATGGGGCACTACTGGACTCAGATGTCCACAGTGAGTGATGAGTTGATGACTGTGACGATGTTCGCGGCAGCACTCCAGTCGAGCACTGCAAAGGTCAAACTACGCGGTACTGGACAGCACTGCAGGTCGCACCACTACTTTCTTCCTTACTGTGGGGCTCAATACAGTCCTGCGGATGCTGCCGCCTTAATTCCCACACTAGACCGTTCACAGAATACTTAAGGAAAATGGGGTTAAGTGTCAACTACCCACTCAGTTATACACTTAACTAGCTGACTATTTAATGCTCAGAACATACCCTTAAGTGTTACTATTTTAAGGATAACCCCTAGGTGCGAAATAACAGTTATGCATTCGTCAATTGCATCCATTCAATAGGAAAACAATTTCTCTATGCTCTAGCAGGTGATAGATTCACTGTTCTTAGAAGTGTTGCTAAAATTAACCATACATCTATTCATGCAGACTTAACATATCATTCCATACTCTATTGATGGCAAATGCATATAAAATCCTTGTCATAATAGACTACAAGTAAACATTCCACATCCAACTACAGAACAAATAAATATAATTGCAAACACATAAACATTCAATCATTCGACACACTATTTAATGTGGTTCACTCCCCTAGGTGGGAAGCTACGTCCACAAGAACTGTGTTTGATATTTCTTTAAGGAAGGGTTCACAGTTCTTAGCTGCGCACTCAGCTGCGGCTCTCTTCTTGCTCAAATAGGTCTTTACGCACTCACCTACAGAGCCTTTACAATGTAGTTTCGACTCAAAAGATATTACAATACAAACATGGTCACAGTGACCAGCTTCTCTCGTCTTTTGCAACTCACTCAATCCAACCAACCTTTCCTATACAAAATGGTCTTCTTAAATAGACCACGCCTGAAGGTCGTGTCTTTACAATATTGAAGACCGAAACCCTTAGGGTTTCCAAACCACTATGGTCCCTCTGAACCATCGTGCCAGCTTCTGATAGCGATCTTACTATCATGGCGGTCCTCCATGCCTTAGATCCATCGCTTTCAGCCTCCCTATTGAGTGCACTCCAATAGGTCATCCACTTCAAGCCGCCCTTCCACTGACTGACTCATGCGACTGGATCAGCTCCCAGTCGCTTTCTCTGCAGGCCGTTTGTCCCTTAACGGCCACGTACAACTGACTCAGCTGCTAGTCAATTTCCTTCCACCGTTTTCCTCTTAACGGTCATGTACCCTGCTGTACGCTGAACTGTCACTTTCCCGATCTGTCCTCTGCTTAACGGACTCGTACAGTCGGTCGCATTCCTGATCTGCTTATGCCCGCAACTTGGCATCTTTTCAGCAGTCTTACTAAAAATAGACCATCGCCAGTCTATACGTTATATCCGGCCATCCTCTGTCGAGTACATAAATTTACTGGCTCCACGTGGCCTACTACCTTCGCATCACTAAAACTGTGCCGCGCTGATCTTCCCAACATACTCCAAAACTTGGTACTGCGCTCATCTTCGCAGCACTCCCGATACTTAGGAAATATTCCATATTCTGAACTGTGCACAGCTCAGGTACATTCATCATCAAAAATGTCACCCGAATGGCCTTGTTGGGCCAGGCCCAACATGCCCCTAACACTCACCTATGGCTCGTCCCCGAGCCACTTTCAACATCTAGTACCAGAGTCTGCTCACCAATCTGAGTGTTTAGCTTGGCTGCGAACTGAGTATAAGTGTCCGTCAACTCCTTCATTGTTTCTTTTCCCTCCTTCTCCATTTGTTTGACAATATCAAGCTCTTTAGGTGTTGTCTCCATGCCAATTTGTGCTTCCACCGCTTCTTGGTTCGCTCGTAGCTCTTTCAATTTATTTTCTATGCGCTGCGAGATGTTAGAGGCATCTTCGAGGAGTGGCTACGATTGATTATCCAGTGCAGTCTCCTTTTCTCTTAAGATCTGTACTTCCTTCTTGAGGGTAGATATTTCTCTAAACTTCTACAATCTGTCTCGTGGTGGCAGAGTCTTCACCTCTACTTGCATGGCTTCCAATGCAGTCTGTTTTTCCTTCACCGCGGTCTTTGTCTGCTGCAGCTATGGGTTTTCTTCAAGGTCTGCAAATGCCTTCAAGGTCTGATCAAGTAATTGCTGGCACTTCGTAGCCTCTGTTGCGATGCTTTCTGCTGCAGTTCTTACTTCAGCTTCTCTTTGCTGCTTCTCAGTTAACTGATCCTGCGGTTTCCATTTTTCACTGAGCAGATTGATATCTGCCTCATATAGAGCTACCTTGTCCTCCATTTCCGACTGTAGGGTCCACACCCTATCCGCTATTCTGTGGACGGTGTCCTTGGTATTATCTTGGATCTGCACTCCTTCAATCTCTATGACAATAGAATTGATTGTAGCTTCCAGCTTCTGTCGGTGCTGCTGTTCATCTCCCATCATCAACAAGGTGTGCGTGCTCAACTCCTTGAGTTGCCTATTCGTGGCTTGCAACTGAGCTTCTGCTCTCATGGACTTCGCAGCTCTGTCATGCATCTCCTCACCCACCTGCGTGTGCAAATAATGCAAACCAGGTAGCGCAATCTTTGCTAAGTCAAGCTCAACCGCGTCGATGTCCTCCGATGTAGGGTATGTGACTGTGACTGGGACAAGATGGACAAGTCTCATTTTGGGTGGCAGCGTGACAGTGAGGGGAGATGGTGCTTGCTGTGAAGCTTCTGTGGCTCTCGTGTCACGCAACAAGGGCAGGATCTTGTGGACATCCTCCATTTTCTTCATGAGCCCTTGCATTGGCACCCAGTTCCTTGCAAGGTCATCCTGGATGGCCTTATCTCTTTTCTCCTTATCTGACATAAATTCTTTGAGGGTCTCATTCACTTTGTCAGCTATCATATCAAAGTCATCATCGTTGAGGGTTGGGTTACGTTGAACTTTGTTTGCCTTCTACTTCTTTCTCGCCATCGGCTGGGATGGGCTTTCCGGCTCTTTCCTCTTGCCCTTCTCTGGCTCTTTCTCTTCAATAATAGGACATGGTGGAGGAATCAGCTCATCCACTTCTGAGTCTATGGGGACGTCCAGAACTTCGACGCAGTAGTCGGCGAGCCAATCTTTCATAATGAGCTCTATATCTACTTCTATCATGTGGTAACACCCAGGGAACCACTGCGGCTTCTTCATCTTTGCCTTTGGAGAGATAAACACACAACACATGTCAGCCACAAAATTGACAATGCCTATGTAATTTCTTGTTACCTGCTTCGTTATTCTTGGTGTGTGCATGATCACATTGCGCAATTGCGTGTAATATTGATAGAAGACTTCTTGGGTAGCGTGCTAGCATTGTGGATTTATATTTTCCCATAGGTTCATGAACCTGATTCCTCTGGGTTCAGATCTATCAATATTGACACCGACAAAGTCCTTTGGATCCTTCCATCCGATGAATGTGATGAGGACAATCAACCATGTAAAATGGAAGTTGCCCCTCAAAAGGCATGCAACGACTATTTTTCTTTGAATGCTGCGCCGAACTGCTCGGCGGAGCATTTCAACTCCTGCGAAGTTTCTTCGCGGTACTGATCTTTGAACTGCGCAGCTGTTTTTCCATTGTTCTGCTTCTGGATCCTGTGCAGCTTCGGCAGTGCTGCACCGCTCATACATTCTCCTTTTATGATACACGTACAGACTCTATACATTTCTAGTGCCCAATTTCAACTGTACTTGGCACTTAGAAATTTCTCCCCATGTTTATCTTTCTACATGCTGCAAAGCAGGACTATCTTGTTGAAGGCTTCAACAGTTCCATTTGCCTGCAGATGATATGGTGTACTACGGTGATGCCGAATGTGGAACTCCTTTGTCAGGGATTCTATGGTCTTATTCAAAAAGTGGGTGCCCTGATCACTCATCAAAATTTTTGGACAGTCGAATCGTGACAAAATTTCCTCAAAAATGAACTGCGCGGCAGTAGCTGCGCTGTAGTCCTTTACTGGTTTAGCTTCTGCCCATCTGGTGAGGTAATCCATTGCAGTAATGATATACCTTGCACCAGTTCTCTTTCCTGGAGGGTGTATAGGTCCTACAAAATCAATTGCCCGTTTCTCAAAGGCCTGTAAGGTCAACTACAGATTTAATGGCATTTCGTCTCTCCGCGAAGGCTTCCCTGTCCTCTGACAGACATCGCATTTTCTGCAGTATTCCTTAGAATCTTTGTGGATGGTAAGCCACCACAGCCCTACGCGCAATATCTTCTGTGCAGTATCCTTTCCTACATAATGACCTCCCGCGATCCCTGAATGCACATCTGCTAGTATATATGGTTTCTCGTGGTCAAGTACACATCTGCGGAGGATTTCATCTAGTCCGAGTTTCTATCACGGACCTGCAATAATAGTGAAATCCATGGTGCAGACTACTAACTGCTTCTTTTGCTGAACATAAAATTCTTGCGGTGTCAACCCCGTTGTCAGAAAATCAATGATATCCTTATAATAATCATCTGCAACTTGTATAGAAAACAGTTGCGCATCGGGTAGACTGTCTTCAATGTTCGTTGGCTCCTCTCCCGACTCTATTCTAGACAGGTGGTTAGGTCCCAAATTCAGAATGCCGAGTTTAACAACGATCTCGAAGTCGTACTCCTAGAATAGCAACAACCATATGCATATGCACCCCCCTAACACTAGCTTATTGACCAGATATTTCAATGTAGAATGATCAGTGAACATGAGGAAGTGCACACCAAGTAGGTAATGCCTGAACTTCTGAAGGGCATATACCATCGCAAATCCTTCCCGCTCAGTAGTGGTATAGTTCTTCTTTGTTGTCGATAGCTTCCTACTAGAAAATGCAATGGGGTGGTCAATAACCCCTTCTCCTGGCTGAGCTAACACAATGCCCAGTGCAATGCATGATGCGTCCACATGAACATGAAACGGTTTTGTCTAGTCTGGAAAGACTAGGATCGGTGCGGTAACCATCTTTTCCTTAAGGGTGTCAAAACCCTGTTCGCATTCTTCATTCCAAACAAATGGTACGTCCTTCTTCAACAGCTTCTCCATTGCTGCAATTATCTGCACGTAACCTTTAATGAACTTCCTGTAATAACCTATATGACCTAAGGTAGAGCGTAGCATCTTAACTAAAGTTGGTGTAGGTAAATTCACAATAATGGCAATCTTCGTAGGGTCCACCACCAAACCCTGTTTACAGACAATATGTCCTAGTAAGATTCCATATGGAACACAGAAGATGCACTTATTCAGATTCAGCGAGATATGATGCTGTCTACATTTTTCAAGCATCATTCTCAAATTTGCACAATGGTTCTTCAGCAAACCAAAGACAGTCCAGTCATCGAAATATGCTTCAAGAAACTTATGCATGAAATCTTTGAATGCTGCAATGACTACTCTGCAGAAGATGGCAGGTGCGTTCTTCAGACCAAACTGCATGACTGTATACTGGAATGAACCCCATTCTGTAGCAAATGTCATCTTATGCCTGTCCGTGGGATCGATTCTGATCTGATGATAACCGGAGAAACCATCGGTAAAAGAGTAGGCCTCATTCCCTCCAACATTGTCAAGTACTTCATCCATAAAAGGGGTAGGGAATGGGTCGTGCATTGATGCATCATTAAGTTTTCTAAGGTCGACACATATCCTGATCTCACCCTTTGCTTTCTTGTCCTGAACAACCATAGGACTGATCCATTCAGATTCCTCGACAGGTTCGATGATCCCTGCCTCTAACATTTTGTCCAACTCTACGCAGACTCTCTCTTTATACTGTGGATTCAGTCTATATGGTCGCTACTTCACAGGCTTAGCGCCTGGCTTCAAAGGGATTTTCATGACTCCTAAGTCACCCAATATTCCTTTCATCTCTGTAAACTTGGTTGGAAATAGATCCTGATATTCGTGCAGAGTGTCTGCAATCTCCGCGACAGTCTGATCATCCCAGTAGTCTCCAATAGCTGCGAACTTTGGATCTTCACTGGTGCCAATGTTTACCTTCTGTGTCTTAACCGGTCCGCTTATGTTCAGGATTTCCAATGGCGGTCCTTCTATATTGCGTGCGCCTTCTGACTCTTGTATATTGATATTGCACGGGTCATCTTCATCTTCTTCTCTTCCATGCTCATCATCCTCAGCTAAGTTATAATAGTCTATTGGACGTTGTTCATTTTCTTTCCATTCTGAGTATGTGTTCGCGGGATTGCCATCTGTGCCGAAGAATTATTCCCATGACATATCTACGCGAGGACAATCTCCTCTGAATATACGTTCCTTGATTATCTGCAGTGTCTCGTGTATCAAAGGGTTCTCATCTTTGAAGCTGAAATCTCTCTGGAAGTTCACAGTTACTGTTTCCCAATCTGAGGTTTCCCTGCGTAACTCTAGGTCTAGATACCATTTCTTTGGAATATCCTCTTCTAAATTATGCACGAACAAGTACACCCACTCTTCAGGTGGCCTTTCTTACCATGCCTGCAAACAGACTTCCAAATGCTGCCTAGGATATGTCTTCCCGTTGAACTTGTCGAAGGGTAAGGTAACCATTTATGTGAACCGAATCTGCATCTTAGTTCTGCATTCATCCCAAGTGATCAATATCTACTTGTGCGAAGCACACCATCTAGCGGGTATGCCACGGAGTGCCATATCCAATGCTGGTAATCTGTGCTCTTCCGGAACTACTGCAGAATAGTTTTGAATCAAAGTATAAATGTTAGCAGAACCATCAAATGTAGGGATCGGACTTACCTCCTTTCCAATCCAGCGCAGTGATTTCGTGACCTGCGCGCACCTTCTAGCTAATACTTTGTGCATACGATTCTGCAAATTTTCTAGTCCAGCGTCGGAGTCAGACACACAGGAGCTATCGCATCTCCAGATGAGTACACCGTCCGTGGTAGGATTGATGTAATCCTCCTGGTTCGCAGTCATCTGGTACAGTCGGTCCAAATCCTCAGCCTTAGATTCCTCCTGAATCGGCTCGCTATATCTGTCCCCATCTATAGGATCCAATGGTGCGATCACCCGCAGATGCTTAGCTTCAAATATCATCTTCTTTGTTTTCAAATTTATAATGGCCAAATTGTTAATAGCCTAGTCAATTCCTAACAGGGCAAGAAAGGGATGGCTATTGTCAACAATCTCGACGACTTCAAAGTCTGCATGGCTTTGTACTCCGTCAATATCAACAACAACATTGGCTAAGTGTCCAAATGGGATAACTTTCTCTTGGTTGGTCATTCTCAGCTAGATAGGTGACCAAGACAGCTTTGGTCAACCCATCTGCTGCCATGTCTACTTGGTCAAGACATTTACTTTGGATCCCAAATCAAGGATAACTTCATCCATCTCAAAGTCTCCTATCTGCGCAGTGAGCCTCATTTCGCGGCCCATATTCTTCTCTTTCTTTATGTGATGTAGTGTGCCATTCTTCATGCTCTGTAGCTTTAGTGTCAGGGTGGTAAGCTAGTTTTGAATTTGCGCCATCCGGAAACTAGACTCACCAATTGACGAAGCCTCCAACTTCATCGCGATTTCCAAGGCCTCTTCCTGGGATGTAACCTTTTGCTGCATTAATGGTAACCTGATGTGCAGCAACAGTGCAACAATGAACCATTCTTTATGTTGTTCGGGTGCTATGACAAAGCTCACTTGGTCCAAGAGTGTCTTAAACTTTTGGTCGAATTCCTAGACCGATTCTATCGGTCTCTGCTTGATTTCCTTCAGTTCCGTTATGCATTGAGACTCAAACTTTGGTTTCTTAAACTCTGCTATCAACGTAGCTTTGATCTCTGCCAGGGTCCTGGGCTGCGTGGTAGAATACTTCATGAACTAGAGAAGTGTTCTGTCTTTGAATGTAGTAACAAGATGGGCTTTCTTCTCATCATCATCTCGGATCTGTCTGACACTCCAGACAGCTTCGCAAAGGAACCAGTGTTGGTCAGGGTCTTCTAGACCCGTCCCTTTGAATATAGGCAACTTCATATCCATATGGGCCATGGCTCTAGGGGGAAGTATAGCACTCAAAGGGGAACCTTGAGGTGTGCCCTGAGGGGTGCTAGGATGTCGTACAGGACGCTGCATAGTAAAAACAAATGGGTGTATAGGGGTATGTGTACTAGGCTGCACTGGCTCTACAAGTGGAGGATTCTGAGGAGTAAATGGGGGTGCAGCTTCATTTTCAGTATCAGAAGGAATCTCAGTATCTATGTGGAGTGCAGAGCCTCCAGGGTTCTTATTGAACTTGTATCTCTTCCCACTCCTTAAGTTGTGAGTATCTTTGTCAGAATCACTATAAATGCTATTTACCATGACAACTTAAAAATATTACTGCATTCTTAAAACACCTTTCTCAGCTAATAGCATCTTAATGTATAGACAAAGATTGTTCAGGAACTTACCTTGGAAACCTCTGAAAAAGTGTGCTTTTGCTTGGCTATAGGATTTGAGCGTATCCACAGCAAAATCTGTGACAAAGCCTTCTAGCATATGATCGACCCAAAAGTCGACTGCGCGCGTTAGTGAGCCCCGAGATCCATGCGTGCAGCTTGTCCTGAAATGTGGCCCAGAAAATTTTGTGAATGTCGTCCAACAGATAGCTATCTGACCACTGTGTGTCGCTTAGGCATGGCTATCTGTTCTCTTGTCTTTTATAGTCTCTTATGGTTTTATCCCACCAAGCTTGGATTTCTCTCTTCTCAGGATGTCGGTTCAATGCACTTTTCGGGAACTCAGACTCTTCGTCACTCATCACGGCTGGAACTCATCACAGATTCTAGCACAGCAACAAAACTATTTGTTGGCTTCTCAAATGCTGACCAGAGGTTTTATGAAGACCCAGGTTCTGCGCGGTTACCTCAAGCCAACAAAACCCCTTCACACCGGCCCTTTCAGCAACAACCTACGAGCAGGATGAGGTCTCACCCGAGGTGTTTCTAATGGGGCGCTGCGGACTCAGATGTCCATAGTGAGTGATGAGTTGATGACTATGACGATGTTTGCAACAACACTCCAGTCAAGCGCTGCAAAGGTCGAACTACGCGGTACTGGCCAGCACCGCGGGTCATACCACTACCTTCTTCCTTACTGTGGGGCTCAATACAGTCCTGCGGACACTGCCGCCTGAATTCCTACACTAGACCATTCGCAGAATACTTAAGGCAAAGGGGGTTAAGTTTCAACTACCCACTCAGTTATACACTTAACTAGCTGACTATTTAATGCTCAAAACATACCCTTAAGTGTTACTATTTTAAGGATAACCCCCAGGTGTGAAATAACAATTATGCGTTTGTCAATTGCATCCCTTCAATAGGCAAACAATTTCTCTATTCTCTAGCAGGTGATAGATTCACTGTTCTTAGAAGTGTTGCTAAAATTAACCATACATCTATTCATGCAGAATTAACATATCATTCCATACTCTCTTGATGGAAAATGCATATAAAATCCTTCTCATAATAAATTGCAAGTAAACATTCCACATCCAACTACAGAACAAATAAATATAATTGCAAACACATAAACATTCAATCATTCAACACACTATTTAACGTGGTTCACTCCCCCAGGTGGGAAGCTACGTCCACAAGAACTGTGTTTGATATTTATTTAAGGAAGGATTCATAGTTCTTAGCCGCGCACTCAGCTGTTGCTCTCTTCTTTCTCAAATAGGTCTCACGCACTCAGCTACAGAGCCTTTACAATGTAGTTTCGACACAAAAGATATTACAATACAAACATGTTCACAGTGACCAGCTTCTCTCGTCTTTTGCAAATCACTCAACCCAACCAACCTTTCCTATACAAAATGGTCTTCTTAAATAGACCATGCCCGAAGGTTGTGTCTTTACAATATTGAAGACCGAAACCCTTAGTGTTTCCAAACCACTATGGTCCCTCTGAACCGTCGTGCTAGCTTCTGATAGTGATCATGCTGTCATGGCGGTCCTCCATGCCTTAGATCCATTACTTTCAGCCTCCCTATTGCACGCACTCCAACAGGTCATCCACTTTGATCCGCGCTTCCACTGACTGACTCATGTGACTGGCTCAGCTCCCAGTCGCTTTCTCTACAGGCCGTCCGTCCCTTAACGACCACGTACAACTGACTCAGCTGCTAGTCGCTTTCCTTTCGTCGTTTTCCTCTTAACGGTCGCGTACCCTGCTATACGTCGAACTGTCACTTTCTCGATCCATCCTCTGCTTAACAGACTCGTACAGTCAGCCACCTTACTGATCTGCTTATGCCCGTAACTCGACATCTTTTCAGTAGTCTTACCAAAAATAGACCATCGCCAATCTATCCGCTATATCCGGCCATCCTCTGTCCAGTACATAACTTTACTGGCTCCACGTGGCCGACTACCTTCGCATCACTGAAACTATGTCGCACTGATCTTCGTGGCATACTCCAAAACTTGGTACTGTGCTCATCTTCGCAGCACTCCCCATACTTAGGCAAAATTCCATATTCTGAACTGCGCACAGCTCAGGTCCATTCATCATAAAAAAATGTCACCCAAAATGGCCCTGTTGGGCCAGGCCCAACACTTCATGAACAATGTTATGATCAGTATGATCATGAGTATCAGGATGATACTCTGTGGCCATGGACAGGTTGTGCAGTGGCATGTAAAAGGTCCTGGGAGATCCGATAGGTTGAGCTGTGTGCTCGTAATCAATCCTGGGATGTTCTTTCAAGGTTTTGTTGACTCACATAATAAGTCCTGAGGATTCCACAATATGGCCAGTGATGATGAAGACCTACAGGTGGTGGGCCTACATCCAACATGAAAAAGGGTTGGCTCTGTAGAACTTCCTATGACGAGAAGAATTATGAGATAGAACTTGTGATCTAGATGACGAGTGCAGCAGTAGTGATAATGATGCTCTGTGATCTAGTGATGATGATCCAGCTCCATTATTGAAGACTTTTGCCTATATGTATTGATGACTTGTGTCAAGAGAATACCTTCCTAGTTAAGAGGGAGTGTTGATGTAATTGTAACTTCGGAAGATATTCACTTGTATATTTTATGTATTACATTTGTACCTTATTGTATCCCCAATGGAGATGTATTATTCCTCCAATTGGAAGTGTCGTCATGTGTACTTGCAAGTGTCGCAAGTTATATTGTAAGTGTCATAACTTATACTTGATGGGTTATTAGATCACCTTGTTGGGGTCGGCCCTGTATGAGTCATGTGGGTCAAAGGGTTATTAGACCACCCTATTGGGGGTCGGCCTAGTCAACATTATGTTTTGTGGTTAAGTTTGGGACGACCTAGTTGAGTAAAGGTCAAGTGATGTAGTGTATAAATAGAGAGAGTGTCTCTCTCATTTTACACATTCTATTGTTCACTCACTTCGCATTAGTGAGAGAAGAGGAGGTTGCGCACAAGTGGAGGAGGAGCATGCTACTGAAGATATCTATCTCTTGGGTTTGATCATGGTGATCCTTGTATTGATGCTTATTCTATCTTTGAGGAAGTTGCGAGGTTTTTCACCTTCTTGGTTTTCCCCAGTGAAATGTTTTGTGTCTCTTGTCTCTTGTCTCTTATGCTTGATATTTTGTACATGTTGTTCTTTTAGTTAAGATCCTAGATCAGAATGTATTAAATTATGAAAATCTAACATATATTATGTAGGATTTGGATGATTTTCTATAACCAACAAAGGTTCCATTCTTTCCTGGTGGCTCCATCTTTTTCCTCTTTTCTTTCGGCACATTAATGTATACAGGAATCCCAAAGATCCTCAAGTGTGAAATATTTGGTTTTTCACCAATGAACACTTCTTCAGGTGGCTTCTCATCCATAATGGAATGATGACTTCTATTAAGGATATATACTATTGTACTAGTGGCCTCTACCCATAATGATGTAGATATATCTTGGTCATGCATCATGGATTTTGTAGCCTCACATATGGTTCTATTCTTCCTTTCAGAAACCCCATTTTGTTGAGGGTTGTAGGGTACAGTTAAGTGTCTACAAATTCCTACATCACTAAAAAACTCATTAAACACATATGAATCGAATTCACCTCCATTTTCAGATCTCAAAGCATGGCTGTGCTTTCCTGTTTGATTCTCAAATAGGGCTTTGAATTCCTGAATCTTGCTAAAGGTTTCGCTCTTAGCCTTTTGAAAATAAATCCATAATTTTCTAGAGAAGTCATCTATTAATAGTACATAATATAAATAGAAACCCAGGGAAGGGGATGACATAGGACCACATAGACCAGAATGTATTAAATCTAAAATCCCTTTTGATCTAGTAGTACTGCTAGAGAAACTCTTTTTAACATTCTTCCCAAGTGCACAACCCCTACATACATTATCATGCTCAAAATCAAATACAAGCATACCTTTCACCATTTGTTGTAATCTTGGTAGCGCTTTGTAGTGGAGGTTACCAAGCCTCCTATTCCATAGACTGCATGGATTGATAGTGTTGTGAAACATAGCTTGAATGTACTTCTCATGTACCTTGTAGAGACCTCCCTCTCTAACTCCAATCATTGCTGCATATTTCAAGTCTTTGTTCTTCGGCCATAATAGTGCTTGATTATCCATGAATATAACTCAAAATCCCTTATATTCAAGAACCGAAACTAATAGGAGGTTATTATTCATTCCTAGAACATAAAGAATGAACTCCACATGTAAAATATCTCTTGAACTTATCTAGAAGGAGGTGGATCCAAATCCTTGGATTGAATAGGTTGTGTTGTCTCCCAACTCTACCTTTCATGAAAACGTTTTCTCCTTGATATCAGTGTTGGCGCTCTTATAACCATGCATATGTTTGGATGCACCACTATCAACTAACCATGTGTCCTCACATGTGATGACATATCCGGAAAGTTCCAAGACTAGGAAATACTCCCTCCTTATCTCTTTTTATTTGGGTGCATTCTTTTGAGCAGTTTCATCTTCTATAGCGGTAGAAGCATGAAACCTTCATTTTCTATTTTTATTTTCTTTGCTCTCCCTTTCATAATGGCCCTTATTGTCACAATTGTAGAACCTAACCTTCGACTTGTCAAATTCCTTGTTGTATACCTTCTTCTTTGAATGGGAAAAATTCTTTTAAGAGAAGCTATTCTTTCCTTTCTTCATCCTTTCCATGAGCGCAAGGTTTTATTCTTTGATGCACACTAACTTGCTCTAGATTCACCCCTCCTCTTGGAGGAATTCATGCCACAACCTTTCAAAGTTAGGTTGTACCTCTCGACCCTTTACCGCAGCCAAGAATGTCTCCCATGAGGATGGGACACCATCAATAAAGGTTTGGAGATGATCATCTTCATCCACCACTACTCCAATACTAGCAAGCTTATCTCTTACCTGATAGATCTTGGTGAAAAAGGAGGCCACTGTCTCATCCTTCTCCACATTTAGGTTTTGACTTAGGTTTCAAAGCTTATTCTTCAATTCCCTCTTTTGACTCAGGGCCTTCTTCTCATATATTTTTGTCAATGTATCAAAACACTCTATTGCGGTCCTCAACAGAGGGATCAAGGGCATCAAATTGTCCTTTACCGAATCATATATGATCTGTTTGCGTTTAGCTTGGTTCTTCTTGAAGTTGATGTGCCTTGCATTATATGTAGAATCCTCCACCACAATGGATATGTAGCCATCCAAGTCATGTTCCTCCAAGATGTTCAACACCATCTCCTTCCAAGTGTTGAAATTCAAATTCCCCCCAAGATGGTCTTCCGATCGAATAGAGATCGATGCCACGACTCTCAAGTATTGTGCTCAACTCCTTGATATCTATGTAGGCCCAATTTTTATTGACAAATATTAGCTCCTTCACGCTTTGAGATCTGATACCATGTTAATTTATGATCAAATATGATGAGCTTTGAACTTTAAAACTTTAAGTGTAGAAATATTGAATACTTGAATCAATGAACCATTCAATCACATGAAAGATTCACCCATAACACAAGATGTACCTTGGGGAAAACCCTTAAAACTATGAGGATGAAACACCCCAAAAAATATGTAGAGTATAAATTATGATAGATAGCAGAGAATGTATTTTACAAAATAGTAGATTACTTTTGGCACCCCATGTGCTAGATAAGAGAGAATATTGAGCAATAGAGAATAGAGATCAACTGTATCAACTTGCCATGTTCCCAACACATTAAAAACAAGCAATAATAGTATCCTGCACAAAGAGAAGTGCCTTGCCTTCTAGGGAGAAGAGAATTCACTTCACATTGAATTCATCAACCATGTATAACATATTTATACATTATTCACATGTGTCGGCTTCTATTTTATCTTCTGACTTCATGGTGAATTCACCCTCCATCTAAATGAATCAGTCTTGCATGAAGAATTGTGCCCCACTTCTCATGTAGTGCATTAGCTCACTGAATTGAATCTTAGGATGAACTCACCTCTTAACTGAAATCGTGTCTAGTTACTTAGGTGTCTAATTTAAGTGTCGTCATGCAATTGTCACAACTCAAGTGTTGACTTTTAGTTTAACATAAGTGTCATCATGAAATAACACTTAGTTAACTATATATTCTTTGTTATCACTTAGTTAATTCTCTTTAACATAAGTGTCGTATTTTAGTTAAACATAAGTGTCATCATGCAATAACACTTAGTTAACTATATCTTCATTATCTCTTAGTTAACTCTCTTTAACTAAAATCATGCTAATTGATTTACTTGTAGTGACCAATGTGATTTCTTCAATTAACTGAGGCATGCATTGTGGCTTTAACTGAAGGTTAACAATTCAAGTTCACTTAGTCATCTCATGAGCAATTCAAATTATCTTTTTCTCTATGCATTTATCTGTATCTCTTATCATTTACTGCATGGTCAATATGTGTTAACTTTAATTATCTATCATATCAGATTATACTCAAAATATTTTTCATATGATGTGATCATATTATATTACTCTCCTACCAAATGATCATATGCTAAAGTAATTCACTCTAGAGGTGCCTAGTCTCTAAAGGAGACTTAATAGAAATCAGTGACATAACACAACATTAATGCTTCAACATGTAAAGTATCTACCTGTATAATTAGAGGTCCACCCCAAGGGTGACTACTATAACTAGAGGTCCACATGATAATATGAGTTGACACACAAGTCTTGAGCCTTGTCCAACAAGGCTTTGAAACATCGTCACTTTGATACATCAAAGCATTCACCTCAATACATGAGGAATAAACTTTTACAACTGAAGGCTTAGTCATTCTTGAGTCCAAATCAAGAATCTACTCCACGTTCCTGAGTCCAACTCAGGCTCCCTACCTCAACACATGAGGCCAAATCCCGGCTGCACAAGATTGGCTTGGATAATGACTCGTGATGTTGTATATTTAACAATTTTAAGCCATATACCTTTATGAATATTTATGCCCTAAAACCCATTAGTGTTTATTGACATAGGATTTTATAAGGTCCTTTGAATATAAGTATGAAGCATATGTTCTTTTTAAAACCCGAATGGCCAACCCTGACAGTTTTTTACTAAAACCCAATAGACAATATCCAACTTTCCTATTAGAGAGCCATAAAAATTGCTCGCGGCCATGCTGTGTATATTTTATGGCGTAGAAAATTGTTCATATTTCAAATTGGAATGGCCCCCCCTAGCTCATCACATAGTTACTATAGTGGGAACAATTTTTTTTCATCACCTTCATAGATGCAATTGCGCAAGCACAGAAAGCTCCAACCACAAGGAAGCCAAAGTTTTATTTATCAAAATATTTGGTTAACATCATGTGTGCCTCTTTTTCTTATCCTTCTATGAACTGGAATTGGACCAAGAAGAACCCACTTATCCATATTTATTGTTCAATCCTGTGGGAATATAATTAGAATCCCTATGTCTATGATATATGTGACAACTTCCTTAGTGATGCATATTTTATCATCTTTAAGAAGAATGCTCCCAGGCTTTCTGAAGATGTTATTTCATTGGTGGCACCGATGGGTGAATGGTATGCTGGAGATTTCTTTACCTATCTCAAGATTTGGGGGAGTAAGTCAATTCAGTTGTTACCCAGGTTTGTCCCTGATAGACTAGTTCTTTCAAAGGTAGCTTATCAGACTATTTTTTATCAAGTACATGGTCATTTCCATTCTCACAAAAGAAGAGCATGGCCAAAATTCCCTTTGTATCTGGGACATTTAGTTGCTCAAAATTTCATCCATGCCTACATCTTAACAAAAGCATTGAATGATCTTAATTTAGGGTTTTCATTCAAGATAATGAATGTTCCAAAGGGTTTTATTGCAGATCATTTTTTTCAAGCGCAGATAAAGAGAAATTCCTCCCATGCCTCCATCTTAACAAAAGCATTGAATGATCTTAAGTTAGGGTTCGTAGTCAAGAGAATTCATGATCCAAATGGTTTTATTGCAGATCATTTTGTTCAAGCGTAGTTAAAGAGTTCATATTCCCCTGAGAAGGAACCTGATGATTCCCTTTATTAGGGGGAATCTAGTTTTGAAGAAGTTATGAGCAGGATAGCTGATCCAGATCAAAGAATTCCCATACATGAAGCTTAGAGGCAGCAAAATATGAAGGTAATGGAAGAAAGAAGCAATGTTTTTCAACAATGGGAGGAATTTGCCAAGGAATTAATAGAAGCATCTAGCAAATCTATAGTGGTTATCCCCGCTCCAACTAAAACTGCAATGGAATAACAGTTGGAAAACTAGAAGGGCAAGCATCATGTATCAATCGATCAACCTTCCACTCCTATTCAGAATCTGAAAGCCTTGATCCAACAAACCCAAGTTATTCAAGGTAAATCCACCCCTTTTACTGAGGCTATCAATATTTTTGCTTCCTTGCCTAATTTATTGCCTATGGTTCCAATGAAAATTGAAAATTGACCAAAGCTAGTTCCAAAATAGGACTCTTCATGATGTACTAATAATTTTATTGATTTACCAAAGGAGCAACCAACAAAAATAGTTCATCCAACTCCAGTTGTCGTAGATCATGTTCAATCATCTCTTATGGATGCTACATAGGCTTCCAGTGGTATTCCATCTAGTCCAAACTATCATTCTCCCCAAAAGGATAATCTGTTAGAAATTCACAACTCAGCACATACTTCACCCGCTCATACTGATACTCTCGAATCTAATGAAAAACTCACCACTTTACCTACTCAGCAAACCAGTGAGAATGTTTCAAGTGTCTCTTTATATCCTTTGACTTCGCAAGAAACTCAAATTTTTCAACAAAATACTCGGTCAGTTGAGGATAATGTTCCTAATACACTCTTGCAGTATGGATTTGAATCCTCTTCTTCCCATCCTACTGAGCCCTTTGTGGACGATTTTCCTATAAGTACAACTGCCACAACTACTTTACCAGTATCTCAAGAGCTTTCCCAGTTAGTGACCATCACTCTTATCCAACTGTTACCTATTTCCAATACTGTTGAACTATTGACCTCTACAACTGAAGACTGTGCTGATTTCAGAGAAGATGTTGTAGTTGTGCTAGGGGATTACTGCTTTAGCGAAAGGAACAAGGTTTTTTTGAGGAAAGTCACCAAAAGGAGCAAGGAAGGAGGAGTGTTAGTTGGGCCAGTAGAAAACCAAATCTTATGGAATAATCCCACTACTAATCCAAGAACAGAAGCAATCGAGATAGTTACTTCCATGGGGACCTTTGTCGGGGAAAAATTTGACTCTGTCTCTACTTTCACTAGGATATTTGATGAAGAGAAGGACAATTTTTTTCTATTATAGACATAAAGGGATTCTTTGTAGGATAATTTCCTCGGGAATATTGAAGATTTGAAATCTGAACATCAACAACAACTACACAGTCTGTAAAGTCACCTTCAACAAGTTTCACAATAGAAAGTTATTGTAGAGAATAAGGTGATGGAAAAGGCCATTGAGTTTGGTGATATTAAAATACAAATATAATAGTTTAAAAATCAAGAAGCTTCTTCTGTCTTTTTCAAGCACATAGTGTAGGAGTTTAAATATAAAGCCATTGCTACTAATTAAAGTTTAAGAGAAACACGAACTCTATTTTTCCAAGGTCTAAATGAAGTCCAATATGATTTTAATTCTTTTGAGCACCTATCTGACATTTTAGCAGATTATGTTGACAAAATAAAGAAGGAACATTCAGCTTATGAGCAACTTGTAGTGAACATATCCGGTTGTTGAGTTAAGAAGTGAATCCTGTTGGGCCCCAGAATAGACCCCTTTTCCCCACACTTATCTATACCTTTTCCCCTGTTTTTCCTCACCATTCCATAACCTAAGCAAATATCTTCCTAAGCAGAGCATGGATCGCAACATGTATAATTTATTATTGCTTCATTTCATTAATGCCTAATTTGTTTATGGTTATGAACTCTATATTTTTATTTATGCTAATATGAATTGACTTGACAAAGATAGTTCAGAAGCCTTGGAAAGATCACAGGCGTAGAAGATCGCTGAACCTTTGGAGAAGAGGCATACGTGGTGCCAATTGTTCCTTCCTGAGTATGGTTCCAAAAATTGTTGTGATAGTTCAAGTGTTCCTCCATGAGGTCAGCTGTGACTGGGCCATGACAAATCATCCAATTAATCATCCAGTCCAATTAGTTAGAATCTATTTCAGTATACTAATAGCATGTAACAGCTCAGGCCCGAATGCAACGATCTCATTCAAGTTCATTTATGGCTGCAACTGTTCTATTATAATTCAACATCCTGAAGATCGTAGATCTTCATGGCTGCCCAATATTTGTGGAACGAATTCATATCATTTTTGTATAAATGTAAAGAGGCGTTCTGAGCCTGGGGTTGGATAATTAACATTTGATCGGGAGAGCTGTAACAGAGTACTTTGATTCACTATTTTAATATAAGGAGCATAATTCTTCATATCTTTGCATTTTAATTTGTGTTAGCTCACAACATCTCTGTTAGAAGGCCAGGGCCCACCTTACACAGAGATCGTCGAGTTAGGTACATGTTGCAGTTCATTTCAGTTATTTTTAGTTTGGAATTACGGTAGGTATATTTCCAGTTAGCTGCAACAGTAGATTGTTTATGAACTACATTTCCCTTGGTGTATTGCAACAGTGTGGTGTGACAGTCGACTTTGTAGGCTAGTTTTCATTTGATGCAAAGTGTGTTAGTTAGTTGTTACAGTCAAGCTCAGCTCTGATTCCTTTCATTCATTTATCTTTCTTAGGATTTCCAATTTAGTCAAATTATGGTTCAAGTTTAATTCTAGTTCTTTACTGCCATTTATCTTTCTTAGAATTTATTAGATTAAACATGTTATGATTGAGTTACATTAGTTTCCAATTGAATTAGATAGGTTGTGATTGAATACTGTAGTTTGATATTTTTAGGATTTAACTTCTTGCAAAAGTAAGTCTAGTTTATTTATTCCTAGATCAGTAACTGCTGGATTGATATTTGTAGGAAGGTAATTGTACTTTGAATTCTTAGATGGATAAATTAGATTAGTTTTAGCCATGAGATGAGTTTGACTAAGCAGATAGGTAGGATAATTTATCTCCATTCATTCAATCAGCTACTTGAGTGTTTATGCATAGATTGTGCTAATTTCCTTTGAAATAAAAGACCTACCTGGGTTGACAATTTATATTGAGCGTCCTGTGTGTTAGTTGTAATTGATTAGCATATAGGGTGACCAACATTTTGGCACCGTTGCTGGGGATGGTAATTTATAGACATAGATAGTAGTTGATTATTTGATTTCATTTTAGCTATGATTATTTGAAGCATGCATGAATACAAGAAGAAAAACTCAGGAACCCCCTCAAAATGATAACATTGCAAGTGGAAGAGGTTGTGGCCATAACCAAGGTTTGGGAAGACAGACATACATTGATGACATAATTTCCAGACTTGATTCTTGTACCAGACTACCGCGATCATCTTCAGGAAGAGGAAAATTTGTTATCCCTAATATTGAAACTTCTGCATCAACCGTGGAGAACGCAACGGGACCTTCAACTCCTATTTTGGAGAAGAAACCTCCTGAAGAAAAAGGAAGTGTTGCAGGTGTAGTGGGCTGAGAGGAGATCTATCATATTAATGGGAAAAGAGTCACTAAAGAGGAGTGGTTGGAACCTCACCAAGAAGAAGAAGAAGAAAGAAGGCAAGAGGAACAAAGGAGGAGAGAAGAAGAAGCAAGGGCAGAGGAAGAAAGAGTGAAAGAAGCATTAACATTTTGGACCAACATGGATAACGAAGAACGTGAAGGAAATAATGAATGCCACAATAACCATGAAGAGGAAGTGGAATATAATTAGCATGGTGAAAATGTTGTCACACTCGAATTCCCTATCCTCCAAACACCAGGGGTGGCCCCCATGAAGAATATTTCACCCTTGGTTCTCCCGAACTTCCATGGTAAGTCCTTTGAAGATCCAGATGAATTTATTTTTGAATTCGACATCCACTATCGCAGTTACGACTACACCTCCAGTGCGCAGAAACTGAAATTATTCCCAGCCACCCTAAAAGGAAATGCTCTGAGATGGTTCATGAGTTTGGGTCATGAGACCATTACTACTTGGTATCAAATGAAACAAACCTTCCTTTCCAAATATCAAGAATACTGTAGAACCAGATATAGGAAGGAAGAGTTGTTTAAAATGGTTCAGAAGGAAGAGGAGAGCTTGGAAGATTGTGTTGAGAGATTGTTATATAATTTACAGAGGTCTGGTCATGCTGATATTGGGAAATATGTACTCAAGATTATCTTACTGTGTGGGATTAGAGAAGATTTCCTAGATATGCTGAATTTGTTGGGAAAGAGGGATATCTGAAAGGAACCCTTTGAGAAGATTGTCGACTTATGTCGAAGATATTCAAGGGGATCCTCTAGAACCAACAATCGGGACAAAGAACAAGATTGAGATGTCTTCACTAGGACACAGAAGTCAGCTAGTGGAAGAGCCACTCGGGCAGAAATTGGCAACCTTCTAGAGAAATTTAAAACATATATGATGAGCTCCATTTCATCAGATTTGGATGTCTTAAGAGAAAAACATAGGCAAGTAGTAGAAGACCTAGAACTTGGTGTATTCTGTGCCAAATGCAGAAAGAAGCACCCATTGAAAGAATTTCCACTTGAAAAGGTGGAGGTATGTTAGACATGTGAATTGGATCATGATACCAAGGAATTTCCTTCATTACCCAAAGTAAAAGCAGTCTTGCAGGCATCTACTTCAGATCCAGAACAAGCTTATTTTATCACTCAGAAGAAGCCTTGGCAGCCTCAGAATCAAGGTATGAACCCAGATCCATGACCTTTTTGGAATAAAGTGAATAATATGAATACACAATTCTCTTCACATTATTCTAACAACCAATGGAATCCATCTCAAACTTGAATGCAAAATCCTGTTAGGAACCCATGTCTTTACTTTGTTAGTATATTGTTGTTGGACGCATATGCTTTGTAAGACGTCCCATAGTATTTGTTGATCCATAGTTTGTATTATCCCATAGTATTGATCCATAGTATTGGATGCATATGATTTGTAAGCATCCCGTAGTACTATATGTCCCATGGTATTGACCCATAGTATTGCCGCATAGAGTAGTATATAAGTTTGTGTTGATGCCAATGAAGGCACTGTGAAGTTATTTGTATTGAGCTTGCTCAAAGGAGGTTTCCCCCTCGAAGTGGCCTGCGATTAATAAAGTGATTCTGAGTTCTATTATTATTGCTATCTCGTGTATTTTCATTAATCAATGTTGTAGGTTCCTCACATCTGGTATCAGAGCACACTCTTGGGCTCGTTGGGTGAAATTTTTGTCAATTGTTTTTTTGCATCTTTTGCAGGTTCGGATTTGGGAATAATCCCTATCCTCTTAACTGTGGGAAGTACTTGGGCATAATCCCTAAAAATCATTGTGAGGAGTACCACATGAACCCCAAAGTAGCTGGCCCATTGAGAGAACCTTCCAGCGAAAAGGGCAACGAACCCTACCTGATTGACTAGTTCCCACCCACGAGGTAAACCAAGAGCTGTCGTTTGTGGCAAAGCGGTTATCAGTTTTACCTAATCCATGGAGTGAGGGGTACTTCCCCAATACGTAATACGTTAGACAACATTAGTGGCTGAGTGAATCCCCTGAATCGTTAGGAAGCCGAGCATACGGGGTCCATATCTATTTTTAGTTGATAAATCGTAGATTTCCTCTGTCCAGAACTGTTGCCGATCACTTCCACGCCATTTTAGATCTATCTATTGCTGATCCCTTCCACGCCGTTTCATATCCATCTGTTGTTGATCCCTTCTGCGCCATTGCAGATCCATTTGTTTTCGATCTCTTCCGCGCCGTTGCAGATCCATTTATGAAAATTCCATTTTTTCTCCATATCTCCCTTGTTTTAACTCCGTTTCCCTTGAAACTTCCCTGACACCCCTGCAATCCCATTCTGCATATTTCATTCTTGAGGACCCTATCCCAAAATCCACTTCCCAAAGCAAGAAATCCCACATTTGTTTATTTTTAGGGTTTGCCATAACTTCTTCAATTTTCACCCACTCGCCTTCAAATGTTACCATAGTGTTCATTTCCTATTTTTTCTTCTTTGTCCCTCTCTGCCAAATTTTCTCATTCTTTCACCCCGCTTCTGAAATCCCCATTTTTTGCTTCCCTGTCCATCAGAAGTGTCCAAAACCTAGTCAAACTCAAATTACCCATTCGAGTTTTTCCTAAATCCAATTTTTCCTTTACTAAAACAATTTCTGTTTTTGTTTTTCTACCCATTAAAAAAAAACTCCCGGTTATGGTTGTCACCCTTGCAGGAACACACATCATGGAGGAAGAACTTACAACCCTCAAAACCAAACTCTAAGATTTGGATGAAAAATTTCTCAGCCTCCATCTTCAGCATTCAGCCATGAACAATAACCGAGAGCCAGAATCTTCTGCAGCCACTGGGTTCTCTTCTTCCAGCAATTTTCATGGGCCGAAGCTTGAATTTCCTCACTTCAATGGTACTGATCTGACTGGATGGATATACCGGGTAGACCAATATTTCAGTCTACATAATACTTTTGATGTCCACAAAGTTCCACTTGCATCGTGCTTGCATCCTTTCATTTGGAATAGGAAGCCCTTCAATGGTACTATTGGTACATCAGAGCTCATCATCAGCCAAACTAGACAGATTTTTGCCAACTCCTTTTGCAACAATTTGGTCCTACTTCTTTTGATGACTTCATAGGAGCACTCACTAAACTTCTCCAAATTGGCATTGTCAGAGAGTATCAAACAGAATTTGAGAAACTGCCAATCACACAGAAGGATTGTCTGATGAATTCTACAGGAGTTGTTTTATTAGTGGTCTCAAGGATGAAATCCACTCAGAATTTAAAATTTTTTGTCACAACACAATGATGGAATTCCTAGGGTTGGCTAAGTTGGCAGAGGACAATATCACATCCCAACAATGCTCGAAACCCACCTTTGTTCCCTTCAGAAATATAGGTTCCCAACGACCTCCCATCACGCCAGCTCCTTGACCAACTCCTATCAAGCATTTGTATGAAGCATATATGCGGGCAAGCTGAGAAAAAGGGATTTGTTATAATTGTGATGAGAAATTCACTCGAGCGCATAGATGTGTTGATAAAAAGCTCTATCTCTTGGATGTGGATTCTCCTCCTACCTATGAACTTGGTGAAGGCACTCCAGATACAATAGATGATCAGGTCGACATTTAGGTCGAAAAAGTTTCACAATGTGCTTATCTCTATGGAATATTATAACTTTCCTTCTGACATGTTTTCCTTGGCCTTAGGTAGATGTGATGTGGTTTTGGGTGTTCAATGGTCATGCACACTTGGACCCATCTTATGTATTTTTCTAAAATTTGGATGCAATTTTCACTCAATGGGAAAAAACACACATTTACAGGCTTACAACCAGGGTCTCTCTACATCATTAGTTCACAACGCCTGGAAAATCTCCTTAAGAAGAATTCACATGGTGTCATCGCTCAGCTCCATTCCATTCAGATGCACCCATTAACGGTCTCCACTACTCCCTTGGATCTCCAACAAATTTTGGATAGATATGCAGGTGTCTTTGTTGAACCAGTGGGATTGCCGCCTTCAAGATAACTTTCAGGTAAGAATTTATTCGCCTCTACATTTGAGAAGGAAATGATGGCTATTTTGCATGTAGTACAGACGTGGCATCCATACCTATTTGGGAATTCTTTTTGCATTAATACTTCTCATCAGAGTTTGCAATATTTCCTGGAACAACGGGTCTCCTCACCTGCACACCTAAAATGGGTTCTCCAACTCCTGGGTTATGCCTATGAGATCACTTACATGATGGGTAAGGAAAATTTCATGGCAGATGCTCTTTCTCTCAGATTTTATTACCAAGCTTCTCTTTCATCTTTTTCTATGCACGGTCCAAATTGGTTGCAATCTATTCAACAGGGCTATCTCAATGAATCCTCCTTATCTCAACTCATCCAACGGTTGGACAACAAACCTTCTACTATATCACATTATTCTTGGCATGGCACTTCCCTAAGATACAAGGGTCATCTTGTGATTCACCAGAGCACATATATTCAACATGTTATCTTCTCTGAACTCCATGCCTCTCCATTGGTCAGGCACTCTGGGTTCCTCCAAGCGTATGAGTGGGCACAACATACCTTCTTTTAGTAGGGAATGAAAAGGACAATTCAACAAATGGTGGCTGCATATGATACTTTCCAGCTCCTTCAGGGATTGCTCGAACCCGTACCCATCCCTACATGGATCTTTACATATATGTCTCGGGAATTCATTGAAGGGCTCCCTAACTATGGATGGCGGACTGACATTACCAATAAATGTTTGGAAACTTATCTTCGTTGCTTCACCTCCGAACAACAACCTCAGTGGGAAAAATGGCTCATTCTTGCTAAATGGTGGTACCGTACTGCATCTAAAATTACTCCATATGAAGAAATCTATGGTCAAGCACCACCATTTCTTCTTCCATACACCCTCAAGAGTGCACTAGTTCAGGAAATTGACATGGTTCTTCGAAACCGCAATCAGATTCTTCGCATTTTGCAGGACACTCTTCACATGTCCAGAATTTGAATGAAACAACAAGTCAATCAACACCGTTCTGAGTGAACTTTTAAAGAAGCTAATATGGTTTTTCTTTGTCTACAACCTTCCAAGCAATCCTCCCTGACACTCAAAGGGCATCCGCTTCTCTCTCACTCTATCATAGAGGTATTCATTCAGTGGCACGACATGCAACCAGAGGATGCTACATGGGCACCACTCCTTCAGATTCAACATCAATTTCCACATCTAAAGCTTTGAGGACAAAGCTTTTTCTAAGGGAGAGGGGATGCTAGGAACCCATGTCTTTACTTTTTTAGTATATTTTTGTTGGGCGCATATGCTTTGTAAGACATCCCGTAGTATTTGTTGATCCATAGTTTGTATTAGCCCATAGTATTGATCCATAATATTGGACACATATGCTTTGTAAGTTGTCCCATAGTATTATATGTCCCATGGTATTGACCCATAGTATTTCCGCATAAACTATTATATAAGTTTGTGTTGATGCCAATGAAGGCACCGTGAAGTTATTTGTATTGAGCTTGCTCAAAGGAGGTTTCCCCCTCGAAGTGGCCCGTGATCAATAAAGTGATTATGAGTTATGTTATTACTGCTATCTCGTGTATTTTGATTAATTAATTGTTGCAGGTTCCTCACAAATCCTAATCCTTGGACGTCATGGGAACAATAATCAAACCAGCAAGCTCCCTGGTCTCCCAGCTGGAGAAATTCCTACCCAGGAAATAATTTTCCTCATCACCAAACTCCTTATCAATAGCATCCTCCTCAATAGTGTCCTCACCAATAATATCAGTAGCCACAGCTGCAACTCCAAAACAATGCTGCACCTATGAACGTAACACTACGACCATTGCTGCCTGCTCAACCTAAACTCAACCCGAATAATAAAGCAGTTCATCAATTTGAGACTGCCAACATGCTTGCTTATTCCATTTCCCCAATTCCCTGCAATTACATACACTTATGATTAGGGAGGGTAGTGGAACCCATCGTCATTGAGGATGTTCCATCCTCTACGACTGAAGCAAGAATGGATCAACAATTCAAGAATTCAGATAACACAACAATCCCCATCATTGAGGATGATGAAATTCCTACTGAAACACCAGCTGAAACAAAAGAAGAAACGTACATTGAAACATAGCCTACACAACCAACAAGAGAACCACCATATCCTGAACGATTGGCCTTACAAAATACAATGGAACAACCTCGGTTCAATATCTTAGGGGAATTGAAGAATTTATATGTCAAAATTCCACTGTTACAAGCCCTCCATGACATTCCCATCTATGACAAGACCATTAGAGATCTGTGTGTAAAAAAACCAGGAAGAAAACCTAGGGATCCTCCTACTGTCCATGTAATGGGAAAACTCTTCGAATTAATAATGGGAAATACTCCTTTGGCTAAGTATGACCCTGGAAACCTTACTATTACAGTACACATAGGACACACTCAGATACCTAACATTTTGGTAGATTTAGGCGCGGCTATCAATGTTATGACCATCGAAACTGTGAAGAAACTTGGACTCACTAATCTTCGGCCAACCCCTACCATATTAGAACTTGCTGACAGATTAACAATCAATATCGAGGGAATATTCGACAACCCTGTAGTCTCTATCGATTCAACTTATTGGTTTTGCAACCAAAGTCACAGTTGGGGGGACACTCGCTGATCCTAGGAAGACCTTGGTTAGCCACAACAGATGCTTGCATCAGCTGTTGGTCGGGGTCCATGACTATCTCAGACAGGACTGCTATTAAAAGCCTGACTTTATACCCTCCACCACGACCAATCTTAGAAGCTGAAACTCCACTTTGGGTGGATCTAGAGGAGGAAGAAGGCGTTCAACCATTATTAACAATAGGGAGATCCTTAACCTTTAAGGATGAACCAGAGGATGATACCATTAACAGTTTCATTAGTGAGCCCACATATGTCACTAAACATGCCTACCAAATTCTGAACAGTACCTTAGATGAAAAATAACAAGAAACACTAACGGAAGAGACTCTAGTTAGTGATGCCAACATAATTCTAGTACTCAAAAATTCGAAAAGAATTCTAGTGGAGATTGAGACAGGAAAAACATTGAACATTAATCCGAATCTAGCGCCTGATGAACTGGAACACATGATCACTTGTCTTAAATTTGTTAGTATATTGTTGTTGGACGCATATGCTTTGTAAGTCATCCCGTAGTATTTGTTGATCAATAGTTTGTGTTATTGTTGTTGGCGCATATGCTTGTAAGTCACCCATAGTATTGTTGATCCATAGTTTGTAGTGGCCCATGGTTTTGACCCATAGTATTGGCGCCTAGACTTAGTATATAAGTGTGTGTTGAGGCCTATGAAGGCACCGTGAAGTTATTTGTATTGAGCTTGCTCAAAGTAGGTTTCCCCCTCGAAGTGGCCTGCGATCAATATAAAAGTGATTTTGAGTTCTGTCATTTCTGCTATTTCGCATATTCTTATTAATTAATTGTTGCAGGTGCTTCACATCTGGTATCAGAGCACTTTCTTGGGCTCGCTAGGTGAAATTTCTGCTAATTTTTTTTTCGCATCTGTTGCAGGTTCAAATTTGGGAATAATCCCTATCCGCTTAACTGTGGGAAGTACTTGGGCATAAGCCCTAAAACTCATTGTGAGGAGTACCACAGGATCCCCAAAGTAGCTAGCCCATTGAGAGGACCTCCCAGCGAAAAGGGCAAGGACCCCTACCTGATTGACTAGTTCCCACCCGTGAGGTAAACCAAGAGCTGTCGTTTGTGGAAAAGTGGTTATTAGTTTTACCTGAGCCGTGGAGTGAGGGGTACTGCCCCAATATGCAAGTCGTTAGACAACATTGGTGGCCGAGTGAAACCCCTAAACTGTTAGGAATCCGCACATACCTAGGGTCCATATCTATTTTCAGCTAAACTGTTGTCGATCACTGATGCGTCGTTTCAGATCCATCCATTCAGATCCATTCTGAAAGCAGTTCCAGATCCAGCCGTTTTCAATCCATTCGATATCACTCCATTTCCCTTGAAACTTTCGGGGAACCCCTGTAATCCAATTCTGCATATTTCATTCTTGAGGACCCTATCCCCAATTCCACTTCCCAAAGCTCGAAATCCCACATTTGTTTATTTTTAGGGTTTGCCATAACTTCCTCAGATTTCACCCAATCACCTTCAAATTTTACCACAGAGTTCCTTTCCGAATTCTGCTTCTTTGTACCCCTCTGCCAAATTTTCCCATCCTTTCAACCCGCTTCTGAAATCCTCATTTTTTGCTTCCTTGTCTATTCGACAGTGTCCAAAACCTAGTCAAACCCCAATTACCTTTTAGATTTTTTCCCAAATCCAGTTTCCTTTACTGAAGCAGTTTCTGTTTTTGTTTTTCTACCAAGTCAACCAAAAAAAAAAAAAACTCCTGGTTATGGTTTTCACACGCGCAGGAGCAAAAACCATGGAAGAAACACTTGCAGCCATCCAAGCTAAACTCCAAGATCTGGATGAAAAATTTCTCGGCCTCCATCTTGAACATTCAACTATGAACAACAAACGACATTCCGAGTCTTCATTAGACAATGGGTTCTCTTCTTCTAGCAATTTCCGTGGTCCGAAGCTTGATTTTCCTCGCTTCAATGGTACTGATCCAACTGGATGGATCTATCATGCAGAACAGTATTTCAGTCTGCATAATACTTTTGATGTCAACAAAGTTCTGCTTGCATCCTTTCATTTGGAACAGGAAGCTCTTCAATGGTACCGTTGGTACATCAAGGTTCATGAAGAGCCAAAATGGCCAGACTTTTTCCAGCTCCTTTTGCAACGATTTGGTCCTAGTGCTTTTGATGACTTCATAGGAGTCCTCACTAAACTTCGCCAAATTGGCATTGTGAGAGAGTATCAAATCAAATTTGAGAAACTAGCCAACCACACTGAAGGATTGTATGATGACTTTTACCAGAGTTCTTTTATCAGTGGTCTAAAGGATGCCATCCGCTCTGAGGTCAAAATGTTCTGTCCCAACACAATGATGGAAGCCCTAGGGTTGGCTAAGTTGGCGGAAGACAAGATTGCATCCCAACAACGCTCCAAGCCCACTTTTGTTCCCTTCTGAAATATGGGTTCTCAACGACGACCCATACCACAGGCTCCTCAACCAACTCCTATCAAGCATTTGTCTGAACAAGAGATGCAAGCACGCAGAGAAAAGGGGCTTTTCTATAATTGTGATGAGAAATTCACTCGGGGACATAGATGTGTTCAGCAAAAGCTCTATCTCTTGGATGTGGATTCTCCGCCTGCCTCTAAAATTGGTGACGAAGATCCAGAAACAATGGATTCTCAGGTCGACATTCAGGAACCGCCTATTGACCCTCCATCTCAGGATGACCAGCCAGATATATCTCTCCATGCTTTAGCTGGAATCACCACCCCCTAAACAATGCAGGTCAGGGGTTACTTCAAGAAGCTTCCTCTTACAATACTCATTGATTTTGGTAGCACTCATAATTTCATTGACCCATGGATCGCCAAACAAGCTGATTGTTTTATCCATCCTTGCTCCAACTTTGAAGTCATGGTTGCCAATGGGGGCACCTTACCTTGCAAAGGGAAGTGTCGAAATGTGCGTATCTCTATGGGAGATTATACCTTGCGCTCTGACATGTTTGCCTTGACCTTAGGCGGATGTGATGTGGTTTTGGGTGGTCAATGGCTACGCACACTTGGCCCTATCTTATGGGATTTTGCTGAACTTTGGATGCAGTTTTCCCTCAATGGACAAAAACACACATTGACAGGATTACAACCAGGGTCTCTCAGCATCATCAGTTCACATCACATGGAAAAACTCCTCAAGACAAATTCACATGGTGTCATCGCTCAGATCCATTCCATTCAGATGCAACCATCAGTGGTCTCCACTACTCCTTTGGATCTACAACAAATTCTGGATCGATATACAGGTGTCTTTGCTAAACCAGTGTTAGGAACCCATGTCTTTACTTTGTTAGTATGTTGTTATTGGACGCATATGCTTTGTAAGTCGTCCCGTAGTATTTGTTGATCAATAGTTTGTGTTATTGTTGTTGGCGCATATGCTTTGTAAGTCGCCCGTAGTATTGTTGATCCATAGTTTGTAACGGCCCATGGTTTCGACCCATAGTATTGGCGCCTAGAATTAGTATATAAGTGTGTGTTGAGACCTATGAAGGCACCGTGAAGTTATTTGTATTGAGCTTGCTCAAAGGAGGTTGCCCCCTCGAAGTGGCCCGTGATCAATACAAAAGTGATTCTGAGTTCTGTCATTTCTGCTATTTCGCGCATTCTTGTTAATTAATTGTTGCAGGTGCCTCACATCTGGTATCAGAGCACTTTCTTGGGCTCGCTGGGTGAAATTTCTGCCAAAATTTTTTTTCGCATCTGTTGCAGGTTCGGATTTGGGAATAATCCCTATCCGCTTAACTGTGGGAAGTACTTGGGCATAAGCCCTAAAACTCATTGTGAGGAGTACCACAGGAACCCCGAAGTAGCTGGCCCATTGAGAGGACCTGCCGGCGAAAAGGGCAACGACCCCTACCTGATTGACTAGTTCCCACCCGTGAGGTAAACCAAGAGCTGTCGTTTGTGGCAAAGCGGTTATCAGTTTTACCTGAGCCGTGGAGTGAGGGGTACTGCCCCAATACGCAAGCCGTCAGACAGCATTGGTGGCCGAGTGAAAACCCTGAACTGTTAGGAAGCCGCACATACCTGGGGTCCATATCTACTTTCAGTTGAACTATTGTCGATCACTGCTGCGCCGTTTCAGACTCATTTTGCAAGCCGTTCCAGATCCAGCAGGTCGGCGTTGTTCCAGATTCCTTCTGAGCCGTAGCCGCTCCAGTCTGTAAAAAAAAAAAATAATAAAAAAAAAAAAAACCGAGCCGTAGCCGCTCCAGTTTTTTCTCCATATCTCCCTTGTTTTACCTCTGTTTCCCTTGAAATTTTCAGGGAACCCCTGTCATTCCATTCTGCATATTTCATCCCTGAGGACCCTATCCTCAGTTCCCCTTCCTACAGCCGGAAATCCCACATTTGTCTATTTTTAGGTTTTGCCATAACTTCCTCAGATTTCACCCAATCACCTTCAATTTTTACCACAGAGTTCCTTTCTGAATTCTGCTTCTTTGTTCCCTTCTGCCAATTTTTCCCATCCTTTCACCCCGCTGCTGAAATCCTCATTTTTACTTCCCTGTCTATCCAACAGTGTCCAAAAAACGAGTCAAACCCCAATTACCCTTCTGATTTTTTCCCAAATCCAAATTTTCCTTTATTGAAGTAGTTCCTGTTTTTGTTTTCCTACCCAATCAAAAAAAAAAAAAAAAAAAAAATCCCTGGTTATGGTTGTCACCCGTGCAGGAGCAAAAACCATGGAGGAAGCCCTTGCAGCCATCCAAGCCAAACTCCAGGATCTGGATGAAAAATTTCTTGGTCTCCATCTTGAGCATTCAGCTATGAACAACAAACGGCAGTCCGAGTCTTCAGTAGACAATGGGTTCTCTTCTTCCAGCAATTTCCGTGGTCCAAAGCTTGATTTTCCTCACTTCAATGGTACCGATCCAACTGGGTGGATTTATCGTGCAGAACAATATTTCAGTCTGCATAATACGTTTGATGTCAACAAAGTTCCGTTGGCATCCTTTCATTTGGAACAGGAAGCTCTTCAGTGGTACCGTTGGTACATCAAGGCTCATCCAGAGCCCAACTGGCCAAACTTTTGCCAGCTCCTTCTACAACGATTTGGTCCTAGTGCTTTTGATGACTTCACAGGAGCCCTCACTAAACTTCGCCAGACCGGCACTGTGAGAGAGTATCAAACCGAATTTGAGAATCTAGCCAACCACACCGAAGGATTGTCTGATGAATTTTACCGGAGTTGTTTTATCAGTGGTCTAAAGGATGCCATCCGCTCCGAGGTCAAAATGTTCTGCCCCAACACAATGATGGAAGCACTCGGGTTGGCTAAATTGGCAGAAGACAAGATTACAGCCCAACAACGCTCCAAGCCCACTTTTGTTCCCTTCAGAAATATGGGGTCTCAGCGACCTCCTATACCGCAGGCTCCTCGACCGACTCCTATCAAGCGTTTGTCAGAAATAGAGATGCAAGCACGCAGAGAAAAGGGTCTTTGCTATAATTGTGATGAGAAATTCACTCGGGGACATCGATGTGTTCAGCAAAAACTATACCTCCTGGATGTGGAGTCTCCGCCTGCCTCTGAAATGGGTGACGAAGATCCAGAAACACTGGATGCTCCGGTCGACATTCAGGAACCGCCTATTGACCCTCCGTCTCAGGATGACCAGCCAGAGATATCTCTCCATGCTTTAGCTGGAATCACCACCCCCCAAACAATGCGGGTCAGGGGTTACTTCAAGAAGCTTCCTCTTACAATCCTCATTGATTCTGGTAGCACTCATAATTTCATCGACCCTCGAATCGCCAAACAAGCTGATTGTTTTATCCATCCTTGCTCCAACTTTGAAGTCATGATTGCTAATGGGGGCACCTTACCTTGCAAAGGGAAGTGTCGAAATGTGCGTATCTCTATGGGAGATTATATCCTGCGGTCTGACATGTTTGCCTTGCCCTTAGGCGGATGTGATGTGGTTTTGGGCGCTCAATGGCTACGCACACTCGGCCCTATCTTATGGGATTTTGCCGAACTTTGGATGCAGTTTTCCCTCAATGGACACAAACACACATTGACAGGATTACAACCAGGTTCTCTCAGCATCATCAGTTCACATCGCTTGGAGAAACTCCTCAAGAAGAGTTCACATGGTGTCATCGCTCAGATCAGTTCCATCCAGATGCAACCATCCGCGGTCTCCACTACTCCTTTGGATCTAAAACAAATTCTGAATCGATATACAGGTGTCTTTGCTGAACCAGTGGGATTACCACCTTCCAGGCCAGAAGACCATCGTATTCAGCTCCTTCCTGGCAGCGTTCCTCCCAACATCAGGCCCTATCGCTACCCATTTCACCAAAAAACAGAGATTGAAATGCTCGTGCGGGACTTATTGAAGCAAGGTATTATTCGCCCAAGCACTAGTTCCTTTTCTTCTCCAGTTATTCTTGTCCGCAAAAAAGATGGGTCATGGTGCCTCTGCATTGACTTTCGAGCACTTAATCACCTCACCATCAAGGATAAGTTTCCAATTCCTGTTGTTGATGAGCTTCTTGATGAGCTTCATGGGGCTCACTTTTTCTCCAAGTTGGATCTTCGTTCTGGGTATCATCAAATTCGAGTTCATGAGGAGGATATTCCTAAAACAGCTTTCCGCACACATGATGGCCATTATGAGTTTTTGGTCATGCCCTTTGGCCTCACTAATGCTCCTTCCACATTCCAGGCCTTAATGAATAAAATATTTCGACCCTACTTGCGGAAATTCATTCTGGTATTCTTTGATGATATCCTCATCTACAGTAAAACATGGGATGAACATCTCCAGCATTTGGATCTTGTCATGCAACTTTTCTATGACCATCATCTCCATGCCAAGAAGTCTAAATGTGTTTTTGGACAAAAGGAAGTTGAGTATCTCGGGCACATTATATCAGCACAAGGGGTTCGCGTGGATCCTGCCAAAATCGATGCCATGAACAATTGGCCACATCCTCAGACACTCAAGAGCCTTCGTGGTTTTTTGGGGTTGACTGGCTACTACCGCAAGTTTTTCAAGGATTATGGGAAGATTGCAGCTCCATTAACTGCCCTATTGAAAAAAGATGCTTTTACATGGACACCTGCTGCTCAGTGTGCATTTGACAAACTAAAACAAGCTATGTGTACTACACCTGTGCTAGCTATGCCCGATTTTTCCAAGCCCTTCACGATTGAGAGTGATGCTTGCGGCAATGGACTTGGTGTTGTTCTCCTTCAAGATGAACACCCCATTGCATTCACCAGCAAAGCCCTTTCCGGTAAGAATTTAGCTGCCTCTACCTATGAGAAGGAAATGATGGCTATTTTGCATGCAGTACAGAAGTGGCGTCCATACCTATTAGGGAATCATTTCTGCATCAAGACTGATCACCAGAGTTTGAAATATTTCTTGGACCAGCGTGTCTCCTCCCCGGCACAACAGAAATGGGTTAGCAAACTCATGGGTTATGACTATGAGATCACTTACAAGAAGGGTAAAGACAATATTGTGGCAGATGCTCTTTCTCGTACATTTGATACCCAAGGTTCTCTTTCAGCTATCTATATGCCTGTTCCAAATTGGTTGCAATCTGTTCAACAGGGTTATGTCAATGACTCTTCCTTATCTCAGATCATCCAGCGCTTGACCAACAATCCTTCTGCGGTCCCACATTACTCTTGGGATGGTGCTTCTCTGCGATACAAGGGTCGTCTGGTGCTTCCCCAGAGCACAGATCTTCAACAGGCTGTCTTCTATGAACTCCATGCTTCTCCATCAGCCGGGCACTCCGGGTTCCTCAAAACATATGAACGAGCACGGCGTAACTTCTTTTGGCAGGGCATGAAAAGAACAATTCAACAGATGGTGGCCGAATGTGATACCTACCAGCGCAATAAGGGTGAAACAACACTCCTTCCAGGATTGCTTGAACCCTTGCCCATACCTACACGGATTTGGACAGATATTTCTATGGATTTCATCGAAGGGCTCCCTAAATCTGGCGGAAAGACAGTGATTCTCGTTGTGGTTGATCGTCTCTCCAAATATAGTCATTTTTGTGCTCTCAGCCATCCCTATACAGCCTCCTCCGTCGCTCAAATTTTTATGGACCAGATCTTTCGTCTTCATGGCATCCCTTCTTCCATTGTCTCGGATCGTGATGCGACTTTCACTAGTCATTTTTGGACAGAACTATTTCGTCACACTGGCACCAAACTGAAGATGAGTTCAGGGTATCACCCACAAACAGATGGTCAGACTGAAATTGTTAATAAATGCTTGGAAACTTATCTTCGTTGCTTCACCTCGGAACAACAACATCAGTGGGCAAAGTGGCTTCCTCTCGCTGAATGGTGGTACAATACCTCTTACCACACTGCCTCCAAAATGACCCCATATGAAGCAGTCTATGGTCAGGCACCTCCAGCTCTTCTTCCATACACCCCCACCAGTTCACCAGTTCAGGAAGTTGACAGGGTCCTTCGCAACCGAGATCAGATTCTTCGCATTTTGCGGGACAATCTTAACATGGCAAGGAATCGCATGAAGCAACAAGCTGATCAGCACCGTTCAGAGCGCACCTTTCAAGTCGGCGATATGGTTTTTCTTCGTCTCCAGCCGTACAAACAATCCTCCTTGAAACTCAAAGGACGTCATAAGCTCGCTCCAAAGTTCTATGGGCCATATCAGATTCTTCAGAAGATTGGGTCCGTCGCTTATAAATTGGAACTTCCTCCTTCTTCCCGCATTCATCCAGTCTTTCATGTCTCTTGTCTGAAGAAAGTTCTTGGCACCAACATCAGCAGCCAAACGATTTTACCCGAACTGGATAATGAAGGATCCATCCTTTTGGAGACAGAGGCCATCCTCAATCGGCGCACGCGTCAGCTTTGCTCTCGCTCTATCACAGAAGTCTTAATTCAGTGGCACGGCATGCAACCAGAGGATGCTACATGGGAACCACTCCTTCAGATTCAACAACAATTTCCACATCTAAAGCTTTGAGGACAAAGCTTTTTTTCAAGGGGGAGGGGATGTTAGGAACCCATGTCTTTACTTTGTTAGTATGTTGTTATTGGACGCATATGCTTTGTAAGTCGTCCCGTAGTATTTGTTGATCAATAGTTTGTGTTATTGTTGTTGGCGCATATGCTTTGTAAGTCGCCCGTAGTATTGTTGATCCATAGTTTGTAACGGCCCATGGTTTCGACCCATAGTATTGGCGCCTAGAATTAGTATATAAGTGTGTGTTGAGACCTATGAAGGCACCGTGAAGTTATTTGTATTGAGCTTGCTCAAAGGAGGTTGCCCCCTCGAAGTGGCCCGTGATCAATACAAAAGTGATTCTGAGTTCTGTCATTTCTGCTATTTCGCGCATTCTTGTTAATTAATTGTTGCAGGTGCCTCACAACCAGTGGGATTTCCACCTTCAAGGACAGAAGACCATCGTATTCAGCTCCTTCTTGGCATCATTCCCAACATCAGGCCCTATCACTACCCATTTCACCAAAAAACGGAGAATGAAATGCTCGTTCGGGACTTATTGAAGCAAGGTATTATTCACCCAAGCACTAGTTCCTTTTCTTCTCCAGTTCTTCTTGTCCGCAAAAAAGATGGGTCATGGCGCCTTTGCATTTAATTCCGAGCACTTAATAACCTCACCATCAAGGATAAGTTTCCAATTCCTGTTGTTGATGAGCTTCTTGATGAGCTTCATGGGGCTCAATTTTTCTCCAAGTTGGATCTTTGTTCTGGGTATCATAAAATTCGGGTTCATGAGGATGATATCCCTAAAACAGCTTTCCGCACACATGAGGGCCATTATGAGTTTTTGGTCATGCCCTTTGGCCTCACTAATGCTCCTTCCACATTCCAGGCCTTAATGAATAAAATATTTTGGCCCTACTTGTGGAAATTGATTCTGGTATTCTTTGATGATATCCTCATCTACAGTAAAACATGGGATGAACATCTCCAACATATGGATCTTGTCATGCAACTTTTCTCTGACCATCATCTCCATGCCAAGTAATCTAAATGTGTTTTTGGACAAAAGGAAGTTGAGTATCTCGGGAAAATTATCTCAGCACAAGGGGTTCGCGTGGTTCCTGCCAAAATCGATGCCATGAACAATTCCCCGCATCCTCAAACACTCAAGAGCCTTCGTGGTTTTTTGGGGTTGACTGGCTACTACCGTAAGTTTGTCAAGGATTATGGGAATATTGCAGCTCCATTAACTGCTCTATTGAAAAATGATGCTTTTACATGGACACATGCTGCTCAGTGTGCATTTGACAAACTGAAACAAGCTATGTGTACTACACCTGTTCTAGCTATGCCAGATTTTTCCAAGCCCTTCACTATTGAGAGTGATGCTTGCGGAAATGGACTTGGTGCTGTTCTCCTTCAAGATGAACACCCCATTGCGTTCACTAGAAAATCCCTTTTAGGTAAGAATTTAGCTGCCTCTACATATGAGAAGGAAATGATGGCTATTTTACATGCAGTACAGAAGTGGCGACCATACCTATTAGGGAATCATTTCTGCATCAAAACTGATCACCAGAGTCTGAAATATTTCTTGGAACAGCGTGTCTCCTCCCCAACACAATAGAAATGGGTTAGCAAACTCATGGGTTATGACTATGAGATCACTTACAAGAAGGGGAAAGACAATATTGTGGCAGATGCTCTTTCTCGCACATTTGATGCTCAAGGTTCTCTTTCAGCTATTTCTATGCCTATTCCAAATTGGTTGCAATCTGTTCAACAGGGTTATGTCAATGACTCTTCCTTATCTCAAATCATCCAACGGTTGACCAACAACCCTTCTGTTGTACCACATTACTCTTGGGATGGTGCTTCTCTGAGATAAAAGGGTCGTCTGGTGCTTCCCCAGAGCATAGATCTTCAACAGGCTGTCTTCTATGAACTCCATGCTTCTCCATCGACAAGGCACTCTGGGTTCCTAAAAACATATGAACGGGCATGGCGTAACTTCTTTTGGCAGGGAATGAAAAAGACAATTCAACAGATGGTGGCTGAGTGTGATACCTGCCAGCGTAATAAGGGTGAAACAACACTCCTTCGAGGATTGCTCGAACCCTTGCCCATACCTACACGGATTTGGATAGATATTTCTATGGATTTCATTGAAGGGATCCCTAAATATGGCGGGAAGACAGTGATTCTCGTTGTGGTTGATCGCCTCTCCAAATATAGTCATTTTTGTGCCCTCAGCCATCCCTATACAACCTCCTCAGTCGCTCAAATTTTCCTAGACTAGATCTTTCGTCTTCATGGCATCCCTTCTTCCATTGTCTCGAATTGTGATGCAATTTTCACCAGTCATTTTTGGACAGAACTATTTTGCCACACTAGCACCAAACTGAAGATGAGTTTAGGGTATCACCCACAAACAGATGGTCAGACTGAAATGATCAATAAATGCTTGGAAACTTATCTTCGTTGCTTCACCTCTGAACAACAACATCAGTGGGAAAAGTGGATCCCTCTCGCAGAATGGTGGTACAATACCTCTTACCACACTGCCTCTAAAATGACTCCATATGAAGCAGTCTATGTTCAGGCACCTCCAGCTCTTCTTCCATATACCCCCAACAGTTCACCAGTTTAGGAAGATGACATGGTCCTTCGAAACCGCGATTAGATTCTTCGCATTTTGCGGGACAATCTTCACATGGCAAGAAATCGCATGAAGCAACAAGCTAATCAACACCGTTCTGAGCGCACTTTTCAAGCAGGCGATATGGTTTTTCTTCATCTCCATCCATACAAGAAATCCTCCGTGAAACTCAAAGGGTTTCATAAGCTTGCTCCAAAGTTCTATGGGCCATATCAGATTCTTTAGAAGATTGGGTCCGTTGCTTATAAATTGGAACTTCCTCCTTCTTCCCGCATTCATCCAGTATTTCATGTCTCTTGTCTGAAGAAAGTTCTTGGCACCAACATCAGTAGACAAACTATTTTACCCGAACTGGATAATGAAGGATCCATCCTTTTGGAGCTGGAGGCCATCCTCAATCGGTGCACTCGTAAGCTTCGCTCTCTCTCTATCACAGAGGTCTTAATCAGTGGCACGACATGCAACCAGAGGATGATACATGGGAACCACTCCTTCAAATTCAACAACAATTTCCACATCTAAAGCTTTGAGGACAAAGCCTTTTTTTAAGGGGGAGGGGATGTTAGGAACCCATGTCTTTACTTTGTTAGTATATTGTTGTTGGACGCATATGCTTTGTAAGTCGTCCCGTAGTATTTGTTGATCAATAGTTTGTGTTATTGTTGTTGGCGCATATGCTTGTAAGTCACCCATAGTATTGTTGATCCATAGTTTGTAGTGGCCCATGGTTTTGACCCATAGTATTGGCGCCTAGAATTAGTATATAAGTGTGTGTTGAGGCCTATGAAGGCACCGTGAAGTTATTTGTATTGAGCTTGCTCAAAGGAGGTTTCCCCCTCGAAGTGGTATGCGATCAATATAAAAGTGATTCTAAGTTTTGTCATTTCTGCTATTTCGCATATTCTTATTAATTAATTGTTGCAGGTGCTTCACAAATTTCAGTACTCAAAAATTCAAAAAGAATTCTAGTGGAGATTGAGACTGGAAAAACATTGAACATTAATCCAAATCTGGCGCCCGATGAACTGGAACACCTGATCACTTTGCTGAAAATGCATAGGGGAGATTTTGCATGGGAATACATAGATATGAAGGGTATCCTCTATAATATGTGTACCCACAACATTTACATTAAAAGCAACTCCATACCAGTGTGCCAACCACAACGAAGGATGAACCCAAATTTAAGGGAAATTGTGAAAGAGGAAATCCAAAAACTTTTGGAAGCAAGATTTATATACCCAATTTCAGACAACGAGTGGGTCTCTCCACTCGTGATCGTACCGAAAAAGAATGGGAAATGGGGAGTCTGTGTAGATTACAGAGAATTGAATAAAGCAATGTAGAAAGACCACTTTCCCCTACCTTCTATTGATTAGGTTCTTGACACCTTGTCGGTAAAGAAGTATTTTTCCTTTCTGGATGGATTCATTGGTTATAATCAGATCCAGATTACTCTAGAAGACCAAGACAAAACCACCTTAACCTGTCCTTGGGGCACCTTTGCATACAGGGTACTTCCTTTTGGGTTATGTAATGCACCGACCACATTTCAGAGAGCTTTGATTGGGATCTTTTCTGAGATGGTAAATGATTGCATGGAAATTTTTATGGATGACTTCACTCCATATGGTAGTAGTTTTGATGAAGCATTGAAAAATTTAGAAAGAGTTTTAGAATGCCGTGAACAAACCCAACTATCTTTAATCACTGAAAAGTGCCATATGATGATGAGGGAGGGAGTAGTTCTAGGACACTTTATCTATGCTGATGGTATCCAGGTAGATCCATCCAAAATTAGGGTAATTAAAAACATACCCACTCCTAGAACAAAAAAAGGTACGTAGATTCCTAGGGCATACTGGTTACTATAGAAGATTTATAGAATTTTTTTCCAAACTAGCTTCTCCTTTATTCACCCTGTTGATGAAGGATATCCTTCATCAACGTTAGTCACCATAGTTTTTTCAAGTGATTTGCTACTAAATATGAGCAATTTTGAGTGACCCAACTATAAACGACTAAATTAAATGACTAATTTAGTCACGGGTTAAAAAATACAACTAGATAATAAGTGACACAGTTAAAAATGACTAGGTAGAAGAATATGATTTAGTCATTTATGTTAGTCATTTTAATTATGTCACTCCTGGAATGGAAATTTGCAATTTTGACAATGATGTGTTACAATTTACTAAATTTTGACATTGCAGATGGATTCTCTCTAAATCCATTTGTAGTGTTAAAAATTAGTAAATTGTTAACATTTAGATGGATTCGTGTCACAGACGGAATCTGATGAATTAATCCTAATTAACATAACCCATAAGTTAATGTGTGTAGGATAAGTACAAGAACATGCTGACCATATTGCTACATCCATTATCACTGGCCATTTTGTATCCCTTATAAGATTAAGAAAGTGGGACCTAGACCACCCAAGTTAGACCCAGTACTACAATATAATGCATACTTCAGGGAGGCTATGTATATGTCTAATAACATATCAATACCATACTAATCAATGAGGACTAAGGATCAACATAAATAGAAAACCTTTATTCTACCAGACCACATCCATACATCTCTTGAGGTAAATAGCACTGACAAAATAGGATTGCCTTGATCACTATATTCACAAATCCATAAAACATATTAATATATTACATACTATATTGTTACAAAACATACCATATATGTGTGTCTGTGTAATAAAACATATAATATTATAAAACAAACCAATCTAAAAATATGCAAAATATATAATGTAAATACTATATATATATATATATATATATTGTAAAACATATATATAAAATAAAACATATAATACAATATCATACAACAATATAAAATAAACAAAATAAATAGACCATACCGTATACAATAACCGTAATACAATCATAATGCACCGCAATGTAAACTAATAACAATATCACACAAGAATATAAAATAAACAAAATAAATATACCATATTGTATAGAATAACCATAATACAATCATAATGCAAAAATATGTAAACTAATAAAATGATCCTTGGAATATGACCATAACATCTCCAGCTCAAACCCAAACATACGACTGACCTAAAACATATGGTCATCCTCTTCTTGAGTTCATTCATGGAGGATTATCTGAATTCATGTATATTTTCTCCCCGAATTAACCAGAAATGGAGGATTATCTTGAATTCATGGATATTTCCTCCTTGATTTACCTAGATAAAAGACTGTTGGCGCCAAATATTTTTCATTGGTGGGAAGCGAGGAGGTTTTGGTGGGTTGTGAGAGCAAAATAGTTGTGAATTGAGTCTAACAGGAGTTTCTGGCATTTTTTAGGCCGCTATTGATTCCCATTGAGGAAATCGTGATGCCTATTAACCATTGTTGAGGGTTTAGAATTTGGGTATTTATTTGATAGTACTTCCATGAATAGAAGAACATTGGAGAGAACATGGAGGCTCTTGAAGAGATGGGAAACGGATTCTGCAGCTTTAGATTCAAAATCCCAAACTTCCCTTCCAAAATTGCAGGTTGGTTTCTTGGTTTTATGTGAAAATTTAGCTTTTGCATGTTAATCATGGTTGGCATTCTGCATTCTGAATGTTCAAAACTATATAGCATCTTCGAATCTTGATTCTTTATTGTGAATTTTGATTATTAACTTTTTTTTTCAATAATTGGTAAGAACATCCATCTCTAAGAAGACTTGATTATTGATTTCGGTATATTATGGTGGAAAGTCACACCATCTATTAATGATATAACCAATGAAGATAGCTCCCTTTGGTCACAAAATAAAATATCCCATTTCTAGTGCTCCCGTTCGGTCACATTCACCTGCATTACAAAGCTTCCTTTAGTTGCTTGAACGTTATCCTCATTCCTTAGATCCCTCCAGTTGCATATTAACGGTGGCCAGTTCTACTTCAATCTCAATGAATTTGGGATTGATATTTTCCACTTTAATTTAAAGGGTATATCATAGTGGAAAGGATTTTTGTATCAACCTTAAGGATCTGGTTGGTACATCCTCAATGATGTAATCTCTTCCTTTCCCCGCCATACATACCATTCAAACAGGGTCTTTGAAGTGGGAAACCACTATTTTTCTTCAACTTCTTGAAGCTGAGAAGGTTTCCTTAGAGGAACATATATATCATCATTTACATCTCTCCATGTTTCTTGGAAAATGATGATCTAAGATAAGGAATAGTAGATTGAAGGAAAAAAATTGCCAAAAAATCTACATTCGAAAAGGGTAGATCAGAACAACATCCATAGAAATTAAAATATGAAACAAGATAAGAAAATTTAGTAATTATTTAGAGATAAACACAACAACACATCACAATATTTTAATGAAACTAGTTTTCTCTACAGAGGTTGATCAATGTAATGTCCCTTGTTAGGAATTTTATTAAAATGACAATTTTTCACTTTTTTTCCTTGGTTCGACCTTTGACTAGTTTCGATCTCTAGGTCCCAAATTTGCCTCAAATGATCCCAAATATTCTGAGAAGTTATATGAATGATATTAGAACATAAATATATGTTTCAGGGATGCCTTTGTACCTTTAAAACACTTCTGCAAATACTCTTTCAATTCTGGTCAATGTAGGTAACTTTACTAGTGATTTCCCTTTGACTAGTATTGGTCTCTAGGTCTCAAATTGACTCCAAATGCCTTCAAATATTCAAGGAAGGTGTATGAATGATATTAGAACTTGAATATGATTTTTATGGATGACATATGGCCACCAAAAGACCTCTGAAAACTCTCTTAAGATTCTGGACCAATTATGCAATCTTACTAGTAATTTGGGGTTCAAATCCCCATGGGGTAAGTACTGAAAATGGCTTCGCAAATGCCTCCAAACCCACTCAAATTTATGAATATAGGTATTTAAGGTGTTAAGTATTTTATTCAAGTCTCATATGAACCATTAATGGATTATTACAACTGTTCTCACCCTCTCCCATTCAACTGCAAAAATCCCCAATTCGACCCTTGGGGAAATGGCACTATTTCACCTCCCAATACAACTAAACTGAGTAAAAATGATTCAAATGCTCAAGTACAGTACATGAAACTTGTAGAAGACATCCATGGCAATATATTTATCACAAATATATCATAGAATCATCCATTCCTTCGAAATCATCATCAATACATTGGCTCACAACAAGGTAGTGGGGAAATGGCATTGTTCTTCCATTAAAAATGAGATTTATACATTTCTACTTGGAATTTCGACCTGAAACTTTTTGGAGATTAAGAACAGAGTATTTAATTCATATTACAAAAGAAATGGGGCATTAAAATCTTCCCCAAAGAATATCATAGCTCACCAAAAACGCCCTCCCTCAAGGATCAAGAATATGCCATCAAAATTGGAAATGGTTGAAGGAGTGAGCTGCAATAGAAGAAACCATGAGATTCCCTGTAGCTTACACCTGCAAATAAAGACTCCATTAAAGCTCAAAATGAAAGGTCTGAATGGCCTTTCCAATTACCAACTTGGATGGGAATCTTTCACCCTCGAAATTGGCTAAGGCAAGAAACTAGTCATCCACTAGCTCTCCCTCTACACAAATGCAATTGCAAATTCTACAAATGATCAAAAGCCATTCTCATACTTCATTTCTACATTTTATAACCAAAATTATCCTTCTAAGGGTCGAAATCCTCTCAATAGATTCAATAGATTTCCATTTAGGAAATATTCCACATTTGCCACTTGTCTCCTAGTTCCAACCTTCCATCTTCTCCCAAATTCGATTTTGAGTCTCTTTGGCTTCTCCAACTCCCAAATTCGCCTTCTTTGAGCCTATTGTTGGGGCTGACATGTCATAGTGGTCAGATGTCAGAGGTCAGGTCTGCAATTTGTCATAGTTGTCATAGATGCTCCATCATTGGTGTCATAGGGACTAGAGAATCTAGCCCAAGTGTCCACAAACTTCCACTTTGACTCTTTATCTTCCATGGAGGTTACCAATCCTTCCCAATTCGACCTAATATGCTCAATGATATGTGTTATGACTTACCAACTCACCCAAGAGTGTTCACATTCCCATTAATTTGAATTTGCAAAAGAGAGATACCATGTATTATGAAAAATCAAGCTAGTGTGGGTCCCACATCCTCCATATGTCTCCAAAACCATTTGTCACCTAGGATTTCTCTTGAATTTATTTATTCACTCTATTTATTAAATACTTGAACCCTTATAATGTCTAAACATCATTAATTATCCCCCTTATTCCAAATCCCAAAGCTTCCACCCCAAACCTAGGAAACTAGTAATTTTCCTCCTTGGCAATTATTTGACCTTTAGCATCAATTTGACAAACTCTAATGAATAGGGCCAATGTGATTAGGCCATTGTGACCCAATACCAAATTTGGGACATGACAAATCCTCCCTTCCCAATATTGCTTGTCCTCAAGCAATTTTAAACGTGCGTGTTGAAGAACCTGCTTTCTGTATAATTCTTTGAAGTTGCCATTGAATTGCCCAACCTTGAGTCTTTGAGTTTCCATGAAGATTTTAGAGAGGAACCACCATGCTTGCTGCTGCAATAATCTGATTAAAATCACTTTATTAAGTGGGTAATCCATCTCCCATACTGCTTGCTTCCCTAAAAAATATGAAACCAATGAGATAAAAATTATTGCAGGGTCCCATTGCTTGTATTGCACCCCAACAATTAAGAGTGCTCTCCAACCTACACCATTAGATAAGAGGATTCCTGGATCCCATTTTCTTGTATGCATTCTTCCAAACATCATGAGTACCAAATATATATCATCAAAGTACATAACAACATAATGAAAATGTACATCAAGGATATGCTTCATCAAAGAGTCATGAAAGTGCTTATACCTCCAAGCAAGTAGACCACTATTTTCCAAGTGCATACAAGCTTCAAGTGACCAATCAAATCTGCTCCAATGACATAGGTGAGGATCCCATGTCCTATAATGCTGCTCCAAAAGGATGTGATATGCATCAAAATATCCAGCCATGTATTCTTTCATCCAAGGAGTGAATGAAGAATCTCCACTAAAATCTGAACCAAATAATGAGCAGAAAAAACAAGGAGACTTCAAATGACTCAAAGAAGTCTCACCCATACATCCATGAATGTGAGAATCATAAAAATATAACAAAGTATGTGGCTGCCAACAAAAATGTTCTCCAATAATAAATCTATTCTCCCAAGTGTTGGATGAAGTTCCTCCAACATCAAATGAATCAAATGTTGAGCAAGAAAAACCATGAGTCTTCAAGTGACTCAAATGCATATCATAGGTGCATCCATGTAGATTTGCATTATCATAAAGTGACAAATAATGTTGCTGCAAATGTGAATAATAATGTGCTCCAACCATGTCATCATAAAAGGTAAATCTAGGAGTTTCATACTCCTCATGTGGAACCATCAAAAAGAACCCTTTCACCCATACTTCATTGAGACTAATACTGCAAAACATGGAATTGTAGGATGTAGGAGAATGAACTAACTCACCCAAATGATCAAAAAGTGCAGAAGTTTCATCATGGGAAGGATCCATGTGGGTAGTATCATGCAGCTCCTTCAAAAGTGGGAAACCTTTGTCATAGATTGGTTCCCATGTAGAGGAATCATGCTCTTCTTTAAAAATTGCATAAGCTTCATCAAGAGACAATTCAAGTTCCTCTTCCACCACATCAAGTGTTTGGATCTCTTCAAGTTCATCTTCAAACACATTAAGCAAATTCAAATTCCCACATTTCTCATGATCCACCATGTCATGAGAATCCTCCAAACAATCTACCATTTGACAATCTGAAACATAGGAGGAAAAACAAGTATCTTGCAACTTTTCAAGAAGTTGCTCATTTTGAATTGTGAGCTTATGAATATCCTCATTATTCTTCAAGTATGTATCATGTAACAATTCATTAAGCTCAAACAAATGGTTTCTATCAAAAATCAAAGACATGAAATTACCTTTGATGTGGCACATTGCTCTTTGAATCTTCTCCATGTCTTCAAGGAAGGATGTTTCCTCCAATGAAGTAGCTCTCCAACAAGAATTTGACACCAATGCTTGAGTGTCATGGAGAATGCTGAGGGACTCTTGGATCTTATTTTCATTCATCTTTAAGGACCCTTCAAGAAAATGAGGCTCTTGCAAATGAACCTCCTCATCTTATTCAATTTTGCTTGGACCAACTTCATGAAGCTCAAGTGGTGATGGGAAAGTTGATCTTGGTTCTTCTTCAACTGCTACAAGGTCTTCATTATCATGCTTAATGAAACTTGTACTTGTAGAAACACTTTCAAAAGTGATCTCTATGTCACCAACATAGAGGTGTGAGCACCCATCAGTAGGTACTCCTTCATAGTTTAAGCATCTATCAGTAGATGCTCTTTGGTTCATGTCTAAGCAAGAAGGTGTCTCGAAATGATCTTCCATATTTTCAATAGAATCTTCTTCATGCTCTTGTGACCTCTCTTCCTTTTGCTCCTTAAAGCAAGCTGATGCATTTTGCCCCTTGTTTTCCTTAGGATCAATATATTTGGAATCTCTTCTTGAATAAATTTCAAAAGCTCTCCTCAAGGAGGACATCATTTCATGCACACATATATGATACTCGCTCCAAGGGTTTTTACAAGAAGGGCATAAACCTTTCTTCACTAACTCCACATCTTCATTTTTGGGCCTATTTTCAAAAACATGTTCAGCATAGTACTCAAAAGACAGGCATTCAACTAGCTCTTTTATGTGTGTGAGATTCATTGAGCAATATCGCTGCCTTTTGTAAACTCATAGTTAACTTATACTTCTCTATCATATTAATTCCACCTTGTACATCCTTCACAGTCTAGCATTGTCAGGTATTTTCAAGATCATTTAAAATACTCAAATTTGCTTACCCATGAGTATAAAGTATACATTATCCTTCAAGTTATTCCTTGTCTTTTTAAAATTTTCTACTGGGTATATATCAAGTTGAAGCCTATGCAACTTTTGGTGGAGCATGTATTGGTTGTAATTTATAGCAATTTGATATTGAAATATATTATTATATCACATATCAATATCTATGAAATATGGTAACTACTTGATTGGTTAAGAGTTTGTCCTTCTTGGACGTAAGGAATGAGGTAACCACGCAAGATCCAAATGCATGTTGCAAAATTCTACTGCTTACAACCACCATGCCTATAGTAGCCAAAGATGACTATTCTCATTGCAAGTTTGACAATTAATTTATAATGAATTTTTCCATCGTCCTAAGGAAAAAAAGAGTATAAAATTGTATTGTTAGAATTTTTTAAGAAATTTTAAAGATTGCATATTTGAAATGTTTTAAGAATTTTCCTTTCTTTTGCACAAACATCAAGTCCAATAATAGTCTTCAGTGATCGTGAGCGATTCCAAAATGAAATTGGCAATGCAATAATCTATACCTTGTACAATGACCATGGGATTGACACCAATATTTGTAGGCAAGACACTAGCATCAACCACAAACAATCCCTCCGCGTCTCATGTCTCACCTTTAGGATCAGCCACATAATGGACCTTATCAATGCCCATTCTACAACTAACCATATGATGTGCAGAACACAAGGGAGTTGATACATATCTCAAGCTCCTTGAGATTGCATGCTTTATAAATTTATTGATCTCATGCATACTATATGTTCTCGGCTTCAAACGTTTGCTAGAGCAATGGTGGGTACCAACTTCCTCTGCTCCAGTTGCAATCATTATTCTCAACACCTTCTATAATCCTTTCCTAATATTATTTTTGTCATATGGGTCTAAACTGTAAGTGATATGCCCAGTAAAGTCCACAGTTCCTAAACCCTTATCCCTAGTCAAGGAAAATATATGAGTGGTTCTAGAAAATATGGACATTCTTTCCTTATTATCTCATATTAGAAGATTTCCTAAATCATTATTCTCAACACCTTCTGTAAGCCTTTCCTAAGATTATTTTTTTCATATGGGTCTAAAATGTAAGTGGTATGCCCAAGAAATTCCATGGTTCTTGAACCCTTATCCCTAGCCAAGGAAAATATATGAGAAATTATATAAAATTGTGAACTCAAAGGACCATCCATATTTGTAAGAGATGCTAGTATACTGTTATTTCATAGTGGAAAAGTGCATAAAAGTGTCGGAACATGCCCAGATTTGAAAATTATTTTGGTATAATATTGATTGATGGTTACAAACACCTATAGACCTTGCCATAATCACTCATATTGTTTTTTTTATTCACATAACTATTGGTTTATGCATGGATCCACCCAATGTGTGGAGAAACTATTGATTACTGTTGTTCTTTGTCGACAACACCAACTCAGAATGCCATTTTACAAGGATTTAGGGGATGAGATATGCCTAGAAAATCCTAAACTGTGCTAATATTTGTCTTTAAGGTTGTCTGCATCCTCTTTACTACTTATTCCACACACATGCGTTCCCAAAACTATATATTTAGGATTGTTTTGATGCTGATTGCTTGACTAGAATTCTCCTAGAGGCACTTAGAAGTATCCACAATACAAAAATGGCCCCATGATTTGCCCAAAATTGATTGTATGGGGCTGCTTGATGGTGAAAGTTAAGCCTAGTACTACTCATAACATAGTCTTCATTGCTGCAAATGATCGAATACTAGAAGATTCTAGTGAAATCATACCCATGCTTGGAGATTGACTGCTCAAATTAGCCCAGATCTATCAATAGTTCTTTTGTGTCTGCCCTATACTAATATATACTCTAATATATGCCACAACTACGATAACTAAATAAGTGCTACTTGGATGCCATTAATTATGATCCAATTCTGCTACAAAATGCCAATGGAATTTTCCCTCAATCATGGTCACCTTTGCACATGAGCTTTCCTCTTTTGCTGGTTCATAGTTTCCAGTAGAGGAATTTGGAAACCATAATGATAGTCTCTTAGCCAAGAGTGCTCATCAAATACTAGGGAATCATTATCACCATTCACAGGAATTAAACCATCTCTTTTATGTGTGTGATACTCATTGAGCAATAACATTGGATTTTGTAAAATCAACTTACATTTTTACTCTGGACAAGCATAGTGAACTTATACCACTCTATTATATTCAGTCCACCTTGTACATCCTCCAGACTCTAACATTGTCATATATATTCAAGATCATTTAAAATACTCAAATTTGCATACCCAGGAATACAAAGTCTACATTATGCTTAAAGTTTTTCCTTGTCTTTTCGAAATTTTCTACTGGCTGTCTCTCAAGTTGAATACTGTGCAAATTTCAGTGGAGTTTGTATTGGTTGCACTTTATAGCGAGTGGATATTAAAATATATTAATATATCACATATCAATGTCTATGTAATATGGTAACTACTTGATTGGTTAAGAGTTTGTATTTCTTGGATGTAAGGAATGAGGTTAACCTTGTAAGATCCATGGAAACTCTTAACCAATCGAGTTTAAATGTGATCCATGCAAACTCTTTCAAATTTAAATGTGATCTATGAAGTGTTAAGATGAAGATGTTTGAGGTGTCTCTTGATTTTATGAATATTGATGTAAGAAATCGGTATGATGGGCTTTCTAACAAAGGAATTTATTCACTTAAAGAATTTCTCAAGGGATCCTAGTCTTGTGGAGGATCTTGTTGCCCGTTTCCTTGAAGAAGAACATGTTGAATATCAAGTCTTTGGGAAAGCCTTGAAGAGGTCCACTATGAAGCTAATGAAGTTGATTAAGAAGAAAATTTCCAAGAGGAAGCCATTGAATTTGGTTTCCAACCACTTGAACATGCTATTACTATAGATTTGGAGCAACATACATGGGTTTTTAGTGCATATCTGGAGCAACTTGTTTTTCCCTCTCCTAGGGTTGATTTGGGCCATCAGTTTCAGCCACTTCCTTCAGAAAACGTTGCATATTTGGGACAATAGTGAAATGATTCATTTGCAGGTCCAGGACAGCAAAGTTTGCCATCTTCAAATACATATTGTGATCAAATTCATGATGAGTGTGTATTTTCAAGCCCTATCCAATATTGGATAGAGGGGGCTTGCGAGAATGATGAAAATCCTTGGCTAGGGTTTGAAGACATTGATAATTTTCTCATGCACTTGTCAAGCTTTTTTTCCTTGAAGATAATTGCATATATTCAGTTTTTAATCTGTATTGCCTTGTTTTTGTTCATCACCAAAGACAGAGAGAATCCCTAGCATGGATCAAATGTTGAGGTGGCTTCATTGGTTGTATGACTTCACCTAACATGATCTTGCTCGCTGATTAGAGTATGTAGGTAGGAAGATGAATAAGATCATTAGGGTAGATTGATGTGTTGTTGTGGAATAAATGATGATATGGTGTATGTTGAATTTTATTGCATTTTTTGGTCATTTCTGACAAGTACATGCAGATATTTTGGGGTTCTCATGAACTCTCAAGAAGAACACATGTCTTGCATTTGGAGCGAGATGTTACCCCTCACACTGCATGGGTATGCACTAGAAATATTTTTGGGATATTTTGAGGATAGAGACAGTAGTTCTTGACGTAGTTTAGGGATTGTTTGATCATCTCAACAGTAGCAAACAATCAAAACCAACAATTATGAGTAGACCTATTGGAAGAAGCAACAAATTCTGGATGTATTTTGAGTATTGCATGAAGTTATTTTCCTGTAGCAGCAACCCTGAGGGATTTCTCCCTATGGGAAAAAGAGTCCAGCAACTGACAAATTGAGGATCGTTCCACTATTTGAATCCTTTTAGCATCCATGGCTAGTTTGAGGAAGTGATCAATCTCTCCTATATGTTTATCCACCATAATTTTGGCATCCTGTTTTGTGTAAAATCATCAAAAGTAGAGGTGCCATACTCCAACCCTAGATCATAGTCTCCATAAACAAGATTGGGTGGGTATTGAGGACTGTTTTGACTAGCGTTATGGGCACTATTTTGAGGTTAATGCATTTATGACAAAATTAAAAGAACACTTAGTTTCTATTATGGGCACACACCTATAGAAAACCTTGTGGTGAATGCATGACTGAGTTTCCTTGAAGATACGTGGAAATCAAAGGTATCTCAAAATGTTTAAGGTGTATGTTACCAATGAGTGCTCAACATTTGAGTAGAATTCTTGCGTATCTAAGTTAGTTTTGAGTGCATGTTCCCTGTCTATAAAAGAATAAATATGAAACTTAATTAGTGTGCTGTATGGTTAGTGTTTGGCGAGGAGGTCCTCAACTCGCTAATGATTTTGCTCCCTGCAGCACAATCTACAGATAATGTTTCATGCCTAGAGAATAAGCAAAGGAAACCAGGGTCACTTCCAACACATACAAATGAACCCCCGGATCTACTTATTAATATCTTATCTCTAAAATTAGAAAATAAAATTAGTTGTTGCTGCGTTTTTCCAGAGGAGACAATTTACTACAGGCAGAGGGTTACTGCGTTTTATATCATATTGTATTTGACTTCTTCAGACTATTGAAAGACTGAAAAACCTTCAATATTTCTTAGCCTAAATCTCTAAACTAGTGGTGTCTTCTATAAGACTCAAGGGATTACTTATTTGAGACAAGAGGTGTGCAAAAAGATCTTAGATCTGCTTCTCAGGTTTATCCAACTCTTGTTTGAAGAAGTAGCAACGATTTACATCAGTTGGAAGGATTTTAGCATCAACATCTTCTATAAAGGGACAAGTCCACTTATCTCAGTAAAAAGGAACACTTCCAGGCATGTAGTACCGTGAATTCTTATTATATATCAGTCCTTGTATTGTTGCTTGTCATTTTCTATTTCAGTTTGTGTATTATGTTTTCTTGTTAAAATATGATGATGATGATGATGTTTATTTAGATGTGCATATTCAACCCTAACCACCAAATTTCTAGATGAAAGGATTTCCACCCTATCGATATTCACATCATCTCGCAAAACATAACACTCCAATCCTTCTTGTGCCTTGACTGTCTTCAGTTTCCTTCGACGTCGTGCTCTTTCCCTAGATAGTTATCAAAATTAAAATGCTAATAAGGTTGATAGTTTGTTAGAATAAATACCTTACTTTCTACTGACAAGTACGTTGGTGTGTTATATGGCCTAGGTGTTGACAATGGTGATTCTTAGGCCTTGAAGCCTCTTATTATTTACTCTTGCAAAGTCTGACATTATAATATTCTATGCTTTGAGATGATTTTTCTCTTATTGAGTTGCTTAATTTTGTTATTTTTTCTGTTTGCCTTTCCTTTGTCTCTGGAAATAAAATGGGTTAGGTTTTTTTCTTCCAGCATGCATATCAAAGCTTCAAACAACCATAGGAACTGCATAATGTATATTAGCTTTACTTGTCAAATGCACATAGTATTATTCCAGAGTGTATGGCTCTTTTATTGTCGTATTGTTCTGAATTTTTGAAAATGGTAGTGCAAACATAAAATGAAATATTTCCCTGCATGATGCATATGTACTCACTATTTTGGATAATGAAATAAATTTAATTAATAAACAGGAAAGGCTTAGAGGGATGTTTTATAAAATGTTCTTCTGAGGCTGATGATATTTGGGTGGGTCATTTTCTAGATTCTGCCTATAATCGTTGTTTTCACCCCAAAAAGTCGGACTCTGTGCCTCATATAGAAATTTTGCATTACAAACCAAAATAGTTGTTCTATCTTCTAGGCCCAGTTCACATTGTTAGGCCTATGCTTTGAAAACACACTTTTCCTTTTATAAAACTATGTTGCTTACAATGCCCTTAGCCCAACAAGATTAAAAAATATGCATCTTCAGATATATATATTCTAAAAAAAACCTTGGGGAAACCCACGGGATTTGTGGATGACATACCTAGTAACCTTAATATTCTTCTCATCCCTGCAAGGCCACTAGCGATGTCCTCCACCATTCCAGTCATTGGGTTCTCAATTATCCATTCAGTGTGAAGCAAATTTAAAAAATTTCTTTATGGTTCTAGTATCCTTGAGATGAGAAGGAGAGACAAAGAAGGTCCTTCATTCCATTCCAAAATCTCCTTTGATTTCATATTTGACCCATGATGCTGCCAATCCTTAGTCTGCTCCCAAAACTAATGATGTTGAAAGAAGAATTGAGCATGTCTCATCTATTTGTTCTTAATTGAACTTCTCCCTACTCATTTGCATCTAGAAATATGTTTTTTTGGTTTATTTTCCCCACTCCCAGACCCGTTATGAGATTCATCAGGCTTAATCATATTGTCATGGAGATCTCACAATCTCTCCTTATCACTGGTACACTGTTAATTTCCCAAACAACTTGCCCTTTTCTACGAATAGATGGCCAAAATTTATGTTTCATGGCTGCTTGATACATAACTGAAACTGGGTATCTCCTCACAGTCCTTAAACTGCATTTCCCAACATTGTCATTAAATTCATTCATCTTATCATTCCCGTGGTTTGGGTTCTGGAAGCTATCCATTTGATGATTGGCTTCATCGTTCTTTAAAATACGATGATTTATAAAGTCTAATAATTTTTTTTTAATCTTATGCTTGCTTGTGCCACTTGGATTTAAGGAGTTTACTTCCACAACATCTTTCATATCGACCATATCTATACTCTTTTGCTATTGAAGTTGTTTGCAAACAAATCCAATTTGCTCAGGTGGAATTTCAGGGGATTCTTTTACTCTAAGATGCATTTTCACTTCCTTATTGCCACCCTATATTTTTTGCATGGATAATTGTCGTCTTGAATAATCCCTTTAGGCATTTTATGGAATATCTTAATGGTAATGAAGATAACGACTGAGCATGTTAAAAAAAGGATTTGGATTGGAACGTTGCAGTAATAAATTATTGAATGTAGGCATTGATTGGAAACAACTGCAAACCATTATCTACTCCATTTCATGCCACATAGCCATTAGCTAGAGAGATGCCATCAAGAGTTGTGATCACATGCCTTTGTCTACATCCCATGAGGTTGGGTGTTAATTTACAGCAAGATATCTGAATATACACCAAGAACCTTCATTTGGTGTTGTAGGAGGCTTCTCTCTGAAACTCTTGCCTCCATTATAAGTTGTGCTATTCTTGTTGTAAATATTGTTTGCACTTTTGCTCATTCTTCTTTTCCAAATGTAATGTCCCCATCTTGACCCTATTGCATTAACATTGTAAATGATGTAAATATTGTTATTTAGTCATGGTGAGGAGCTCAAGACCAAGGCCCACCATTGATTTATCGTTTTATGTATTGGCAATTAGAATAGATGCATATGGTTCTTGTGCTAGCCGTGCACAATGTAAATTCGGACATCATGTAAATATGCAATTTTAATGAAAAAACCCACAACCAGCTATGCAATGCAACAAAGAGATGGGGCATGATCTTACAAGGAATAGGGAGGAAAAATAACCAAACCCTTGAGCCAATGGAGTCAATCCATGTGTCAATGAGAAAACCCATGAGATCCCAACTACCCATTTTGGCTTATGCCTCAATCATTAAATTCTTCCCAGAGTTGGTTGAGGCAGTTAATGCCTTGGGAATGATGAGGTATGGCAGCCAATTTCGGGTATGGGCAAGCCATCAATCTGGGAATTTGAATTTTTGCTTGCAAGGCAAGAAATCACCCACGTTTTGGCCTTCCCAAGCCATTCTGAACCACAGTCTTTCCTCTCTCACGCAGCCTGCTGTTAACTGGGGTTTTTCCTTCATGTTTTCACCATTTCTCTGCATTCTTCCATGCCTAGGAACTCGGTTTTTGGTTAGCATAGTGGCTGGGAGAAGAGAACCACGATTTTCTGGGGGTTTATAGAGGTCGTTTTTGCCCCAAAATGCCCATGGACGTTTTTCTGTAAACGATTGTGCTCCTGGGTTTGTTTTCCCATTTTCCCATTTTCATTTTGGGCTTTCCCATGTTTTTCTGAATTGGTGGAATTCCCATCGTTGGGCATCCTACTGCAAAAATGCCCAGCACTTGCATTTCTGGCTGTTATGTTCCTCCCTGTTTAGTTGAACCTGTGAGCAGGAGATTCAAGAGTGGAAGAGGACATATTTGGCTTGATGAGCCCAATGAAGTATCCATAGCCCAATGGTTGAGCCACTAGCCTAGTAATTCACCTCTGCCCATCTCTTAGCAGCCTGAGAAACCCAACTGCTGATTGGCTTGGCTGACTCTGGTGTATCTTTGGCTATGTGAGAGCCTGTTTTCCCCTTTTTCCTTGTGGAGATCATGCCCAGCTCGAGGGTGGCAGTGGTGCTGAGAGATTAAGGAGCACACTGGCCTATGGTTGGGTGGAATGCTGCAGAAGCGTAGCTGGTTGCTCAGGGATTACTTGGTTTAAGATAAGTATTCTCATTTGCTAATTTGATATTGCTTAAATTGATGAATGGCATGAAAATCTGGAATGTATGATGGATGTGTATTGGAATCAAATTCTGTTGTGTTTTCAAATGTTTATGCATTTGCATTTCTCCATCTACAATTTATATGAATGCTTATTTGTTTAAGTATGGGACTAGATGTCCAGTATTATTATTAGTCTCCTCTCCATAGCCTTGTAAGATAGGAGGGACAGTACATTTTGGTATCAGAGCTGTTGGTTGCAGCATTGGGCCTTTATGGGGCTACCTATCATAGGTTCAAAGGTAAGTATGCTTCCTGCTCAGCACTGATAGTTAAGAAAAATTTCAAAAATTCTCAAATTTTCAAACTTTTTCTAAGTTTCTATGAGTTCTGCTCGAAATTGCGGAAGGAATTCTCTTCTGAAATTGCAGAAGGAATTCTCTTCCGAAATTGCGGAAGGAATTCCCTTCCAAAATTGCGGAAGGAATTTTCTTCCGAAACTGCGGAAGGATTCTGCGAGTTGTTCCACAATGCGGAATAGTTCGGCAAGTGGGCCCGAAATTTGCGGAAGGGTTCCGCGAACCGCCCCGCAACTACGGAAGGAATTCCGGAAAGTCTTCCGCAACTGCGGAAAGAATTCCAGAACGTCTTCCGAAATTGTGGAAGGGTTTCGCGAATCGCCCCGCAACTGCGGAAAGAATTCCGGAAAGCCTTCCGCAACTACGGAAAGAATTCCAGAATGTCTTCCAAAATTGTGGAAGGGTTCTGCGAACTGCCCCGCAACTGCGGAAAGAAATCCGGAAAGTCTTCCGCAACTATGAAAAGAATTCCGGAATGTCTTCCGAAATTGTGGAAGGGTTCTGCGAATCGCCCCACAATTGCGGAAGCATTCGGCGAATCGCTCTGAAATTTCGGAAGCATTCGGCGAATTGCTTCGCAACTGTGGAAGCATTCGGCGAATTGCTCCGCAACTGTGGAAGCATTCGGTGAATCGCCCTGCAACTTCGGAAGCGTTCGGTGAATTGCTCCGCAATTGCGGAAGCATTCGGCGAATTGCTATGCAATTGCAGAAGTGTTCGGCGAATCGCCCCGAAACCGCAAGTTGATTTCTAAAAAAAACAAAAAAAAAACAAAAAACAAAAAACGAGGGCGCTGCCCTCGACCCAGCCACAAGGGGGCAAGCCCCCTTGACCCCCGTCGTCCCCCAGAAGACAGTCGTTGAAAGTGTGAAATGCATTCTCTATACTTGGGAATGAGAAGCAGGAATTGCATTAAGAGTAGTTGGCTGTAATATGCCTTGCAGAAGAGCAATGGGAGCAGCAAGGCAGTGTTGATAAAGGGAGAATTCCTTAACTCCTCCATTGCTATTATATTTATATTTCCTGATATGTCTATACTGAAAGTTATGGCATAAGGAATGCTGGAAATGCAAAAGGGATAGATAGAGGGAATATTGCACAAGTGCATGTGAAAATGCTTTTGCATGTATATGATATTGCATATTGGTAAAAAAAAAAAAGTGAGGATTTACATATGCAATGAGCCACTTAAGATCAAATGATGGTGGTTGCTAATAATTAAGTTGTGTTCGCATTGGTTGTAGGACTAGAGACAACCGAAGCATGGCTAAGGATGTGGATGATGATCGTTGCATACAACCTTATGAAGAGAGGATGGTGCAACAAATCCGTGATCATGATATTGGAAAGAGGATGGAGTAGCCTTGGTAAGAGGCCAACTGATCAGGTAACATCAAGCGATGTTAATGACAGCCATGCAGGTAATGGTTATTTATGCTTAGTTGCATGAATGTTGAAGGAGGATTTGGTAAGATTCCTTCAACTACAGTTAAACTATGATGATTTGGTTTGCATGTGGTATTGAGTGCCTAAATGTGAATGCCAACCCAACAAGTATGGTGAGGTGCGGGTAGGTGAAGGCAGGGAGCCTTACACCCTATAGTTTCTAGAAACCTCAATGCATTCATATGAATTCATATCATGCCATTTGTGAATATTGGTTGTGAGTTTAACAACCAAAGCAACTGAGGACTTATGGACCTGTCATGGTAATGCATACTGTATATAGTAATCATCGTTAGGCTATAGTATGTTTGAATGCATAGTATTCATGAAACCATGCAAGATGGCATTGAAGAGATGTGCATTGAAATATTCGGTAAATGTTGTAAATATGCATGCATGTGTAGGTGCACATGTTGAAATGCATTGTGTGAATGCATGGATGTGACATATATATGTTTCAATGTAGCTAGATAATAGATGAAATGGTGGACTATTGCTAATCCTGAGACCATTTCATAAGCTGCTATAAATGTAGGAGAATGATTGAACATAAAAGGTGGACATGTGATGGGCTACCAGAGCACTCTGTTGGAAGGACAGAGCTGCATGGAAAGGAAGTAATGAGTATTTACAGTTATTTAAATTGCATGGATAGTGTGACTATGTCTTGCAATTTTATTGTGATAGTGATGCATATATAGAAATGTATATATGTTTCATTACACTTCAAATGTTAAACAGCTGAAGGTGTTTGAATTTTGGAGTATTATAATTCTGAGATCACTTAAGTAACTGTTATGGAAATGAATGATTATGCGCGTAGATACTCACAACATGTTTAGCTGATTGAAGTTTCAGTTTTCAGGTAAAAAGGTATTGCGTATGGCAATGAGGATAAGTCCATAGTAAAGACTGAGATCTACCATGTGCAAAAGCCAAAGGTTATGAGAAGGTTCTCATGGTTGTAAATTTATGCATGAAACAAATCTGAAAATTGTATGGTTTAAGTTTATAAGAATAGTGTCATAGTTGCAAATCTAATTTCTATAGGAAAACATATTTACAAATTTCAGATTTGAGAATTTGCTTATAATTGCTAATGACTGTTTGGGCTTATATAGAATTGTGTCAGGAGGACATGTTGTAGGTGGATGTTCATGTATGGTAGCAAGGGTGAGACCATAATGGGTAGAGTGATACCACTTACAAGAGCCAAACAATATGAGGAGGGCCTCATTGCTAAGCAAATCAATTTCTGCAGGAGACAGAATTGTAAATTCATATTGAATTTAATTATTAATGCTATTGATTGGTTATGGAACAATCATATTTGAAGCTTATTGCTAAATGTTGCTGACTGTTTGGCTATTTGATAAAGTGTGCCAGGATGACACATTGCAGGAAGATCATGTGTGATGGCCTGCAGAAGCCAAACCAGATGGGAAAGACCCCATGCTTTGGAAATGGGTTCGGGTAAAACGCCATTGATAATGTCTCAGCCAAACCGCATGTCGATAAACCATGAAAGTGAGATGGTAAAGCTATCCCCAGAAGGCATGTGAGACACATATGCAAAATGAATGAGTATTCTGTGACCCTAGACAAGAACATGCATGTCTAAATTATTAGGGTTAATATGCAGAGCATGCTCTATCTTATTTATATCATTGCAAACTGCTTGAGTATGATTAGGGCCTACATGGCACACATCAGAAAGGGGGTGCACACCTTTTCTGGTGCTGGGTCATGGTAGGGTTTTCAATATTGACTACACCCTAAGGGAATGGACGCATTCCTGGTGTTTCAATACTTGGTAGTGAATGATATGGAATGTGGTTAAGAATTGAACAGCAATACTGATGAGCTTGCTTATCCTTCTTGTATTGTCAGCCTACACAGATGCAGATTGATACTGCATATTAAAGGGGAAAGTGAAGAAGGGTACGTAAAGGGACTGTATGGGAATTGGAAACCTTTCTATGCTCATGTGAAATATTACCAGAAGGGATGGATAGGCCCAAAGAGCTGTGAAATAAGAGAAGGTATCATCCTTGTGTGAGTGGGGGTCATGTTAACCTGCAGTCAAGAAAGTCACCTATAAGGTTCCTAAAAGGAACCACCGATTTGCACAAGAGAAGGAGTGGCATCCTTGTATAAATGAAGAGTTGATGTGCATGAAGGGTTACGGGGAAAGAAGGTGTGGTGGAAATGGTAAAGGCATAAAATCTCTACTGGGACAGCAGTGGGAGGGCGGGCGTCGAGGATTGAATGAAAACCCTGAGATGCCTATGGCTCCATAGTAGAGCCTTGACCTATAATGGTCGGTGGCGCAGTTTCCTTCCATTGTTCGATGACCCAGATGAATGTGTTGGCTCGGCACTGGAGAGGGCCAACCAGGTATGGGACTGGTTGGGCACCACCAAATGCTTGGTAAATCCAGCCGATGGGGAGGCGTACTGGTTAAGCATTAGCTATATCCAAGTCCATAGGTGATCCCAAGGCTTACAAAGCGAAGCAGGATCCTATGGACTAGAGGGGAAATGCACAATACAGATAAGTATTCGTTTTCATTTATGTTTTGTTTGGAATAATGAATATTTCAGGTATAAGTCTTCTAACAGCTAAGCTGATACACTATTGTTTCTTTGTTGGAAACCTTGGTCATTACAGGAATGCAAGACCCTGAAAGACTATAAATTGCTGGTAAATCCAGAGAGTAAATGAGTGGGCGATATAAATTATTAAGAAATCCAGGGAGTAGCTGGTTGAACGCTATAAAGTTCTTGATAAGTCTAGAGAGTGACTAGTTGGGCATTAACTACTTGATATGGTAAAGCAGCGTGTACGCTGGCCCAACACCCCTTAAACAACTGATAAAACCAGTCGGAGCACTGGCCTAGCATATTGCTAAAGGAAATGATTGATAAAACCAGTCGGAGCACTGGCCTAGCATATTGCTAAAGGAAATGATTGATAAAACCAGTCAGAGCATTGGCCTAGCATATTGCTAAAGGAAATGATTGATAAATCCAGTCGGCATACTGGCCTGAAATTGCCTATTCGAATGATTGTGGAGTAGCCTACGTGCTGGCCCAACATTCGTTATTGTGTTCACGGGAAATCCAAGGCTCGTAAAGCAAAGAAGGATCTCGTGGAATCAAGTAAAGACATCCAATACAGATAATTATTCAGTTACCTTGCAGCTTCTTGATTTTGAATATACGTGTGTATATGATTTGGTTATGATTTCCCAAACTCCTGTTTAGAGATAAACCCTATGAGAATGAACTAAACATGTGAATGATTCAATGTTTGAGTGTAGGTATTGCGGGAAGCAAGGATTATGAAGGCATCCTAGAGATGCATGTGGACATGTGACTGTCCTAAAGAGCTCAGTATGAGTAGTAATGAAAGATGGTGCTAGTGGATACAAGTGGATCCTAGCAGCCAAAGGTTCTATAGGCAGTAATGGGAAGGGAGCCCTAGTTGAAAGTCCATATACAGACCTTAGACACTAAGTGTCATAGCCAAGAAAGGGAAGTCAAAGCATTCACATTGAAGTGAAAGAGACTAAGGAGCATGAAACCACAATGATGGTGTAGCTCCATAATAGAACAAGACTAAGAGGGAGAAACCCCTACTCTTCTCTTTCCTTTTGATTGAAGCATTTATAAAACAAAAGATCGTTGAATGCATATCATGGTTGAAAAGAGATTGTGTTTAATTGCTTAAGATGAATTGTGAATGCTGAAATAATAAATTTCTTGTGAAAGGATGAACATGAATGAGTTCATGTGTATGTTGGGAAAGCATGAAAAGTGTGGAAGTCCCATGAATAAAGCATGGACATTCCATGTCAATTGGGAAAATAATTGACTAATCTTAATGTTTATGTTATGCTTGTCCTAACAAAGAATTCCCATGATGAATTTCACAGGTAAGAAAGTGAAACAATTGGTTGCAGCCGGCACAAGAAAGTGTTGCTAGTAGCAAAGTGTGTTCCGTTGTGCCTATTGACCATGGAAGCAGACCGAGGGCTATTAGAGTTGGCAGAAATTCTTCTTCAAACAATTTCCAGGACCCAAGAAAATCTTGGGGAGATGCTCAAGCTACAGAGGCAACAGAATGAGATAAACCATGAGGCTTTGCAGGATTCTATTCGTCTGCAAAAAGAGGTAAAAATCATTTTGGGAGCAATCATCAAGGGAAAGGAAAGTGGATCAATGAAGAAGCATTCATTCAATCGTCCAATTAAGAAACGTTCCAGGTGGGAAGACTCAAAGGAAATGGACCGGGAAAAGGTAAAGCCGCCAATGAAATGTTGGGGATGTGGAGGAAATCATTGCCTCCGTGACTGCCCAACAAGAGAATATCGAGAGGGTAGCAACAGTAAATTCCCCAGGTTCATGGACCCATTGGAAGGAAAAGAAAAGGAAGGAATTGTTTTGGAATGATGTCCTCATGTAGAGCTAGAAGGTCCCAGCTAGCAAGACTAATATGTAAAGACCAAAGGACTTAGTCCTGAAAAACCCAAGTAAAAAGGTGAAATGCAGGACAAACCTACCACATTTTGTGAATTTTGTACATATGTAAAGTGGGTATTTATTTTCCGAAGTGTTGGAACACCGAGGACGGTGTTATTCCAAGGGGAGGGGAATGTAATGTCCCCATCTTGACCCTATTGCATTAACATTGTAAATGATGTAAATATTGTTATTTAGTCATGGTGAGGAGCTCAAGGCCGAGGCCCCGCCATTGATTTATCGTTTTATGTATCGGCAATTAGAATAGATGCATATGGTTCTTGTGCTAGCCGTGCACAATGTAAATTCAGACATCATGTAAATATGAAATTTTAATGAAAAAACCCACAACCAGCTATGCAATGCAACAAAGAGATGGGGCATGATCTTACAAGGAATAGGGAGGAAAAATAACCAAACCCTTGAGCCAATGGAGTCAATCCATGTGTCAATGAGAAAACCCATGAGATCCCAACTACCCATTTTGGCTTATGCCCCAATCATTAAATTCTTCCCAGAGTTGGTTGAGGCAGTTAATGCCTTGGGAATGATGAGGTATGGCAGCCAATTTCGGGTATGGGCAAGCCATCAATCTGGGAATTTGAATTTTTGCTTGCAAGGCAAGAAATCACCCACGTTTTGGCCTTCCCAAGCCATTCTGAACCACAGTCTTTCCTCTCTCACGCAGCCTGGGGCGAACTGGGGTTTTTCCTTCACGTTTTCACCATTTCTCTGCATTCTTCCATGCCTGGGAACTCGGTTTTTGGTTAGCATAGTGGCTGGGAGAAGAGAACCATGATTTTATGGGGGGTTATAGAGGTCGTTTTTGCCCCAAAATGCCCATGGACGTTTTTCTGTAAACGATTATGCTCCTGGGGTTGTTTACCCATTTTCCAATTTTCGTTTTGGGCTTTCCCACGTTTTTCTAAACTGGTGGAATTCCCATCGTTGGGAATCCTACTGCAAAAACGCCCAGCACTTGCATTTCTGGCTGTTATGTTCCTCCCTGTTTAGTTGAACCTATGAGCAGGAGATTCAGGAGTGGTAGAGGACAGATTTGGCTTGATGAGCCCAATGAAGTATCCATAGCCCAATGGTTGAGCCACTAGCCTAGTAATTCACCTCTGCCCATCTCTTAGCAGCCTGAGAAACCCAACTGCCGATTGGCTTGGCTGACTCTGGTGTATCTTTGGCTATGTGAGAGCCTGTTTTCCCTTTTTCCTTGTGGAGATCATGCCCAGATCGGGGGTGGCAGTGGTGCTGAGAGATTAAGGAGCACACTGGCCTATGGTTGGGTGGAACGTTGCATAAGCGTAGCTGGTTGCTCAAGGATTACTTGGTTTAAGATAAGTATTCTCATTTGCTAATTTGATATTGCTTAAATTGATGAATGGCATGAAAATCTGGAATGTATGATGGATGTGTATTGGAATCAAATTCTGTTGTGTTTTCAAATGTTTATGCATTTGCATTTCTCCATCTACAATTTATATGAATGCTTATTTGTTTAAGTATGGGAATAGATGTCCAGTATTATTATTAGTCTCCTCTCCATAGCCTTGTAGGATAGGAGGGACAGTACACCAAAATGCTCTTATCTTTGGATTCCTACAAAATATTAATGTCTTAAATCATGCCATCTTTTAAATCCCAATGATCATCCATTTAAATATCAGCATAGGAAGCCTTGCTTTTGACTCTATACTGATAAGCTATTATCATTTTGTAGATATTAAGGCATATTTTGGTGATGTCAAACCTGCAATCCTGAGTGCACTTGATGTTGAATTTGAAAATTATCCTTATGAGGTGAGGAAAGTATTGGGTAATAAATCAGATGTTATAAGCAACATCTTCATCTACCATGTTTATTGTAATATCTAGTTGTATAAGGCTTAAGCAGACTGCAAGTACAACTATCGGGGTGTGGCTTATAATATATCTTTTAACTAGGGATCAACTACTGCTCCAAAGAAGACCATCAAAGAACTGGATTCTTCTTTAGTACCTTGTGGATCTGGTGTTGATGTCTTACCACACGAAGACATAAGTGGAAATATCTCGCCAATGTTAATTAAAAACTTAAGCAGTCCTGATTGGAAGGTATATAACTACCTTGTGTCCATACAAATATGAAGGCATTGGGACATCTTGTTCTATTGCAAATTCTACACCAAATTAATACCAAAAAGAATAGTTAATTGTTTTGTGGTAATTGCAAATTCGTATGGAATCAATTGAGGGAGCTAACAAAATACTTGAAGCAAATAACTGGATTCAGCCTTCAAGAACTGGTAATTCTATGGTTTTTATTTCCATTTTGAATTTCATTTTTATTTAAGTATTTTGGCCACATATATTTATTTGCAATATTAAATTATTCAGTTCTTAGAAACTGTGTGCGCTTGTAATACCCCCAATTCGACCCTTAGGATATATGAGCCTTTAATGTAAATCAGTGTACATGTGATGTATGTTTTCCTAGCGTGGAGCTCAAGGCCAAGGCCCCGCTAGTGAAAGCCGAATTTTATTTAAAGGGCAAGTAGTTGATATTTGATACCATGTGCTCTTAAGCCATGGAAATTGTAATAGGATGTAAATAAACATCAGGCAATATAAAAATCCAAGACTGGCTATGGAGGCAACGAATGAGAAGGGGCCACGTGTATCCACTAGGGAGTGGTGAGGGGGCTATGGGAGTAAACCATAGGTTGCCATATGTCTTTATGAGAACCCATTTGACCTTTCTAGATGACATTTATTCCTATTGTAAGGAAGTGGTTGAGATTTCAGCCCATGACTTTGATGGAGTATGGGCAGCCCTGAAATTCGTATGGGATGGTATGGGCTCTTTTGACTTGTCCCACAAGTCACTCTACATCTTGGGGGTTGCTCCAGCCTTATCCCCATTCCATTGTGGAAGTATGGGACATCTTTGCCCACCGAAAAACGAGCTCCCAACAGTGAGAAAATGAAAAATCGCGACTGTGAGAGAACCCACGTTTTGGGAAGCCAGAAACGTCCCGATTTGGTATTGGACAGAGAAATCCAATGGGGGAATCCATTAGCATAAACCTTGGGGCGAATTTGGGAGCATTAGCTACCCCGAAATCAATGGGAAAACCCAGTTTTTGCAGCTCAGAAAATCAGTGACGGATTTGGGTTGTTTGTGACAGAGTTGTGAGAAATCCAGTTGTGGATGTATGAGCAGAGGATGGGATTGCTGAGTCTAGCTTGAAGAGTATGTGGCTCTGGGATTGAGCTTAGTGGACTAGCATCCTCCTCCATCTCCTATTACATGCTTGAGAAACCCAACCGTGTGTTGGCTTAGCATGGCTGTTGGAGTGAAACCCTGACTGTGAGTGAGCCATCTAGTTCCTCCTTAGTGGATACACAGCCCAGCTCGGGGGTGATCTCTCAGCTGAAAGAATACAGGCTGGACAGAGATCTATGGTTGGGTGGAACGTTGCTCTCACGTAGCCATTCGTTGGACATCATCTTCTCTAGATAAGTGTTCTGTGGATTATAAATTATTCCTTTTTGCATTCTGCAATATATATATTAAGTTGCCCATGTTTAATGAAATGAATTAATATAGAATCCATGCATGGCATACGAATGAGATTGGGTCTCTGTATGTTGAATCATTCCTTGCTGTGATTGATATGATTGCAATTACTGTCTGTTTGAGTGCTTGTTAGCATGTTCATTCCGCTGTGTTTATATTGAAACGAATCTGCATATAGAAGTTTTAAAATATTAAGTTATTTATGTGCAAAAATTATTGGGGCTAAATTTACAAAAGTCCGGTATGTTGTTAATGTCTCCTTCCCTATTGTTCTAAGGAGAAGGGGACGTCACAGCGCTATAGACATGATGCGTATCTAAAATTTTAATATATTTTACAGTCTTGCTTGTGGTATTTTGTTTTTCTGAACAGGAGAATTGTTTGGAGCTCTGAGAGATTGTTTGTTTGACTCGAACAAAAACTTGGTGATGAGTACATTAACTGCTATTGGAAATATTGCAACCACAATGGGTCCTGCAGTGGAGAAAAGCAGCAAGGTATTTCTTTTCTAATTTCTATTTGGTTTATTATAGCTCAGATGATGATGGGAAGCTTCTTTTCAAGTCAAATATATTTTGGGCATTTCTAATTCTTTCTTGTGGTTATGTTCAGGGTATAATTTCTGATATTCTAAAATTCCTTACTGATAACAAAAAGCATATGAGGGAAAGTGGGATTCGGGTATTGGACTCATGGGTTGCTATACTACAACTTTGTAATGTCCCTTATTAGGAATTTTATTAAAATTACAATTTTCCACTTTTTTTCCCTTGTTCGACCTTTGACTAGTTTTGATCTCTAGGTCCCAAATTTGCCCCAAATGATCCCAAATATTCTGAGAAGGTGTATGAATGATATTAGAACATAAATATGTGTTTCAGGGATGCCTTTGGACCTTTAAAATACTTCTGCAAATCCCCTTTCGATTCTGATCAATGTAGGTAACTTTACTAGTGATTTTCCTTTGACTAGTATTGGTCTCTAGGTCTCAAATTGACTCCAAATGCCTTCAAATCTTCAAGGAAGGTGTATGAATGATATTAGAACTTGAATATGATGTTTATGGATGACATATGGCCACCAAAAGACCTCTGTAAACTCTCTTAATATTCTGGACCAATTATGCAATTTTACTAGTAATTTGGGGTTCAAATCCCCCTGGGGTAAACAATGAAAATGGCTTCCCAAATGCCTCCAAACCCACTCAAATTTATGAACAGAGGTATGTAATGTGTTAAGTATGTTATTAAAGTCTCATATGAACCATTAATGGATTATTACAACTGTTCTCACCCTCTCCCATTCAACTGCAAAAATCCCCAATTCGACCCTTGGGGAAATGGCACTATTTCACCTCCCAATACAACTAAACTGAGTAAAAATGCTTCAAATGCTCAAGTACAGTACATGAAACTTGTAGATGACATCCATGGAAGTATATTTATCACAAATATATCAGAGAATCATCCATTAATTCGAAATCATCATCAATACATTGGCTCACAACAAGGTAGTGGGGAAATGGCATTGTTCTTCCATTAAAAATGCGATTTATACATTTCTACTTGGAATTTCGACCCGAAACTTTTTGGAGATGAAGAAAAGAGTATTTACTTCATATTAAAAAAGAAATGGGGCATTAAAAGCTTCCCCAAAGAGTACAATAGCTCACCAAAAACGCCCTCCCTCAAGGATCAAGAATATGCCATCAAAACTGGAAATGGTTGAAGGAGTGAGCTGCAATAGAAGAAACCATGAGCTTCCCTGTAGCTTACACCTGCAAATAAATACTCCATTAAATCTCCAAATGAAAGGTCTTAATGGCCTTTCCAATTACCAACTTGGATGGGAATCTTTCACCCTCGAAATTGGCTAAGGCAAGAAACTAGTCATCCACTAGCTCTCCCTCTTCACAAATGCAATTGCAAATTCTACAAATGATCAAAAGCTGGTTTCATTATTTGTTATTGACATTTATAAAGTTCTAATGTGCTCCATGGGTCGAATTCCTTCCAAGAGACTCATGCCAACTCAAGTTGGGAAGAGATTCCAAAGAACGCCACTTGTACAACAATTCCTAGTTTCCAACTTCCACCAAATCACATGTGGAAGCATCTTAGCTGCCCTAACACCCTTGAGCACCCTCTTGGAGTCTATTTTTAGCCCTGACATGTCATATATGTCATATTTCAGCCTTTAGGTCTGATTTGTTTCATAGGTGTCATAGCATCTTCATCATTGTTGTCATAGAGCTAGGGAATCTAGCCCAAGTGTCTCACTAACTCCAAATTGCCTCTTCCTCTTCCATGGGAGTTACTCTTCCTCTATATTTAGACCTTGGATGATTCATGCCATGAATAATACCTTTTGGACTTCCCCAAGTATGTTACCATTCACCTTGAATTCGAATTGGTGAGAGAATGATGCCAAGTGTAGTGGGGAAATCTAGCCATATGTGGGTCCCACTTCCTCCATGTGTCTTCATGATCAAATGCCACTTTGATTTTCACTTGTATATATTTATTTAGATCCTTTATTAAATATTTATGCCACTCTAATGTTCAAACATCATTTATTATCCCCATTATTCCAAATCCCAAAGCTTCCACCCCAAACCTAGGAAACTAGTAATTTTCCTCCTTGGCAATTATTTGACCTTTAACATCAATTTTACAAACTCTAATGAATATGGCCAATGTGATTAGGCCATTGTGAACCAATTCCAAATTTGGGACATGACAAGTCCTCCCTTCCCAATATTGCTTGTCCTCAAGCAATTTCAAACATGGGTGTTGAAGAACCTGCTTCCTGTATAATTCTTTGAAGTTGCCATTGAATTGCCCAACCTTGAGTCTTTGAGTTTCCTTGAAGATTTTAGAGAGGAACCACCATGCTTGCTGCTGCACTACTCTGATAAAATTCACTTTATTAAGTGGGAAATCCATCTCCCATAATGCTTGTTTCCCAAAAAAAATTCAAACCAATGAGACAAAAATTATTCCAGGGTCCCATTGCTTGTATTGCACCCCAACAATTAAAAGTGCTCTCCAACCCATACCATTAGATAAGAGGATTCCTGGATCCCATTTTCTAGTATGCATTCTTCCAAACATCATGAGTACAAAATATATATCATCAAAGTACATAACAACATAATGAAAATGTACATCAAGAAGATGCTTCATCAAAGAATCATGAAAGTGTTTATACCTCCAAGTAAGTAGACCACCATTTGCTAGGTGCATACAATCTTCAAGTGACCAATCAAATCTGATCCAATGACATAGGTGAGGATCCCATGTCCAATAGTGCTGCTCCAAAAGAATGTGATATGCATCAAAATATTCAGCCATGCATTCTTTCATCCAAGAAGTGAATGAAGAATCTCCACTAAAATCTGAACCAAATAATGAGCAGAAAAAACAAGGAGACTTCAAATGACTCAAAGAAGTCTCACCCATACATCCATGAATGTGAGAATCATAAAGATGTAACAAAGTATGTGGCTGCCAACAAAAATGTTCTCCCATCATAAATCTATTCACCCAAGTGTTGGATGAAGTTCCTCTAACATCAAATGAACCCAGTGTTGAGCAAGAAAAACCATGAGTCTTCAAGTGACTCAAATCCATATCATAGGTGCATCCATGTAGATGTGAATCATCATAAAATGACAAATTATGTTGCTGCAAATGTGAATAAGAATGTGCTCCAACCATGTCATCATGAAAGTTAAATCTAGGAGTTCCATACTCCTCATGTGGCACCATCAAAAAGAACCCTTTAACCCATACTTCATTGAGACTAATGTTGCAAAACATGGAATTGTAGGATGTAGGAGAATGAACTAAATCACCCAAATGATCAAAAAGTGCAGAAGTTTCATCATGGGAAGGATCCATGTGGGTAGTATCATGCAGCTCCTTCAAAAGTGGGAAACCTTTGTCATAGATTGGTTCCAATGTAGAGGAATCATGCTCTTCTTTAAAAATTGCATAAGCTTCATCAAGAGACAATTCAAGTTCCTCTTCCACCACATCAAGTGTTTGGATCTCTTCAAGTTCATCTTCAAACACATTAAGCACATTCAAATTTCCACATTTCTCATGATCCACCATGTCATGAGAATCCTCCAAACAATCTACCATTTGACAATCTGAAACATAAGAGGAAAAACAAGTATCTTGCAACTTTTCAAGAAGTTGCTCATTTTGAATTGTGAGCTTATGAATATCCTCATTATTCTTCAAGTATGCATCATGTAACAATTCATTAAGCTCAAACAAATGGTTTCTATCAAAAAGCAAAGACATGAAATTACCTTTGATGTGGCACATTGCTCTTTGAATCTTCTCCATGTCTTCAATGAAGGATGTTTCCTCCAATGAAGTAGCTCTCCAACAAGAATTTGACACCAATGCTTGAGTGTCATGGAGAATGCTGAGGGACTCTTGGATCTTATTTTCATTCATCTTTAAGGACCCTTCAAGAAAATGAGGCTCTTGCAAATGAACCTCCTCATCTTCTTCAATTTTTCTTGGACCAACTTCATGAAGCTCAAGTGGTGATGGGGAAGTTGATCTTGGTTCTTCTTCAACTGCTACAAGGTCTTCATTATCATGCTTAATGGAACTTGGTCTTGTAGCAACACTTTCAAAAGTGATCTCTATGTCACCAACATAGAGGTGTGAGCACCCATCAGTAGGTACTCCTTCATAGTTTAAGCATCCATTAGTAGATGCTCTTTGGTTCATGTCTAAGCTAGAAGGTGTCTCGAAATGATCTTCCATATTTTTAATAGAATCTTCTTCATGCTCTTGTGATGTCTCTTCATTTTTATCCTTCAATCAAGATGATGCATTTTGCCCCTTGTTTTCCTTATGATCAATATCTTTGGAATCTCTTTTTGAAGAATTCCCAAAAGCTCTCCTCAAGTGGGACATAATTTCATGCACACATGTATGATACTCACTCCAAGGTTCTTTACAAGAAGGGCATAAGCCTTTCTTTACTAAATCCACATCTTCATGTTTGGGCCTATTTTCAAAAACATGTTCAGCAAAGTACTCAAAAGACATGGCATTTTGTGTATTTTTGCTAAAAGCAAGATATTCTTGATATTTTTGATATTGTTGGGGCAAGGTTTTATATTTTTCTCTCCATCTTTGGAACTCACTCATAGAATTATCCTTGGTTGGTGTGACACACTCATATTCATCAGATTTAAAGTCATAATAATAACCTTCATTTCTCTTGAAATTGTAAGAAGTGTTGCATGATGGCATCTCTTCCTCGTACCATTCGCATTCTGCTTCATATTGCTAATAAGCATCTGCATATTCCTCATAAGAATTGTACTCATAGGATTCATCATAATAGTAAGACATGGCTGCCTATTATTCTTGAATGTGTGTACCTAATCCACAGGTGCAAGGACCATGCTCTGATACCACTGTAATGTCCCTTATTAGGAATTTTATTAAAATTGCAATTTTCCACTTTTTTTCCCTTGTTCGACCTTTGACTAGTTTTGATCTCTAGGTCCCAAATTTGCCCCAAATGATCCCAAATCTTCTGAGAAGGTGTATGAATGATATTAGAACATAAATATGTGTTTCAGGGATGCCTTTGGACCTTTAAAATACTTCTGCAAATCCCCTTTCGATTCTGATCAATGTAGGTAACTTTACTAGTGATTTTCCTTTGACTAGTATTGGTCTCTAGGTCTCAAATTGACTCCAAATGCCTTCAAATATTCAAGGAAGGTGTATGAATGATATTAGAACTTGAATATGATGTTTATGGATGACATATGGCCACCAAAAGACCTCTGCAAACTCTCTTAATATTCTGGACCAATTATGCAATTTTACTAGTAATTTGGGGTTCAAATCCCCTTGGGGTAAACAATGAAAATGGCTTCCCAAATGCCTCCAAACCCACTCAAATTTATGAACAGAGGTATGTAATGTGTTAAGTATGTTATTAAAGTCTCATATGAACCATTAATAGATTATTACAACTGTTCTCACCCTCTCCCATTCAACTGCAAAAATCCCCAATTCGACCCTTGGGGAAATGGCACTATTTCACCTCCCAATACAACTAAACTGAGTAAAAATGCTTCAAATGCTCAAGTACAGTACATGAAACTTGTAGAAGACATCCATGGAAGTATATTGATCACAAATATATTATAGAATCATCTATTAATTCGAAATCATCATCAATACATTGGCTCACAACAAGGTAGTGGGGAAATGGCATTGTTCTTCCATTAAAAATGAGATTTATACATTTCTACTTGGAATTTCGACCTGAAACTTTTTGGAGATGAAGAATAGAGTATTTAATTCATATTAAAAAAGAAATGGGGCATTAAAAGCTTCCCCAAAGAGTACAATAGCTCACCAAAAACGCCCTCCCTCAAGGATCAAGAATATGCCATCAAAACTGGAAATGGTGGAAGGAGTGAGCTGCAATAGAAGAAACCATGAGATTCCCTGTAGCTTACACCTGCAAATAAAGACTCCATTAAAGCTCCAAATTAAAGGTCTGAATGGCATTTCCAATTACCAACTTGGATGGGAATCTTTCACCCTCGAAATTGGCTAAGGCAAGAAACTAGTCATCCACTAGCTCTCCCTCTTCACAAATGCAATTGCAAATTCTACAAATGATCAAAAGCTGGTTTCATTATTTGTTATTGGCATTTATAAAGTTCTAATGTGCTCCATGGGTCGAATTCCTTCCAAGAGACTCATGCCAACTCAAGTTGGGAAGAGATTCCAAAGAACGCCACTTGTACAATAATTCCTAGTTTCCAACTTCCACCAAATCACATGTGGAAGCATCTTAGCTGCCCTAACACCCTTGAGCGCCCTCTTGGAGTCTATTTTTAGCCCTGACATGTCATATATGTCATATTTCAGCCTTTAGGTCTGATTTGTTTCATAGGTGTCATAGCATCTTCATCATTGTTGTCATAGAGCTAGGGAATCTAGCCCAAGTGTCTCACTAACTCCAAATTGCCTCTTCCTCTTCCATGGGAGTTACTCTTCCTCTATATTTCAACCTTGGATGAGTCATGCCATGAATAATACCTTTTGGAATTCCCCAAGTATGTTACCATTCACCTTGAATTCGAATTGGTGAGAGAATGATGCCAAGTGTAGTGGGGAAATCTAGCCATATGTGGGTCCCACTTCCTCCATGTGTCTTCATGATCAAATGCCACTTTGATTTTCACTTGTATATATTTATTTAGATACTTTATTAAATATTTATGCCACTCTAATGTTCAAACATCATTTATTATCCCCATTATTCCAAATCCCAAAGCTTCCACCCCAAACCTAGGAAACTAGTAATTTTCCTCCTTGGCAATTATTTGACCTTTAACATCAATTTTACAAACTCTAATGAATATGGCCAATGTGATTAGGCCATTGTGAACCAATTCCAAATTTGGGACATGACAAACTTGATAAGATGGTATGCTATTTAAAGTAATAGGTTGTCTTCCTTACATGAGTATATCCATGTTAATATTAATATATACTGACATTTTGTGTGGAAGGTCCCATATATAAATTCATCGTTGGGAGATGTCAAGCTTGGCACATATGGTCGTAAAGACTTGTTTTACTGGGTCCTGCAGTGGAGAAAAGCAACAAGGTATTTCTTTTCTAATTTCTATTTGGTTTATTATAGCTCAGATGATGATGTGAAGCTTCTTTTCAAGTCAAATATATTTTGGGCATTTCTAATTCTTTCTTGTGGTTATGTTCAGGGTATAATTTCTGGTATTCTAAAATTCCTTACTGATAACAAAAAGCATATGAGGGAAAGTGGGATTCAGGTATTGGACTCATGGGTTGCTATACTACAACTTGATAAGATGGTATGCTATTTAAAGTAACAGGTTGTCTTCCTTACATGAGTATATCCATGTTAATATTAATATATACTGACATTTTGTGTGGAAAGTCCCATATATAAATTCATCGTTGGGAGATGTCAAGCTTGGCACATATGGTCGTAAAGACTTGTTTAACTGGGTCACTAGACAACTTACAAAACTTAATGATCAACCTAATGTTGTACAACTTTTGAAACCAACATCCTTTTCTCTACAGGTATGACATGATGTAGTTGATATTTTTCTCTAATGAAAATTTTCATTAAAAATGCTAATATAAAGTAGGTCGATTCATGCTAATCATGGTAGGAATCAAAATGATTTATATTATAAAAATGGAACCCATACTCCCTTTAAATATTGGTCTAGTTTCTTGGTTGTTTATAGCTTTTTATGGCTTGATTCTTAGATTTAAATATTTTCTTCTTGATGATAACTTAGATATCAGAGCTGCTTTAGCACATCCGCTTGTACTACATAGATTGTATGTTATTTTATTCCCATTGACCTATTTGTGTGGTCATTCATTGGATATTAATATCTTATCTTTGAGAAGATTTCTTCCCGTTTCAGCTTAATTCAGCACTTAGGTCAAAAATTCCTAATCTACTAGTTCTACAAAGTGCAACTTTGAAAGAAAAATACCATTGTCATCTAAGTATATATCAATTTTTGTTATGGACATTCAAGGATGCACAGTCTCTTGAAGAGGATTTGATCAGAGTGGCTTGCCATCTTGAAGTTTCAATGCTGCAGAAGTGCAAGATAACATCAGGGGATTATGGTAATGCCAGTCATGATTCAAAGTCCATTTGGAAGTAGGTTTGAATTACTATTTTATATTCACATTCACTCAGTATTCCAATGTTCATACCGATTGAAATTTTGTAGAATGCATTAACCGAGTGTATACTTATCACTATTCATCTACGAGGATGGCACGTGAGTGACATCAAATATTACTTATAAATAAAGGAGCTTAATATTATGACCAAATTGTGCATACTTTTTCAATCTTATTCTTGTATTGTGTTGTATCTTTTATGATGGAATTTGTCACCTCTAATGGGACAGTATTGTTGATGGATACATGGCGAAGAGATCACAATTGAGATCAATGGCTTTACTAGAAGAATTTGCAGAGTGTATTTGTTTACATCAATTGGTTTACATGGATCTGGGATTGTAAAAACCACTAACCACCACAAGCACACCTTAGTAACTCCAGAAATACGTTATTGGTTTGGAATAGAAGTTGGTATGTACAATAATGCTTATTTTCATTCCCACATTCCTTGGTATGGAAACAATACAAAAAAACATCATGGAAAAGGATTCCTCTATACCGCTGAGTTACCTCAACTGAAAAAGAAAACATATCCTCATAACTACCAGTCTACCACAATGTAAAACATTCTGTATGACTTTCTTCTTCATTCTAAAAAAACCTTGCTTTACCTCCTTTAGAGTCTAACCTACATCATGAGTCCAGCATGACTAGTTTTGAGCTTCAACTTGACTTGCACATGGAAATAGAGACTTACAACAGTTTCCACAGTGAAAAATGAAAAAATGGTGAGTGTGAGATGACTTTCATGTTTGGTGTCAAGTTAAATTTTATAATAAGTATTCATTTTTTAATCTGTATTTACTTTCTTATGTCTGCGTTTCTGAATTACCAGAACATAAAATATACAAAATGACTCACTTCAGAACTTGCATAGCTTCACAGTTTAGTCACCATGGAAAAAAAACTGCAAAGATCTTATCATAGACTCTTGTTGATTTTTTCCATGTCCAAATCCCTTGCACTACCTGCTGTGACTGACATCACCAACTCTAAGTTGCAAGTCTACTTGTAGAAGGTCGTGGAGCCTTGCTTCAGTTGCAACAATGAAAAAAGTGAAAACAATAAATGCTGATGGATTTACCATTTAATGTTGGGGAATTTTATTATCATTAACCTAAGTTTAAATCTATAACTCTTGATCCAAGCAGTTTGGTGAACTTAACAAATACTTATTAGTCTTCTATCAAAATCATTAAATTCATATTTTTTCTTCAAGTTTGTAACAAGTTAACTTAGCCTGGAACTTACAATGTTGTATGCTGTAATTTTTTGATTTTTTTTACTTCCATGTTTTTTTGAGATTTAATTTTCAATATCCATTCCTTTTCCAAATTGTTTCTATAGGTGTTTGTTGGAGTGGAGTGTCCTCCAATCTATCCTCAGGGAGGTTCTTTTGGGATGAATCCACTTTGTCCTCCCAGTTGTTTTGAATATAAGGGAACTCTAGATGTATTTTAATCGATTATTCGACAGGTGTGTTTTAGTTCATCACCGATTTGAAATGTTTCGTTTGTTATTGCAGACTGACATTGCATCTTCTGTGTGACTTCAAAATGTATACACTTCTACATAGAATTCTAATTGTGTTCCATTGGTATTTATAGGAAGGATTCTCTCACCTATGGAGAGGTACCAATGCAGGTTTAACATTGGTCGTGCCTAGTGTAAGTATTCTTCTGGAAAAAATACTTTAGTAGTCTCAGAGTCTCAAATATTGACTGGGTTTTCACTTTTGTGGAATAGCAAACCATTCCGTACTGTAGATTATGGTGGAACTTTAAGGACTTCTGTGTGAATAATGTTTTGATAAAATGGAATTTGTTAATTCTTAGCCAGAGGAGCCTAGATGGTGTATGGCATGAAATAGTGGGTTGCTTCTATATTTTGGATGATGGCTATTGGTTGTGCTAGAAATTGTTGGTTGACAAAAAAAATATTTAGTTTTGAGATTTGGGAGACTATATTGAAATGAAGAAGCAGATTTATTTGAAAGAATTTTTAAACATGGGCCGACTTGCATATAGATTCCATATTTCTGGTTATACGTAATTCTATTTTATAGTACAAACATATGTTTGGCTATTCTTTTTTATTAGTGTTACACTACATTTTCTTATTTATGGCCATTTCTTGTTTGATAGTTTTGAAATAGTTGCTTGAACAGATTTTGATTTGCTATTCCATCTCTAGATATATTTCTTTAGGAATATTATTGGTATTTTTTGAAATTATTATACATTTATTTTTGTATTTCTAGACACATTATTTAGAAATGTTATTGATCTTTTTTAAAAATGATTATACACTTTTTTTTCAATCAGGTAGGAATATATTTACCTTGCTATGACATTTTTTGAGATTGTCTTGAGAGCTTTTAAAGTAAGAATGCACCCCAATTTACTCCATATGCTCCATTAGTAGCAGAATCAATTGCACGGTCATTGGCATGTATTACTTATTCTCCTATTGAATTAGCAAGAACACATATGCAAGTTAGGTTAGGCTATTCCAGGGGTACCAAAGATCAAAGACAAATACAACCCAACCACATGGCTGTTAGAAGTTAGCTCTACTGTTGCTGAACATGGTTTGGGGATAGACTTTGCAGAGCATTACAAGAAATCTCCCCTCTAGAAGTAAGCATTAAACTTATCAATATTTTCTCACCAAAATCCTTATGCTTATAATAGCTAGCTATTATGTAAGTGTTTCACCTAGATGTGTATTATCAGCAAGGCTCTATAACTGGTTAAATTTATCCTAGACAATTCGACTGACTCTGAATTCATCATGAGCCAAGTTGTAATGGACTCAGAATATGGATGATTGTTGTGGACATAAAAAATTTCTGTTATTTTGATTTTCAATGTCATGATCAACCTTCTTGATTTGCTTGACTTTCCCTTTGCAACACATTTGGTCATTGGGCTTGTTTGTAGAAGAGTATAGAATGATTCTAAATTTTAAAGAAGCATGCCATGTTGTCTTGTTAAATTTGACATATTTCCAACCATGATTGGATCTTGCAGATACAAGCAATAGTTTGATATCATGGACCTATTTGTTATTAGATTTCACTGTGATCAAGATCTCATTTCTGTAGCAAGGGAGGTGGCTTGGCCCACATTGGAGGAAGATGAGTTTGGGACACCATTTTCTCATTCTTTGCTTCTATATAAACCAAAATTCTCCTTTCCACGGCATCATCCACCATTATCTTCAAGTTACTTATGAATTTTTAGTCAAATTCATATATCTTGGCATGACTCTAGATGACTCGGTAGATAGTTTAACAATGGATGCATGCTTGTCATTCCTATAAATTTATGGGATTTTTTCATTTTGCATCATTCAAGCATACAAAGTAATGATTACCAAGTTACTATAGATTGATAATGGATTACCTTGTACTAGTCCTTCAAGTTCTTGTACTTAATAAAAGCAGTTGAAGAACTTGCAGGACTAGTACAAGGTAATCCATTATGGATCTATAGTAAATTGGTAATCATTATTTTGTATGCTTGAATAATGAATTTTTTTTTTGAATATCATTATTTTCAAGCAATAACAACTTCTTAAAGGGTGCTAGCTCAATGGTAGAGCAACTTCCTAATTATAGGAAGGAGATTGGTGGTTCGATTCCTCCGTACCCTATCATAAATTAGTGACTAAGAAAACAACTAAATTCGCATATATACAACTATTAGTAACTAATTTCCAGTATCTTATAGCATGAATAACGTTTAGTCGTATTTAGATTAGTCATTAATATGTTATCATCTAGTAGTTTATTTAGTCGTATATTTAGTCATTAATTGTGACAATCAATGACAAAATCAATGACTAAATCAATGTCTAAATCATTGACTATCAATGACTAAATCAAAGAGTATCAATGACTAAATCAATGACTTAATCAGTGACTATCAATGGCTAAATCAATGACTAATAAGTCAACCAATTAATGACTAGTGAAATATGACTAGAGATAAGATAGTGGAAATCGGATACTATTAGTCACCGACTAAAAAATAGTCATTTATAGTCGAATTTTAGTCATTTTTTTAGTCATTAATTTCTCATTTTGTACTAGTGGATGTACAGTTTGATTGGAATGATGCATGCCAAACAACGTTTACTGAACTTAAGAAAATGCTATCCACAACACCCATCTTACAGGGGCCCAATTGGGCTCTTCCCTTTTCATATCTCCTCATATGCTTCAGATACTTCCATTGGAGCAGTATTGGGACATCAGGATGGCCATGCCGCATATGCAATTTATTACATCAGTAAGAACCTAGCCCCTGCTGAACTGAACTACACTGTTATAGAGAAAGAGTTCCTTGCCATTGTTTATGCCATCAATAAATTTAGACACTACATCACTGGATATTCCACTTTTTGGCACACTGATCACTCATCCATTAAGTACTTAATGAATAAACCTATCACTAATGCTAGACTAACTAGATGGTTGTTACTGTTGCAAGAATTTGACATTACGATTATTGAAAGACCAGGGAAGGAAAACGTTGTTGCTAACTTTCTATCTTGACTTACTAACAATGATGACAGTTTACCAATCAAAGATTCCTTCCTTGATGAACATTTGTTTGTAGTCTCAGCTTATTCCCCATGGTACACAGATGTTGCTAACTATTTGGCTACAGGAAAGCTTCCAGCACACTTATCAAAGAGAGAAAAAAGAAAGATCATACAGCAGAGTGCTAGATACTGCTGGATAGATGGGAAGTTGTTCTACACAAGTCCAGATTTGGAAATCAGAAGATGTGTAAGAGAGGATGAAATTTACAGTATCTTGAAGGCTTTCCATGATGAGCCCTATGGGGAACATTTTGTTGACAAAAGAACTAGTCATAAAGTATTAAGGATGGGGTATTTTTGGCCAACAATATTCAGAGATGCGAAAAAATATGTTTAGGCTTGTGACAGCTTCCAGAGAATGGGCCAGCCAAATAGACTAGATCAAATTCCTCTTCAGCCACAACTGGTGGTTGAACCTTTTGATAGATGGGATTTGGATTTTGTAGGGCCTATCAACCTTCCCTTGAAGCAGAAAGTTTATATCCTAGTTTGCACAAATTACATGGCCAAAAGGGTGGAGGCTATAGCTTTGGTCAAAGATAATGATCAAGCTATAATGGATTTCTTATATGAAGAGATCTTCACCCGTTTTGGAGTACCCAAAGAGATTGTTACAGATGGAGGACCACAATTTGTGTCTCATAAATTGGAATACCTGTTGCAGAAATATCACATTCAGCATAAGATAACCTATACATATCATCCACAGGCCAATGGCCAAGTGGAAAGCACAAATAAGGTAATTGAGGCTATTTTGACAAAAACGGTGAAGAGCCACCACAGAGATTGGGATAAAATACTTCCAAAAGCATTATGTGCATACTGTACCACATGGCGCAACACTACTTGTTTTTCCCCATATGAATTGGTGTATGGAAAAAATGTTGTATTCCCTATTGAATTTGAAATCAAAACTTTGAAGATAGCTATAGAAGCAAACCTTGATTTAACAGAAGCTTAAAGGAACCGACTGAATGAACTAAATGAATTGGATGAGAAGCGCACAACTGCAGTACATCATACAACCTTAATCCAACAACAACATTCCAAATGGCACAATAAATTTATAAAGAATAAATTCTTATGTGAAGGAGACTGGGCTCTGTTGTATGATTCATGGTTTAAAAGGGATTTCAAGGTAAAACTACGTACAAGCTGGGAAGGACCCTACCAGATAGACATGGTGTTTGACAATGGAATAGTTGGGTTGATCACCATCGATGAAAACAAAACACCATTATTTGCCAATGGTCATCGGCTGCGACTGTATCATAAACCGATTTCAAAGAATGCATTCATTTCGCATGTTGCAACTATTGACATAGGGTCTTTTGATAGGGGTTCACACTGTCGTCAACAACACCAACAACCCCTTATTCACCAGCCCGGAAAGGAGTTATCCTTCCCAGCAACACCTGCGAAGCAAGTGAGGTCTCACCCGAGGCGGATAAGGGTGCTACAGGAACCAAGCTTCCACAGTGACGAGGAGGATATGCTCTTACACCTAAAATACACACTATCGCATGAACCAAAGATAACTAATTCTATGATCAACTATTCACTTATCATTCATGTCATAAGCAATTCGCCGACTTATCAACCATTCGTATTAACAAACTCATCCTACTTAATCATATTTAAGTATCATCAATCCACAATATCATAAACATACACAATTTTTCATCATTGTAAAAGACAAAAGATAGACCTCATAACTGAACATCTTCATGCATTCATTAAATACTACAGAAAAACCTGTCGCAGAAACAGTCAAAACATAACACCGCAGATGCCGAATAAGCTCCAGTTCGGATTATCATTCATTAATTCAATGCCCTTAGGCTTACAATCTTGCTTTATTTATATGCTTCTATCCTATTACAAAATGGTCCATTTGAATGACTTAGCAATTAAATATTCTAAACTATTCTTGCGCTTCCTTGGACTTCGCGATGATTCCTTCTTTTGTGGGATTTAGCTTTCCCGCCTGTCGGCTTCCGCACTTCCCGTGGATCTATCCCGTGCCAAAAGGCCCCCAACACAAACTTGTGGCTCGTCCCAAGCCACCTTAGCTGGATGCTGCTTCTTTGCGCCTGCCTTGTGTTGTGCTTGGTCTTTGAAAACTGTTCTTGTTGTCTGGAACTCCCTATTGTGTTTTTCTTATCTCCATTCGTTGATCATAGGTTCGCTATCATGTACTTCTTGCACTCATCCTCCAGTCTCTTGAAACCTTGATCATCTACCTCTCCGTATTTTGTTGGCTCGGTCCACATTCGTCCCTTCTTGAGACATCGATCATTGACGTCGCCAAGGGCTCGGTCCACATTCATCCCTTCTTGAGACGTCGATCATTGACGTCGCCAAGGTGGAAAACAGGCCGACTACTCTGGCACATCTGTTTCGCGCCGTGGTTTTCTTCCTACCAGGTCCAAGGAGCTACCCCCCTGTTCTTCTGGTGTTCACTGGGACCATGAAGCTTCGAACTACTACCATGTACTTAAGCCTCTCGGGTGAAACCTCGTCGTTGTGACCCCTGAGTGCCCCATATCCTTTCTGCTCAAGGCGCTCATGCACGCTCGATGTTTGGGCCTGCAGTGCCCCTGGTGTGCTACCTCAGGAAATCAAATGGACCATTTCCACAGCCTCCTTGGAATTCCTAACTTATGCAATGACCTGACCCGTTCTTAGCATGTATTTCTTGCTTCTGGTAGCTATCTCGGTGCTTCGCTTAACCTCTAATGCCCGTATTTATGCTCTTCCTTCATTCAGGACATATGCTTTGAACAACCCTCATGAATCTGTGTCGATTCTGTCATCATTTCCCCTATGTGTGGTGACCGGGCTTCCTACATGCGTGATGGGTGACTATACTGCTCCCAGCTGTTCTGCTTGTTATCCCTGTGCGATCTATCATCCTTGGTGCCCCCGGCCATGCTTCCATCACGTGCTGATGCGTGCCAAATGTGCCTAGCACCGGTGCCGATCCCGTCCAACTGATCAAAATCTTTGCATCCGTAGAACCCCACGCGGCTGTCGCAGTCCACCTCCCTGGCTGTGGTACAACCCATCCTTGTGCGCAGTCACCTCCGGCTGATGTGCCATCTGTTATTTGTCTATATATATATATATTTTAATGTGTCGGATCATAGCGATAGAGCTTTAGCCTATTTCCATTCACCATGTTGGGAAACAATGTCCCATCTAAGGTCTGTAGCTGCATTGCACCACCATTAGTGAAAAAATTGATGATATAGGGTCCTAACTAGTGCATTTGTAATTTACCTGGGTGTTTCACAAACTTGCTGTCGTATAGCAACACTGCATCTCCTTTCTAAAAGTATTTTTGCTTAATATGATGGTCATGCCATGCTTTCTGGCGATCCTTTTCAACCTTCTGGTGGAATCTCGCGATGAACCAATCTTCCTCTAACTGTACTAATTGTGCTAGTCATTCTTCCAACCCATCATCATCGCTCATGTCTGTGGCCACTGAGATACGCAAGCTTGGAATGATGTATTCCATCAGCATAACTGCTTCTTTGCCATAGACAAGTTTAAATGGAGTCTGGCCAGTTAATCGCTTGCATGCGGTTCGATAGGCCCAGAGGATCGCTGGGATTTTAAGGTCCCAATCGTCTTGACTCGTGTTGCATACCTTCGTGAGTGCATGTTCCAAGAATTTGTTGAATGCTTCTACTGTCCCATTTGCTTGGGGGTGGTACGGAGTACTTTTCTTATGCTGAATCTTAAACTCCTCCGTTAGTGCTGCAATTGTCTTGTTCACAAAGTGCATCCCTTGGTTTCTTAGCAAAACCTTTGGACATCCGAATCTGGTGACCATGTTTTTGAAGAGGAATCTAGAGGCCATCGATGCGGTACAATCCTTAATTGGCGCGGCCTCCGCCCAACGTGTCAAATACTCTGTTGCAGTTATGATGTAGCGTGATCCGGTGCATTTACCTGGAGGGTTAATAGGACCTACAAAATCTACCATCCAATTGTCGAAATCTTGCGACGTAACCTAGGGTACTAATTCCATCTCGTCCCATCTTGATGGTTTTCTTGTGCGTTGGCATAGTAAGTGGCATCTCTATGCATGGTTGGCCACCATAATCCGGTTGTCGGGATCTTTTTCACGGTGGCCCGGCCTCGATAATGTCCTCCAGTAATGCCATCACGTGCTTTGACTAAAATCCTTTCCTGCTCATGTGGGAGAACGTAGCGATGCAATATCTCATCTGGTCCCATATTATATAACTGTCCTGCAATTAGTTGGAAGTCCGCTGCCTTGACAACCAACTGTTTTTTCTGATTGATGGTGAACTCCTCCGGTGCCTTTCTTGTTGCTAGGAACTGAATAATTGGTTCATAGTAGTTGTTGATCATTTCAACTTTGAATAACTGAGCGTCCGGTAATCCTTCATCGATGCTTCGTGGTTCCTCCCCCGACTCTATCCTTGACAGGTGGTCTGGTCCTGCATTCAACCGTCCTGGCTTCACGATCATCTCAAAATCGAATTCCTAAAAGAGTAGTAGCCATCGGCAAATTCCCCCCCATCACGGGCTTGTTCACCAAATATTTCAGCGCTGAATGGTTGGTGAAATTTTTTAAGTGGCCCCCTAAAAGATAATGTCGAAACTTCTGTAAGGCATAGACCATCGCTAGTCCTTCTCGTTCAGTGGTTGTATAGTTATTTTCCGTTGTCGACAGCTTCCTACTTGCGAAAGCTATCGGATGGTCAATGTCACCTTCACCTGGTTGGGCCAAGATAACATCGAGTGCGATGGACGACGCATCAACATGGACATGAAACTATTTATTCCAATCTGAGAAGGAAAGGATGGGTGCTTCCACCATCTTTGTCTTTAAAAACATCTAAGCTCTTCTGGCATTCTTCATTCCACTCGAACTTCGTGTCCTTCTTTAGGAGTTTCTCCATGGGTGCTGTGATTGCGGCGTATCCTCTGATGAACTTGCAGTAATAGCCTATGTGGCCCGACATTTCCCTGAGTTGCCTAACTGTTGTCGGGGGTGGAAGGTCAACAATGATGGTAATCTTTGATGGGTCAACCAACAGGCCCTCCTTGCAAACAATGTGTCCCAGCAGTATCCCGAATGGGGAACAAAAAATGCATTTCTTCAAATTAAGAGATATCTGGTGGTGACAAGATCGTTCTAGCATTAGTCTGAGGTTCGCTATGTGGTTCTTGACCAGCTTGTATACTGTCCAATCATCCATGTATACCACGAGAAACTTATGGATATAGTCTTTGAACGCTGCAACTACCAGTCGTTAGAATATTGCGAGGGCATTCTTCAGACCGAATGGCATTACTGTATATTGATAACAGCCCCATTCCATGACAAAGGTGGTCTTATTCCTATCCTCCTTCGCAATCCTAATTTGGTGGTAGCCTGAGAACCCATCCGTAAATGAATAAATTTCCTAACTGCCAACTCCTTCGAGTACTTCATCTGTGAAGGGTGTTGGGAACGGGTCGTGTAAACATGCATCATTCAACTTCCTTAAGTCAACACAAATTCTTACTTCACCGGTTTTCTTATATTGGACGGCCATCAGACTAATCCATTCCGACTATTCTATGGGTTCAACGATGCTGGCTTCCAACATCCTCTCAAGCTTAGCCTGTACTCGTTCCTTGTGTCATGGATTTAAGTGATATGGTCTTTGTTTAACCGGCTTCACACCAAGTTTCAGGGGAATCTTCATTTCACCGAGGTCCCCAGATATTCCCTTCATTTCTGAGAATTTCATTGGGAACAAGTCCTGAAACTCATGCAGCAGGTATGTCATATTCGCGATAGTCGATTCATCCCAATAATCTCCAATGCTTGCGAGTTTCGGGTTTTCTTCCGACCTGATGTTTACCTTCGTAATCTTCAGCGGTTGGTTGTACTTGTCGTATGGTAGCTCAGGTGCCTTGACGTTGCGACTGCCTTCGGACTCCAGCAAACATGCGGCTCTTGGATCTTCATCATCATTCGGATCTCTTGAGACGTTGTAGCAGTTCATCATCATTTCGGGTGTCATGGTCCATCGGAGTTCTGATGGCTGCACTGTCGGTTCTGCCTCAAAAATCTTCTTCTTGATTGCCTGAAGTGCATTATGGATGAAGGGATTTTCGTCTAAGAAGGAGAACGTTTGGTTGAAGCCAATAGCTAACTGATCCCAAGAGAGTGTACTGAGTCGTAGCTCCGTTGCGACATACCAAATCCGCGGTACTTCATCCAAGGTATGCACAAAGGCATGCACCCACTCCTGCTCCGATCGCACTTCCCATTGGTGATGACAAGCCTTCACAAGCTCATTCGGGTTATCCCTGCCATCGTACTTTTGTCCATTCCATGCTGTGGTGTCTCCAAAACGTACCTCCAGGAGGCGTTGACATAGTGTCCAGTTTGATATCCTTAATTGATGCACTGCCCACTAGTGTGTAGGAGTAGCCTTAAAGGATTCCTCTAAGGCCAAGAGTCTTTGCGATTCCACTACCTTTTCTTCGAATTCTGTTAAGAAGGTTCTCAAGTTTGGTAATCCTTCATACGTTGGCAACGCATATTCCTCAGTAGCCACCCAATGCAGTGACTGTGTAATCCTTGCACATCTGCGAAATGACACCTCATGAAGTCAGTTTTGCCAATTTTCCAATGCCTCATCTGAGTTCGAAGATGCTGAACTAGAGCTGCGCCATTCTAACTCCCCTTCATCACTTGGATTGATATAATCTTCAGAAATGTTAGGTAGGCTATCCCATCCTTTCGTATCTTCATCTTTGGTTGGCTCCACGCATCGTTGTCCTTCTGCAGGATCTAGTGGTGCGACAACCCTTATTTCCCGATCTTCAAATGACATGATCCACTTCTTGAAATTAATGATCACCTGATTTTCCATGGCCCAATCAATTCCCAATAGTGCTGGATACAGACATGTGTTGTCTATTATTTCTATAACATCAAAATTGGCATATGTTCAAAGTCCCTCGATTTCGACAGGAAGTTGACACACTCAACCAAGGGGGGTGACCTTGCTCTGGTTTTCCAATCGCAGTTGTACCGGTGACCAGGTCATTTTTGGTTTTCCCATCGTTTCCCACGTTTGTTTTGTCAGAATGTTCACATCTGATCCTAAATCCAAAATAATGGAGTCAACATCGAATGCTCCGATTTGTGTCGACATCCTCATCTCCCTACTTGTCTTCCTTTTCTTATGTATGCGATTGACCCTGAGCTCCGTACATCCACCCTCCTGTTGATGCAATAGATTGGATATCGCCTCCAATGCCTCATAATATTTTGCTAGTTCTAAACAAATCCCAATGAATGCTCTTACGGTAGTGGCCTTTCGCCGCAATTTTGTTCGATCGAACGTCGGTGACATATCATAAATCTCTGCTTGAGGAGATGTTTTCCTCTGCCACCTCAACATTCCCTGCTGTGCCTTTGAGAAGATGTCCTTTTCAGCCTCCGCATCGAGGAGGACCTATTTTTCTTTCGCTGGTCGAACCATACTAGAGGAAATTTGGGTAAAAAATGGACCTCCTAAGGAAAATAATAAGAAAATAATAAAATAATAGTAGAGAGAGAGAGTAAAAAACTACTTTTTTGGATCGTATTTTCAACTTATTTCCTTGTAGGTTTACTCAAATTTCAAGAGGGAGGACTCGTTGGATGCATAATTAAATTATGCATTCAAAGAATACCCATGCTGCATATTTTTAACAACATCCACACCATGAAAAATTGAAAATACAATAAAAAAACGTGTTTCTAGTGAGAGAAAACACGTTTTTTAATGTTTTTTTTATTTTTCATGGTATGGATGTTGTTAAAGGTATGCAACATGGGTACTCGTTGGATGCGTAATTTAATTATGCATCCAACGAGTCCTCCTGCTTGAAATTTGAGTAAACTTACACGGCGATAAGTTGAAAATACGATCCAAAAAAGTAGCTTTTATTTTTTCCCTCCAATTTTTTTAGGTGCTCCCTTTTTGAATTTTAAAGCATTTTGATTGGCTATGACATGATGACATGGAATTTGTATTATTTTTGGAAGGCCCATTTTAAATTGAAATTTCCTCTAATAGGCTATGGTGCGGCTCGTCGACTCCTATTGCCGCCTTTCCTTGTGTCACTATTCCCACTGTCACAGAGTGCTTTCTAGCTTCTGCTGATATCTTATGTACTGCCGGTTGGTTCTGGTTTTGATTCTTGTTTTGGTTTGGCGGAGATGGTAGGTTCTTCGTCTACCATCTAGTGATGAGCTATGGGAAATATTTGATGCTATGGTCCGCTCCACTGCAGTACGTGCATTGCGGGGCCGGATTGGGGCAATACCTTGTGAAATGTCCTTGTTGGCCACAATTATAACATGTAGGAGGTCCTCGACCCCATCCGGTGGCTCCTCCTCTTCCTGCTCCGCCACCACGTCCTCCACCAAATCCTCCTCATGGCAGTCGGTACTGTGCCTGCTGATACTGTGGCTGTTGATATTGCGGTTGTGGGTATTGTTGATACAACGACTGCTGGTACCGTGGTTGCGGATACTATGGTGCGCCATACTGTAGTTTCACATATTGTCCGTGGTCAAATTGTGGTTCCTGAATAAAATGTGGTTGCGGCTGGGCATACTGCGGCTGCTGCAGCCCCAGTTGTTGCTCTTCTCCCTTTACCAGGTATGCATCCATGTTCCATTCTTGCAACAACTTGTGGGCTCTGCAATCCTTTTCGTCGTGCCCCACTGATCGACAGAATTTACAATATAGACTTGTCGGTTTCGACACTATCTTCTGTAAGTATATGCAATCCTCTGGTCGATGCCCCCTGGCCTAGAACATGGGACACCATGGCATGCCTTCCTGGCAAAGGGGGTTTGGCACCCCAGAATTCAAATATTGCTAAAACACTGAACAATTATCTTTATGGTGGCCTTCCATCCTGCACCTGGTGCACCATACATCTACGCGGGTATCTTTTCCTTGCTTCATGTCCTACAGCTAAAGCGTCAACGTAGCCAGTTGTGCTTGAATCTTGCCCTTTCCAGCACCAGTCTCTCTGATCGGCGAAGCCTCTAGTTTCATTGCGATTTATAATGCTTTGGCTTGATCCGCCACCTTCTGTTGCATCAATGGTCCTTGAATATGTGGAACCAGCCCGACGATAAACCACTCTTTATGCTGCAGGGTGTTTGTTGGAAAACTGACTTTCGTTATCAGTGTCTTGTATCTCTAATCAAACTCCCATACTGGCTCATTCGGGTACTTCCTAATCTTTTTGAGCTCAGTAATGTACTATGCTTCTGAATTGGGTTTTTTAAATTCCTGAATCATCGCTGTTTTAATTTCTGCCAACGTTTTTCCTCGAACCTTAGTAAACTTTATGAACCAGTCCAACACCCGGCCTCGAAAGGCCGTCGCCAACTTTCCCTTTTTGATGTCTTCATCTTGGACCTGCTTTACGGTCCATACCGCCTTGCATAAAAACCAAAACTGCTCAGGATCCTCTGTCCCGTCTCCCAAAGCTCGGCATATTCGTATCGTCTGCCATCGTGGTGTTCCTACTGTTGTTACTTACTGATGCGCTACTTTTTTCGCTACACGTGGGGTAGCTCTGTGAGTTATTTGTGGGTTTTCCTTTAAATTGATAAGTGGTGTGCGGGTAGAAGGTATGTGGTAGCTAATGATTCATCCTTCTTCTAGGGTAGCTTGGCCACCTCCTTCCTCCTCATAATAAGGGATCTCTGTGCTCTATGGCCCTGTTGTGTAGTCTTCCCTTCCGGTCCTCTCAAGGGACTCTTCCTCAGTCCTCCTCCTCTTATCAGGATGCCGAAATATCGTTCCACTTCTCAAGGTGCCACAGTCTTCCTCAACTTCCCTTAAAAATTCATCGTCTCTCATGTCCATCTTTCCTAGTGGATCTGTAACCATGTGATACCTACAACCCTTGCACACCGATCTATATACTCATCGGAGGTCATTCTCAACATGCCCTTTTCGCATGCTGACATCTTAATCCATAGGTTTAGTGACAGGATGAACCTTCCCCTTGGTCCCCTGAAAAATCATCTTTCCGCGTGTAAGAACTATTGGTATCTACTGCGAACTCAGTGATGCACCCCTCTAGGATACTATCGACCCATAAATCAACATCCCTTGATACTATATTGTTGAATTGCTTCAGCTGTCGAATTAATTTTGGAGTCCACTGATGTAATCCAATACTTCGGTTCGTATGTCCTCTAAATGTCAACTGCGCGAGCCACTCCTGTAGTATTATTGGAAAATTAGTGAAGAATTTCTCATGGATATCCTAATATATAAGCTTTTGTAACCAACTTTCAACTGTCTGTAACAGGTTCCTCCTTTCTTCCTTCGTGAACTCTTATGCTTTTTGACTGAACCACTCTTGGATCTTTGGCTTCGTCGGGTGCCACAGCGTATCCTCTTCTCTCTTCTCAGGGTCCCAACAATAGAACCATTTGTTGACACAGGGTCTTTCGACAGGGGTTCACACTGTCATCAACAACACCAACAACCTCTTATTCATCGGCCCGGAAAGGAGTTATCCTTCCTAGAAACACCTGCGAAGCAGGTGAGGTCTCACCCGAGGTGGATAAGGGTGCTGCAATGTAATTTCCCTTGTTAGGAATTTTATTAAAATGACAAATTTTCACTTTTTTCCCTAGTTATACCTTTGACTAGTTTTGAGCTCTGGGTCCCCAAATTGCTCCAATTGCTCCCAAATATTCTGAGAAGGTATATGGATGATTTTAGAACATAAATATTTGTTTTAGGGATTCTTTTGGACCTTTATAATAATTCTACAAATCCTCTTTCAATTCTGGCCAATGTAGGGAACTTTACTAGTAATTTCCCTTTGACTAGTATTGGTCTCTAGGTCTCAAATTGACTCTAAATGCCTTCAAATATTCAAGGAAGGTGTATGAATGATATTAGAACTTGAATATGATGTTTAGGTATGATATATGTCCACCAAAATACCTATTCAAACTCTCTTAATATTCTGGACCAAGTATGCAATTTTACTAGTAATTTGGGGTTCAAATCCCCTTGGGGTAAGTACTGAAAATGGATTCCCAAATGCCTCCAAACCCACTCAAATTTATCAATAGAGGTAGGGAATGTATCAATGATTTTATTAAGGTCCCAAATGCACCATTCATTAGTTATTAAGTCTGTTCCAAACCTCTCCCAAACAACAGCAAAAATCACTAGTTCAACCCTTGGGGAAATGGCACCAAATCTTCTCCAAATGTAAATAAACTGAGTAAATTGACTTCAAATGCTTGCGAAATGAACATGAAACTTGTATAATACATCAATAAAATTTTATTCATCAATAAACCATTAGTATTTTACTTATCCATTTGAATCCATCAACATTACATTGGTTCACAACAAGGTAGTGGGGAAATGGAACTGTTCATTCATTAAAAATGAGATTTATAAATTTATACTTGGAATTTAGATCTGAAACTTTATGGATATAAATAAAAGAGTATTTAATTCATATTACAAAATAAATGGGGCATTATAATTTCCCCCAAAGAGTACAATCGCTCACCAAAAATGCCCTCCCTCAAGGATCAAGAATATGCCATCAAAACTGGAAATGGTTGAAGGAGTGAGCTGCAATAGAAGAAGCCATGATCTGCCCTATATCTTACACCTACAAATAAATACTCCATTAAATCTCCAAATTAAAGTTCTAAATGGCCTTTCCAATTACCAACTTGGATGGGAATCTTTCACCCTCGAAATTGGCTAAGGCAAGAAACTAGTCATCCACTAGATCTCCCTCTTCACAAATGCAATTGCAAATTATACAAATAATAAAAATATTGTTTAATTATTTTTTATTTAAATTTATAAAGTTCTAATGTCCTCCATGGGTCGAATTCCTTCCAAGAGACTCATGCCAACTCAAGTTGGGAAGAGATTCCAAAGGACGCCACTTGTACAACAATTCCTAGTCTCCCACTTCCACCAAATCACATGTGGAAGCATATTAGCTGCCCTAACACCCTTGAGAGACCTCTTGGAGTCTATTTTTATTCCTGACATGTCATTTATGTCATATGTGAGCCTTCAGGTCTGATTTGTGTCATAGCATCTTCATCATTGTTGTCATAGAGCTAGGGAATCTAGCCCAAGTGTCTCACTAGCTCCAAATTGCCTCTTCCTCTTCCATGGGAGTTACTCTTCCTCTATATTTCGACCTCATTGACTCATTCCAAGTATTATTGACTTTATAACTCATTCCAAGAACATTAGGCTTCCCATGGATTTTAAGTATGCAAGAAGAGGATGCCATGTGGCACATAAATTCTAGCTTGTGTGGGTCCCACCTCCTCCATGTGTCTTCATGATCAAATGCCACTTTGATTTTCACTTGTATATATTTATTTCTATCCTTTATTAAATATTTATTCCATCCTAATGTTCCAACATCATTTATTATCCCCATTATTCCAAATCCCAAAGCTTCCACCCCAAACCTAGGAAACTAGTAATTTTCCTCCTTGGCAATTATTTGACCTTTAGCATCAATTTGACAAACTCTAATGAATAGGGCCAGTTTGATTAGGCCATTGTGACCCAATGCCAAATTTTGGACATGACAAATCCTCCCTTCCTAATATTGCTTGTCCTCAAGCAATTTCAAACATGGGTGTTGAAGAACCTGCTTTCTGTATAATTCTTTGAAGTTGCCATTGAATTGCCCAACCTTGAGTCTTTGAGTTTCCATGAATATTTTAGAGAGGAACCGCCATGCCTACTGCTACACTACTCTGATAAAAATCACTTTATTAAGTGGGAAATCCATCTCCCATACTTCTTATTTCCCCAAAAAATTGAAACCAATGAGACAAAAATTATTCCAGGGTCTCGTTGCTTGTATTGCACCCCAACAATTAAGAGTGCTCTCCAACCCACACCATTAGATAAGAGGATTCCTGGTTCTCATTTTATTGTATTCATTCTTCCAAACATCATGAGCACAAAATATATATCATCAAAGTACATAACAACAAATGAAAATGTACATCAAGGAGGTGCTTCATTAAAGAATCATGAAAGTGCTTATACCTCCAAGCAAGTAGACCACCATTTTCCAAGTGCATACAAGATTCAAGTGACCAATCAAATCTGCTCCAATGACATAGGTGAGGATCCCATGTCCTATAATGCTGCTCCAAAAGGATTTGATATGCATCAAAATATTTAGCCATGTATTCTTTCATCCAAGAAGTGAATGAAGAATCTCCACTAAAATCTGAACCAAATAATGAGCAGAAAAAACAAGGAGACTTCAAATGACTCAAAGAAGTATCACCCATACATCCCTGAATGTGAGAATCATAAATATATAACAGAATATGTGGCTTCCAACAAAAATTTTCTCCAATCATAAATCTATTCACCCAAGTGTTGGACGAATTTCCTCCAACATCAAATGAATCAAGTGTTGAGCAAGAAAAACCATGAGTCTTCAAGTGACTCAAGTGCATATCATAGGTGCATCCATGTAGATGTGAATCATCATAAAGTAACAAAGGATGCTGGTGCAAATGTGAATAAGAATTTTCTCCAACCATATCATCATAAAAAGTAAATATAGGAGTTCCATACTCCTCATGTGGCACCATAAAAAAGAACCCTTTCACCCATTCTTCATTGAGACTAATGCTACAAAACATGGAATTGTAGGATGCAGGAGAATTAACTAACTCACTGAAATGATAAAAAAGTGTACAAGTTTCATCATGGAAAGGATCCATATGGTTAGTATCATGCAACTCCTTCAAAAGTGTGAAACCTTTGTTGTAGATTAGTTCCAATGTAGAGGAATCATGCTCTTCTTTAAAAATTGCATAACCTTCATCAAGAGACAATTCAAGTTCCTCTTCCACCACATCAAGTGTTTAGATCTCTTCAAGTTCATCTTCAAACACATTAAGGACATTCAAATTTCCACATTTCTCATGATCCACCATGTTATTAAATCCTCCAAACAATCTACCATTTGACCTTCTCAAATATAGGAGGAAAAACAAGTATCTTGCAACTTTTCAAGAAGTTGCTCATTTTTAATTGTGAGCTTATGATTATCCTCATTATTCTTCAAGCATGCATCATGTAACAATTCATTAAGCTCAAACAAATGGTTTATATCAAAAAGCAAAGACATGAAATTACCTTTGATGTGGCACATTGCTATTTGAATCTTCTCTATGTCTTCAAGGAAGGATGTTTCCTCCAATGAAGTAGCTCTCCAACAAGAATTTAACACCAATGATTGAGTGTCATGGATATTTCGAAGGGACTCTTGGATCTTCTTTTCATTCATCTTTAAGGATCTTGCAAATGAACCTCCTCATATTCTTCATTTTTGCTTGGACCAACTTCATGAAGCTCAAGTGGTGATTGGAAGTTGATCTTGGTTCTTCTTCAAATGCTACAAGGTCTTCATTATCATGATTAATGGAACTTGGGCTTGCAGCAACACTTTCAAAAGTGATCTCTATGTCATCAACATAGAGGTATGAGCACCCACCAGTAGGTACTCCTTCATAGCTTAAGCATCCCTCAGTAGATGCTCTTTGGTTCATGTCTAAGCTAGAAGGTGTCTCGAAATGATCTTCCATATTCTCAATAGAATCTTCTTCATGCTCTTGTGATGTCTCTTCCTTTTTCTCATTCAAGCAAGTTGATGCATTTTTCGCCTTGTTTTTCTTAGGACCAATATCTTTGGAATCTATTTTTGATGAATTCCCAAAAGCTCTCCTCAAGTAGGACATCATTTCCTGCACACATATATGATATTCTCTCCAAGGTTCTTTACAAGAAGGGCATAAACCTTTCTTTCCAAACTCAACATCTTCATTTTTGGGCCTATTTTCAAAAATATGTTCAGAAAAGTACTCAAAAGACATGACATTTTGTGTATTTTTGCTCAAAGCAAGATATTCTTGATATTTTTTATATTGTTGGGGCAAGGTGTTATATGTTGCTTTCCATCTTTGGAACTCATTCATAGAATTATACTTGGTTGGTGTGACACACTCATATTCATTAGATTTAAATTCATAAGAATAATCTTCATTTCTCCTGAAATTGTAAGAAGTTTTGCATGATGGCACCTCTTCCTCGTACCATTCACATTCTGCTTCATATTGTTCATAAGCATTTGCATATTCCTCATAAGAATTGTACTCATAGGATTCATCATAATAGTAAGACATCGTTACCAATTATTCTTGAATATATGTACCTAATCCACAGGTGCAAGGACCATGCTCTGATACCACTGTAATGTCCCTTGTTAGGAATTTTATTAAAATGGCAATTTTTCACTTTTTTCCCTAGTTAGACCTTTGACTAGTTTTGAGCTCTAGGTCCCCAAATTGCTCCAATTTCTCCCAAATATTTTGAGAAGGTATATGGATATTTTAGAAAATAAATATGTGTTTTAGGGATGCTTTTGGACCTTTATAATACTTCTGCAAATCCTCTTTCAATTCTGTCCAATGTAGGGAACTTTACTAGTAATTTCCCTTTGACTAGTATTGGTCTCTAGGTCTCAAATAGACTCCAAATGCCTTCAAATATTCAAAGACGGTGTATGAATGATATTATTACTTGAATATGATTTTTAGGGATGATATATGGCCACCAAAATACCTTTGAAAACTCTCTTAATATTCTGGACCAAGTATGCAATTTTACTAGTAATTTGGGGTTCAAATCCCTTGGGGTATGTACTGAAAATGGCTTCCCAAATGCCTCCAAAACCACTCAAATTTCTGAAAAGAGTTAGGGGATGTATCAATTATGTTATTAAGTTACCAAATGAACCATTTATTAGTTATTAATTCTGTTCCAAACCTCTCCCAAACAACAACAAAAATCACTAGTTCGACCCTTGGGGAAATGGCACCAAATCTTCTCCAAATGTAAATAATTTGAGTAAAATGACTTAAAATGATTGAGAACTGAACATGAAAATTGTATAATACATAAATAAAATTTCATTCATCAATAAAACATCAGTATTTTACTTATCCATTCAAATCCATCAACATTACATTGGTTCACAACAAGGTAGTGGGGAAATGACACTGTTCTTTCATTAAAAATGCGATTTATACATTTCTAGTTGGAATTTCGACCTAAAACTTTCTGGAGATGAAGAAAAGAGTATTTAATTCATATTAAAAAATAAATGGGGCATTATAAGTTCCCCCAAATAGTACAATAGCTCACCAAAAATGCCCTCCGTCAAGGATCAAGAATATGCCATCAAAACTGAAAATGGTTGAAGGAGTGAGATGCAATAGAATAAACCATGAGCTTCCCTATAGATTACACCTGCAAATAAAGACTCCATTAAAGCTCCAAATGAAAGGTCTAAATGGCCTTTCCAATTACCAACTTGGATGGAAATCTTTCACCCTCGAAATTGGCTAAGGCAAGAAACTAGTCATCCACTAGCTCTCCCTCTTCACAAATGCAATTGCAAATTATACAAATGATCAAAAGTTGGTTTAATTATTTTTTATTTACATTTATAAAGTTATAATGTCCTCCATGGGTCGAATTCCTTCCAAGAAACTCATTACAACTCAAGTTGGGAAGAGATTCCAAAGGACGCCACTTGTACAACAATTCCTAGTCTCCCACTTCCACCAAATCACATGTGGAATCATATTAGCTTCCCTAACACCCTTGAGCGCCCTCTTGGAGTCTATTTTTAGACCAAACATGTCATATATGTCATGTGTCAGCCTTTAGGTCTGATTTGTGTCATAGGTGTCATATCATCTTCATCATTGTTGTCATAGGGCTAGGGAATCTAGTCCAAGTGTCTCACTAGCTCCAAATTGCCTCTTCCTCTTCCATGGGAGTTACTCTTCCTCTATATTTAGACCTCATTGACTCATTCCAAGTATTATTGAACTTATAACTCATCCCAAGAACATTAGGATTCCCATGGATTCGAAATTGCAAGAAGAGGATGCCATGTGGCACATAAATTGTGGCTTGTGTGGGTCCCACTTCCTCCATGTGTCTTCATGATCAAATGCACTTTTATTTTAACTTGTATATATTTATTTATCTCCTATATTAAATATTTATCCCATCCTAATGTTCCAACATCATTTATTATCCCCATTATTCCAAATCCCAAAGCTTCCACTCCAAACCTAGGAAACTAGTAATTTTCCTCCTTGGCAATTATTTGACCTTTAGCATCAATTTGACCGACTCTAATGAATAGGGCCAATTTGATTAGGCCATTGTGACCCAATGCCAAATTTGGGACATTACATGTAGGAACCAAGCTTCCACAGTGACGAGGAGGATATGCTCTTACACCTAAAATCCACACTATCATATGAACCAGAGATAACTAATTCTATGATCAACTATTCACTTATCATTCATGTCATAAGCAATTCGCCGACTTATCAACCATTCATATTAACCATCTCATCCTACTTAATCGTCTTTAAGCATCATCAATCCACAATATCATAAACATACACAATTGTTCATCATTGTAAAAGACAAAAGATAAACCTCATAATTGAACATCTTCATGGATTCATTAAATACTGCGGAAACACTCGTTGCAGAAACAGTCAAAACATAACACCGTGGATGCCGAATAAGCTCCAATTCAGATTATCATTCATTAATTCGATGCCCTTAGGCTTACAATCTTGCTTTATTTATATGCTTCTATTCTATTACAAAATGGTCCATTTGACTGACTTAGCAATTAAATATTCTAAACTATTCTTGCGCTTCCTTGGACTTCGCGATGATTCCTTCTTTCGCGGGATTTGGATTTCACGCCTGTCGGCTTTCGTACTTCCCGTGGATCTATCCCATGCCAACAACAGCTGATTCAGATTATCAATTGATTTAGGAGCAAGGATTTTCCCTGTCCCTGATAATTTAAAAAAAAAAACTGCTGCAATTCTTCACAAATTTTTCTGTACATAAATAAATCATTGTTTTCTTTTATTTTATTTTTCAGCTTTGATGGGTTTTTTTTTTTAGAATTTTGTACATGTATAAGAGGAAAGATTTACTTGAATGGAGGCAGTCGCAGTTTGAGCTAAGCGATTGCGGGATTCTGGTTGATCTTCCTCCCGTTGGATGACTCCTTGAAAGAAAAGTGAACAATGTTGCAGCGCCAATTACTCAGTTAAAATTTTTCCCAACCTTTTCCGCAGGTGCAACTCTGCTAAATCCCGCCCATTTCCTTATATTTGCAGCTTCAACACAGAAAATCCTGTCAAATTTCCTCTCTTTCCGCAGCTTCAACACTTCTAAAAGCCACCCATTTCTCTATTTTCGCAGCTGCAACACTGATAAAATCCACCCATTTCTCTATTTTTGCAGCTGCAACCCTGCTAAATCTGACCTATTTCCCTTTTTCCGCAGCTGCAACACTACTAAATTCCACCCATTTCTCTATTTTTGCAGCTACGACACTGCTAAATCTTGCCTACTTTTCCCATTTTTGGTAGTTGTAACTCTCCTATATTTGGCCTATTTTCCCTATTTCCACAGCTGCGACTCCGCCATATCTCTCCAAATCCTGCCAATTTTTCATAAGTTCCTAGCTGTGACTCCACCATATCTTTTTGATTTTGGGCTACGACTCTGCTAATTCTACAGTTAAAAGCTCATTCTATCTCCACCAACCTTTGTTAGTTTTCTCCACTTTCACCATGCACTCTTATGATCGATTCCAACATGGATGTACCTTATCTACCGAGTTGTTGGCTATAACTAACCCAAAGGTTTTCTATAAGACCCAGGTTCTTTGCAGTTTCCCTTTGACCAACAAAACCCCTTTGCACTGGCCCTTTCAGCAACAACCTACAAGCAGGCTGAGGTCTCACCTGAGGTGTATCTATGGGGTACTGCGGAATCATATTTCCACAGTAAGTGATAAGCTGCTTGGACGGACGTACTATGAAACACAACAGAGGATATGTGATGCGAGGTGAGACTGCACAACGATGGGCAACGCTGTGGTCCGCACCACTATACTCTTCTACAGCAGGACTTCTACTGAAGCTGTGAACAATCCAACTTTATTCTATACTTGGATTATCTTGAAAACGCTTAAGGCACTAAAATGAATATCGCTCATCCATTCATTTAGGTGCTTAACTGACTATCCTTGTACCATTCATTCATTTACTCAGGATGTCATGATTTCAACATAGACGACTGATCTAATCCACTGTGTACGTTCCTTTACTGTGTGTAAGAAAGTATTTAACTAAATGACTGATTCACTACCTTCATACGCAAGAATAAATGTTCACCATTCAACTATTCATGTGGAACTTAACATATCATTTACATACTTCTCTAATGGAAAATGCATATAAAAGCTCTCTTCATAACAGTATGCAAGGAAACATCTAGACATTCATTGATAGAAAACACAAGTAAGCATTCATTTATAAATCACAATCACACAACACGAGATTTAACATGGTTCACTCCCCCGGGTGGGAAGCTATGTCCACAAGAACGGTTGGTAATCTATTTCTTTAAAAGGGATGTGGATAACCGTTCTTAGTCTGCGCACTCAGCTGCAGACTCTCCTTCCTCTCAGATAGGTCTCTGCGCACACAGCTACAGAGCCTTTTCAATATTCTTAGCTCAAAAGAGATTTTACACTACAACAACAAAAGCAACTCCAAAACGTAACCCCATCCCATACAAAATTGTCTTCTTAAATAGATCATGCCTCTAAGGTCATGTCTTTACAAAGCTGAAGACCTAAACCCAAAAACCATTAGGGCTTACAAAACTGCGTCGGTTTCCCTAAACCGGCTTGCTGGCATTTGGTAGCGTCTACTTCATCGTGGCGGTTATCCATTTCTTCATTCTGTCGCTATCAGCCTCCCTGTCGCATGCATGCCAACAGATCTCTTTCATAGAACCGTTCATCTCTAACGGTTTTGCCCACCAGGCATGCCAAGACGTCGCTTTCCTCAACAAACTCGTGCATTGGCCGCCTTCCTGATTTGCTCGTGCCCGCCGCTCGGCACTCTTGGAGCATCTTTCCAAAATTAGACCATTACTGGTCCATCCGATACCTGTACCTAATCCTTTTCCAGCACTCCGCTTTGCTGGCTTCACGTGTCCTGGCTGCTTCGCAGCACTGCTTCCTCGCAGCGCTAGTCTTCGCGGTGCTTCCAAAATTTGGATGTTGCGCACAACTTCACAACACCCTCAACACTTAGATAAAATTATATTTCTGAGCTATGCTAGGCTCATCTTTCCCTGCTTATAAAAAAAAGGTGTTACCAAAACTTTGTACCGACTTGGGCCCAACATGCCCCTAACACTTACATGTGGCTCGTCCTCGAGCCACTTGCTGCTTCGGTCATCTCACTCTGCTCCGCGACCGGTGGAACTAATTTGTCCGCGAACTCATTATATGCACCGAGCAACTGCTCCATTGCTTCTTTGGTATCCTGTTCAACTTGTTGTACTATTTCAAGAAGTGTTGGATTTATCTCTTTTCCAATCTGTCCTTGTACCTGCCTCTGGTTGTCACGTAATTCCTTTAGCTTGCCTTCTATCTGCTGCGACACTGCTGTAGCATCCTCCAGGAGTTGCTGTGACTGATTGTCCATCTCAGTCTCTTTCTCTCTTAATTCCTGGACTTGCTTCTTCAAGCCTGATACTTCCTTATACCTGGACAGCCTCTCCTTGGGTGGAAGAACCTTGAGCTCTGCATCCAACTTCTCTAGCGCGATCTGCTTTTCCTTTACTGCGATCTTTACCTGCAGTAGCCCCTGATCCTCTTCAAGGGAAGTGAATTCCTTTGAAACTTTTTCCAAGATATCTTGGCACTTAGCCATCTCACTCGTTATGTTCTGCGTGGCAGCACTCACTGCTTGCTCTCTTAATTGCTGCTCAGTTAATGGCGTCTGCTTATTCAGTTTTATCTTCAACGTGGCAATATCGGCCTCATAAAAAATCTCTTTATCCTGCATCTCCGACTTCAAGGATCTCACCTTATCTCCGATCCTCAGGACTGTGTCTGAAGGATCATCTTGGAGTTATATACCTTCAATATCCTAGGCAATAGTGGATATGGTATTCTCCAATTGTTTTCAGTGGTCCTGTTCATTGCGCAGCTGCATGTCTGCATGCAACTCGAGCTATTAGTTTGCTGCGGTGAGCTCCGCTTGTGACTTCATCGACTCTACCATTCGTTCATGCATCTCCTCGACGATCTACGTGTGGATGAAGTGCAAGCCTGGTAATGGAATTTTGGCCAAGTTGAGCTCTACTCGCTCGACTCCCTTTGTGTCCAAGGTGACCTATTCTGTCATTGGCAATGCAATAGCCAATGGGTCCACATGGACAATCCTAGTCTTTGACGATAGTGTTATGGCTAGCTGCGGCGGTGTTTGCTGTGAGGTTCCTGCCGACCTCCCTTCAGCTCCTGCTTCACGTGGCAAGGTTATGCTCTTTTGGAACTCGTCCATTTTCTTCATAAGGCCTTGCAGTGCGAGCCTGGTCTTTTGCAGGTCATCCTGGATGACCTGATCCTTTTTGTCTTTGTCAGTCATGAGCTCCTGCATCTGTTCTAAGACCCTTTCTTCTATCATGTCAAAGTCATCTTCGTTCAGCACTGTCTCAGCTTGAGTCTTTGTGGCCTTCATCTTCTTTCGTGCCTTTGGCTTCTGCGAGGTCTCGGGCTCTTTTCGATTTCCTATTTCTTCAACAATCAAGCATGACAGTGGGATTGGCTCATCTTCGTCAGAGTCTGTCTCAACATCCATGACTTCCATATGGAAGTCAGCGGGCCAGTCCTTCATGAGGGATTCAATGTCCTCCTCATACATATGGTAGTTACCTGGGTACCATTCTTGCTTCTTCATTCTCGCCTTGGGTGAAATGAAGATACATCGCATGTATACACTAAAATCAAGAACACGAATGTACTTCGACGTTATCTGCTTTGTGATGCGGGGTGTATGGATAATCGCATCGCGCAGCTAAGTGTAATATTGATAGAAAACCTCAGCTGTCGCATGATGTCGCTCTGCGTTGATATTTTCCCAGAGGTTGGCATATCGGAATCCTCTAGGACCATTGGTTTCTATATTGACACCCACATAGTCCCTTGGCTCCTTCCATCCAGAAAAGGTGATAAGGATGATCAACCATGTGAAGTGGAACTGTCCGCCGTTTTCCTGGGTATCATTGAGCTCATCCAAGAACTCATTCAGAATATATTGACACCAATTGAACTCGGTGCCTTTAACCGCTGCGACACTAAGTAGTACTGCGCCCGCAGGCACCTCCGGTGGCCTAGCTGTTCTGGGGATTTTTCCTGCAAGCAGCTGTGTGATAAATTTTGTCATTCTGTCTTCAATTTCTTCTGTGGGGAAACCTCTTTTCGCTTTCACCAATGCATGTCTTTTATTCATCTTTTCGATAGCTTCTTTTTCCTTGCTCTTCCCTTGGAAGAACTACTTGGGATCCTTACTGCACTTGCTGAGGTCTATTATGCGGTGGATCAAAGCAATGTTGACATTAATATTTTTGTCTAGCCACAAGTATCCCTGGTGGATTCACGCCATCAGTGTGCGAACCACGGCATTAACTTCCGATGAGTGATCAAAATGTGGCAATCTGAGGAGGTTCAAAAATCCTGACTAAACTACCGGTGTCAGCCAGCTTTCGACAACCAAGTTAAATGTGCCCTTGGCATCCTTTTTCTAGCACATATACTGGTCATGCTGGAACTGTGGGTACTTAGGCGCATGGGGCTCTTCCTTTTGCATGCCTAGGAGGTTAAAATATTCCCATTTACAGTCGAGAATATTTCCGAGCAGGTTCTTGGCAACCTCTACATGTTTTGAGATCAGAGACAATGGGATTTCATATTTAGCGGTCTTGACCAGTTTAAAGACTAGGACATCCAACGCTCGTGGTGATATATACTCTGGTGTCAGCTTCAATGGTTCTTTCTGAAAGACCAGCAATCTTTGTGTCATCTGGCCCATCTTTAGAATCTTGCTTCGTGGTGCAGTTACGTCTTTCCCTTTATCTTTCCCTTTGTCCTGCATGATTGGAGTATGGCGAGGTGATCTATGGGATCCTTGGCCTTGTTCTGTTACAACCTTCTTGGCAGGAGTTTTCATTAACTCTGTAATTCCCCCATGCTAAAAGACTCGGATTGCTTCTTGAAGTGTAAGCTCTTCTTCTCTATCTGGTGATTTGGACATTCACTGGAGAGAGTAGGCAATTGTTTCTGAGATATGACTAAGGATTGCTAACACAAGAATGGAGGCATGAAAAATTCTAAGTGTCTGGTAACGCTCGCGAGTCCTTATGCAGCATTATTTAAAGGCACAGATGATTCCTCTCCGCGCCTTCCAACGGCTAGATGAGCTTTTAATGAGGTTTTCGTTGGTCAATTTGAACGAATCCTTCGGTCCCTTCCATCGTTAGTGTGTCCAGAACGACTATCTTTCCTTTAAATGCTGAAGCGGTTGTTGTAACGGTCATCTAACGGCTATTTTCTCAAAAGTACTCTAACGGCTATTTTCTGAGTGCTGCGCTGAGCTGCGCGTCTAGCCATCGGCGATCCTGCGCAGTTACTTCGCAGTGGTACTATTTTTAATTGCGCGGTTCCCTTTTTCTTTTCTCACTTCGGTTTTTTTTTTTTTTTTTTCGTGCAGCTTCCGCAGTGCTGCACAGTACACACATTGTTCTACTTATCATACATGTACATACTTGTTTACATTTCCAGTGTCCAATTTCAACTGTACCTGACACTTAGAAATCTCTTCCGCTGCTTGTTATTCAAGATTCTGCGAAGCAAGGATATCATGATACAGCTTTAGCCTGCTTCCATTTATCAAAGTCAGTAGGATATCGCCAGCTAAATTGGCTAACTGGACTGCACCAGTGTTAGTAACATGTATTACAGTATATGGACCAAGCCAATGCATCTTAAATTTATGAGGAAACTTCATGAATTTGATATCATACAGGAGGACTAGGTCACCTACCTGAAAGCACTTATTCTGTATATGGCGATCATGCCAAGCTTTCTCGCGGTCTTTCTGAGCTTGCTGGTGGAAGCCGGCAATGAAGCAATCTTCCTCCAACCCAACAAGGTGTAGAAACCTTTCTTCTAGTGCTGCACGGTCCGCCATCCCTGTGAACGCAACGATCCTTAAACTAGGGACAATGTACTCCATTGGCATTATAGCTTCCTTCCCATAAGCCAACTGAAAAGGTGTATGTCCTATCAATTTCTTGCATGTGGTCCTATATGCCCATAACACCGAAGAAACGCGTAGATCCCAATCATCTCTATTTACATTGCAGACCTTAGTCAGTGTGTTCTCTAGAATTTTATTGAAAGCCTCAATAGTGCCATTTTCCTGTGGATGATATCGAGTACTGCACTAATAACGAATGTGGAATTCCTCTGTAAGTGCCTCAATAGTCTTGTTCAAAAAATGAGTACCTTGGTCACTCATCAAAATCTTCAGATTGCCAAATCTTGACAATATTTCTTCAAAAATGAACTGCGCTGCAGTACTGGCGCTGCAGTCCTTTACTGGTTTTGCTTCTGCCCATCTGGTGAGGTAATCAGTAGCAGTAATAATATACCTCGCACCAGTTCTTTTTCCTGGTGGGTTTATAGGACCCACAAAATCAATTGCCCATTTCTCAAATGCCTGCAAGGTCAACTGTGGATTTAATGGCATCTCATCTCTTTGTGAAGGTCTCCCTGTCCTTTGACAGACATCACAGTTCCTGCAGTATTCTTTGGAATCTTTGTGGATCGTGGGCCACCATAGCCCTGCACGCAGTATCTTCTGAATGTGCATCTGCTAGAATAAATGGTTTCTCATTATCTAGTACGCATCTGCGCAGGACTTCATCCGGCCCGAGTTTGTATAACTGACCTGCAATTATAATGAAGTCTGCAGTGCGCACCACTAGCTGCTTCTTCTCCTGGATCGATAGTTCCTATGGTGCCAGCCCTGTTGTTAAAAAATTAATGATATCCTTATAATAGTCATCGACAACCTGTATAATAAATAATTGCGCATCAGGCAGACTGTCTTCAATGTTCGTCAGCTCTTCTCCTGACTCAATCCTTGACAGATGATCATGTCCCAAGTTCAGTCTACCTAGATTAACAACAATCTCAAAATCATACTCCTGGAACAGCAACAACCATCTGCATATGCGCCCCCCTAACACTGGCTTATTGACCAAGTATTTCAATGCAGAATGGTCAGTGAACATAAGGAAGTGCGCGCCAAGCAAGTAATGCCTGAATTTCTATAGGGCATATACCATTGCAAGGCCTTCCCTCTCGGTATTAGTATAGTTCTTCTCTGTGGTTGAGAGCTTCCTGCTCGAGAATGCAATAGGGTGGTAAATACCTCCTTCCCCTAGTTGGGCTAATACGATTCCCAAAGCAATGCATGATGCATCAACATGGACATGGAATGGCTTCGTCCAATCTGGAAAGACTAAAATCGGCGTAGTCACCATCTTTTCTTTTAATGTATCAAACCCTTGTTTGCATTCTGCGTTCCAGATGAACGATGCATCTTTCTTTAGCAGCTTTTCCATTGCTGCGGTTATCTACGCATAACCCTTTATGAATTTCCTGTAGTATCCAGTATGGCCTAATGTAGAGCGCAACATCTTGACTAAGGTTGGTGTTGGCAAGTTCACAATAATGGCAATTTTTGCAGGATCCACCATCAATCCCTGCTTACAAACAATGTGCCCAAGTAGAATGTCATAAGGAACACAAAAAATAGACTTCTTTAGATTTAAAGAGATCTGATGCTGTCGACGCTTCTCAAGCATCATTCTGAGGTTCGCACAATGCTTCTTCAATAGGCCAAAGACAGTCCAATCATCAAAATATGCTTCGAGAAACTTATGCATAAACTCTTTGAATGCTGCGACAACCACTCTGGAAAATATGGCAGGTGCGTTCTTCAAGCCAAAGGGCATTACTGTGTACTGGAACGACCCCCATTCTATAGCAAAAGTTGTCTTATGCCTGTCTGTGGGATCAATCCTGATCTAATGATACCTTGAAAAACCATCAGTAAAAGAATAGGCCTCATTCCCTCCAACATTGTCAAGCACTTCATCTGTAAAAGGAGTGGGGAATGGGTCATGCATAGAAGCATCATTCAATTTTCTGAGATCGACACAAATCCTGATCTCACCCTTCGATTTCTTGTCTTGAACGACCATGGGACTAATCCACTCAGATTCCTCGACAGGTTCAATGATTCCTGCTTCTAGCATCTTATCCAGCTCTGTGTGCACTCTTTCTTTATAGCGCAGATTTAATCTGTACGGTCTCTGCATGACAGGCTTTGCGCCTGGCTTCAAAGATGTTTTCATGACTCCTAGGTCTCCCAGAATTCCTTTCATTTCTGTAAATTTTGTCGAAAACAGCTCCTGATACTCATGCAAGGTGTCTGCGATCTCTGCAACAGTCTGATCGTCCCAATAATCTTCGATTGTTGCGAACTTTGGTTCTTCTTTTGTGCCAATATTCACCTTCTGTGTCTTTACTAGTCCGCTCATATCTGGGATTTCTAATGCAGGTCCTTGTACATCGCGCGCACCCTTTGATTCTGGTATGTTTATATTGCACGGATCATCGTGATCATCTTCCTTGCTATCCCCATCTTCTTCAGCTAGGTTATAACACTCGATAGTATGTTCTTCATGTTTCTTCCATTCCGACTGTTGGAGCCTAGGCCGCAGCTATGGTAAAGCTGCGAATTTTGAGGAAAAAGCACAAGTGTTGAAGGGAAAGTGCTAATTTTGAATAAACACCAATTTTTGGGCAGAAGGAAAAGGTGCGCAGTACGGTGCCAGATGGATGAGCTTAGCGCAGATTACGGACTGGAACTCGCGGAGCTCGCGCGCACACGTCAAAGGAGAATGAATGTGGCCGAGTAGAAAGCTCAGCTACCACAATAAATGAAGCGACGAAGTAGAGGGCTCAGCTACCCTCATTTAAGGCTAAGTACAGAAGTTATGGTTGTTCTGATCAAGGAAGAGCAAAGGACCAAAGCATTGAAGACGAAGGACAAGGAGCAGTGAACGATGAAGCGGCGCCCATGCCCGCAATCTGCGCCGGAAGTCACGGAACCTGCAGGAAGCGGCGATGTGACTGCAAGCGGCGCCTACAGTACACCTAGCCATGTCTGTGGTTAGGGTTTTTGGGGATTACTGCTGGGAAAGGCCCACAGCTTTATAAAGGTGCGACCGTCATGGCCACCTATATATATGTGTAATTGTAAAGGTTAGACGTTAGTTAGTTAGCTAGCCATTAGATATTGAGACGCAGGTTAGCTGTTTGAGATAAGCTAGCTAGTTAGTAAGTCTTCTACTGTGTTGTTAGGAGACAAGAGTTAGAACTGGATAGCCATGAAGCTAATCCCTGAGTTGCAGACAGTCTGATTCGACGTCTGAACTATTGTAATCTCTGTAGAGGAAGAAACTAGATCGAGAGAAGGGCTCCCAGCTGTGTGCGTGGAGTTTCCTGGAAAGATCTAAGGCTGCAGCTGTGTGCGCAGCATATTGTGTAATTCTATCCACTCCTGATTAATATAAGAGACTCCCGTGGACGTGGTTTCCCCGTGGAGGTGAACTTCATAATTCTCGTTGTTATGATGCTGTGTTGAGTGATTGCATGTTTTAGTTCACTGTCTGTGTATACATGAATATTGCGTTCTCTTTATGAGTATGTTAAGTAAGTTCTCAAAGCCTCCTTGGTAACTATAATCGTTAAGTGTCGAAGGAATCTGTAGAACGTTGTCGCTGCAGCGATAGAGGAATGCGTTACTGCGCTGGGCGTGCAAGCAGAAACGATAGAGTAGCGATGCAGAGGATAATCGCCTTGCGCGCAGGAGTGAAGATACCACGCAGCTAGGCTATCGAGAGAGAGTTCAGCGCAGTTGCGCTGAGAGGTCTGCGGAGGGGTAAGACATTCCGCTTTGAGGAATCATCAAGGAAGAGAGAGAGCAGTCTTCGCGTCGCCTAGGTTAAGGAAATCTGATTCCTTAGCTCCCCCATAGCCACTTCGGGTGAGACCTCGAGATGCTGCGCAGCTCGTTGCCGAGAGGGCCAGTGCGCCAAGGGGTTTTGTTGCTGCGCTTCATTAAAACCCGGGTCTGTCCAAAAAGCATCCAACATCGACTGTAGGTTCGCAGAAAAGGTATCTGCCCTGAAGAATTCCTCCAATGTCATAATTCTGTGAGGACAGTCTTCCCTGAATATGCGTTCCTTAATTATTTGGAATGCCTCATGGATCAGTGGGTTTTCATCCTTGAAGTTGAAGTCCCTCTAGAAGTTCGTAGTCAACATTTCCCAATTAGTGGTTTCTCTACAAAACTCCAGGTCTAGGTACCATTTCTTTGGAATGTCGTCCTCCAGGGTATGTACGAACAGGTGCACCCATTCTTCACGTGGCCTTCCCAGCCATGCTTGTGAACAGACTTCAATATGATGACTAGGATCTGTCTGTCCATTAAACTTCTGAAAGGGTAAAGTAACCCTGTCGGCAAACCGAATCTGCATCTTAATCTTGCATTGGTCCCAAGTGGTCAATGTCTGCTTGTGCGCATTCCACCATCTGCTGGATGTGTCACACAGTGCCATATCCAATGCTGGTAATATGTGCTCATCTACAATAGCTACAATGTATTCTTGGATCAATGTATAAACATTAGCAGAACCATCATATGTGGGAATAGGACTTACCTCCTTCCCGAACTAGCGCAGTGATTTCATAACCTGTGCGCACCTTCTTGCTGATAATTCATGCATCCGGCTTTGCCAATTTTCGAGCCCTACCTGCGAATCAGAGACACAAGAGCTGTCACATCTCCAACTAAGTGTACCATTTGCAGTAGGATTAATGTAATCTTCTTGGTTCGCTGTGAGCTGGTACAGTCTGTCCAAGTCTTGATCCTTGGATTCCTCCTAAATTGGCTCGCTGTATCTGTCACTATCTGCAGGATCCAACGGTGCGATAACCCTAAGATGGTTTCCTTCAAATATCATCTTCTTCGTCTTAAAGTTGATAATAGCCAAGTTATCCATAGCCCAGTCAATTCCTAGCAGAGCAGGAAAAGGCTGACTATCATCCACAATCTCGATAACTTCGAAGTTTGTATGACTTTGGACTCCATCGATGTCAACTATCACATCAGCTAACGGGCCAAAGGGTATGACTTTCTCTTGGTTAGCCATTCTCAACTGGATAGGTGACCATGACAACTTTGGTCAACCCATCTGCTGCCATGTCTGCTTAGTTAAGACATTTACTTCAGATCCCAAATCAAGGATGAATTCATCCATTTCAAAATATCCTATCTATGTGGTAAGCCTCATTTCTCGGCTTATTCTTTTATGCTTCCTTATGTGATGTACTGCGCTATCAAAACTCTTTGTTCCATTCTGCGGCTCATATTGGTTTATGAGCTTCTACAGCTCAACTATGCCATTTTCACTTTTTAGTAACTTCATGCAGCTTCGCAGGAACTACGCAACGGAAGTGCTGACATCCATCGCAGTGCTTGTTTTGTCATAGGCTGCTAGTATGTCTTCAACATGTGGTGGTTAACTATGCAATGGGATCCTCTATGTCTATGATGATGATTGGATGCATGTAGTGGCATGCAAATGCATGCAACATGCAGTTTTGCATGTAGGTAAAGAAGAGCTAGAATCAAGCTCTAGGTGCTGGGGAGACCACCATGATGATGACTGGATGCATGCAAATGCATGCAACATGCATATTTGCATGCAAGCATGCAAAATACAAAAATGATGGGGAGAATATTCCAACACCCCCCCACAACCTATACTATGAGGAAATAACTGAAGAATAGGGCCCTGGTTACTGAGACCAAAAGTCACCCTATAAAACAGTGATATAGGGCCCTGGTTACTGAGACCAAAGGTCACCTCGTACGATCAATCTAAATAAACCAAGTGAGGAAAGAGGGGAAACCTAGTGGGAAGAAAGCCCTCCCTCAAAATAGACTGAAACATACTAAAGTAGAATATCATGACTTACCCCCGAAGGAGGCAAGTGTCCTTCTTTTCTGAAGAAGGATCGATCGATCTGAAACGGATTAGGAATGTGAGAAGGATGAAACCTTCCATTCTGAAAATCTGATCTGGCTCTTCTATGATCATGTGAATCACCAAAATAATCACTAGTAGATCGGAGTGTAGTGGCTTCCCATCGAGGAAGAGGAGGAATATCAGGTGAGAGATCTCCAGGTTCTTGTGGATCTGGATCTCCCATTCACTCATCTTCATCATCAGTTGTTAGACCTTCAGGTTCTTATGGATCTGGGTGTAGCATTCTTCTATCTTCATCTTGAAATTTGGAATCTAAAATATCATGTGAAGATGCATCTACAATTGGCTTATCATCATATCCAAACTCTGAATCTGAAATCTCATGTGATGATGCATCTCTCTCTTGATCATCAATCAAGGAAGGAGGCATCTTCTTTCTGGGAAGAAGTGGATCATGCTGCAAAAACATAATATGAATATCATCATGAAGCATGTGATTCGAACCAACTAAGGTAGAATCAAAACCATGAATGTGCAGATAGTTCTTTGATATTTCCTTTGAACTGACATAAGTGTGATTATCACCAAAGAAACTATGACATGATGACGGTGAATCTTCAAAAGAATTATTGGTGCATGCAATAGTCGTGGTGGCCCATGAACCAATAGGTGCTAGATCTTCAAGTTCTTGTGGATCTGGATCTAGCATTCTCTCAAAAGGAGTTATCTTCCTCTTGGGAAGAAATATATCATGCTGTAAAAACATGTGCTTGAGATCTCCAATAATGGATGCAAGCGAATCAGATCCAAGACTTGGAGGATGGTTTCTCATGATCTCCTTTGAACCAACAGCGGTGAAATCAAAACCAAAATCCCAAAAATGTGCATGAGTCGTGAACCCAAGCGAATGATAGAGTCTTCATCATCAGTGAAACTCTGAAAACATGTTCCAATGACCAAAAAGGAATCCAAAGAAAGCATATGATGAGGGAGAGCGTATGCATTACCTTCCAAATCCGCTTTCATCAAAATACCCAATAGATCACCATCTTGCACATCAACAGGTGCATCAACTCCATGAAAGTGTAAGTAGTTCTTTGATATCTCCTTTGAACCAGGAAGGGTGAGATAAGAACCAAATGAACCATATAATGGCGTTAACTTGAAATTCAAATAAGATCCTAGATTTTGGGGATGGTTTTTCAAGATTTTCTTTGAACCAATTGTGGTGATATCAAAACCAAAATCATGGGAATATGCTTGGGACTTGAATCCAAGCGAATGAAAATTTTGGGGATGGTTTTTCAAGAACTTATTTGAAGCAATAGTGGTGAGATCAATCTCCTTTGAACCAATAGTGGTGAGATAAAAACCAAAATCATATCCAAGATTTTGGGAATGGTTTTTCAAGACCTTCTTTGAAACAATAGTGGTGAGATCAATCTCCTTTGAACCAATAGTGGTGAGATCAAAACCAAAATCTTGTACTTCATATTCATCTTGAACAACCTCATGGGAGATGATAGAGAGAGAGAGAGCAGTGTAGGAAGTATCATTGGTCTTGTCTTCCACATGAAAAGCATCAACTTCTTTCTCCTGACTTCCAAATAACCTATCCAATCTAGTCAATAGATCACTTGGATGTTCATCGGGATCAATGAGGTATTCCATATTGGAAACCAAAGTAATACATATGCTTCCTCCGGCTCTGTCATAATCATCAAGCCAATCACATTTCTCTGCACAGGAAAAGAAAACTCTCTTAATAACAGTACATACATAAAAAATACCATGTCTCTTTGGATATGATGTCATCTTTGGCTTCCATTCATCATAGTTGAATGGAGTAAGAGAAGGAACTCCTTCCAAAAACATAAAAACTGTTGTTCAGTTTGGAACTACTGCTGCAACTGCAGAAACTTCAAAACCTGCAAGAAAAGTTGTGCTAATGGAGAATGCTACACTTCGACTGAATGTTACCTTAAGAAAATATAGCTGCTCAAAGAAATGCTGCAACTGCTGCAATTCGAATAGTTGCTTCCTGCTCTGATACCATGTAAGAATCTGCAAGATATCTAGCAGCTGTAGCAGCTCACAATCAACTAGAAAGAATGTTGCAAAGAAGAAGAGAAGGAGACACTCAATGATCACTCCTAAACACAGTAGAATATAAGAATATCTCAATATTATGCAATGAATAAGAATGTAAGTGAATGAGTACAATAGAACAATAAGGTGCATAATATAGGATTCGAATAGGCCAAGTAGGGCATTTGAATTCCTAACTCAGAGTGTGGCTTGGATGATAGTGGAGTCATTATCCAGTCAAATATATCAATCATCAATGGTAAGAGTCAGACAACTGAGTTAGGTATGCACTAGATGAATGAAGTAGGCTCAGCGGAGGTCGCATGAGGAGTCTAACTGAGTGAGGTAGGAACTAACTGAATGAAGGAGGCTCAGTGAAGGGCACATGAGGAGCTAACTAGAGTCAGAATGGGCAGACTAGTCTCACTAGAGGTCCATCGGAGTGAAACAGTATTTGGGGGAGTCAATCTAGCCTTAAATCAAGGAAGGATTGAGTGATAACTGACTGGTAGGTGAGAAAGGCACCTAAATGGCTGTGATAGGTGAGAAAGGCGAACTAGCCATGCAGAAGATTAGAGAAGGGCACCTTTGGTAGTTGGGAGGCCCCCTGGGGGCTGTAGATAGGCTGTGGAGAGCTAGAACCAATCTCTAGGAGATGGGAGGTCCACCATGATGATGACTGGATGCATGTAGTGGCATGCAAATGCATGCAACGTGCAGTTTTGCATGCAGGTAAAGAACAGCTAGAATCAAGCTCTAGGTGCTAGGGAGACCACCATGATGATGACTGGCTACATGCAAATGCATGTAGCATGTAGATTTGTATGCAAGGATGCAAAATACAAAAATGATGGGGAGAATATTCCAACACCCCCCCGAAAGCTATACTATGAGGAAATAACTGAAGAATAGGGCCCTGGTTACTGAGACCAAAAGTCACCCTATAAAACAGTGATATAGGGCCCTAGTTACTGAGACCAAAGGTCACCCCGTATGATCAATCTAAATAAACCAGGTGAGGAAAGAGAGAAAACCTAGTGGGAAGAAATCCCTCCCTCAAAATAGACTGAAAGGTACTAAAGTAGAATATCATGACTTACCCCTGAAGGAGGCAAGTGTCCTTCTTTTCTGAAGAAGGATCGATCGATCTGAATTGGATCAACAATGTTAGAAGGATGAAACCTTCCATTCTGAAAATATGATCTGGCTCTTCTATGATCATGTGAATCACCAACCAAATCACCGACAGATCGGAGTGTAGTAGTGTTAGTGCGACTTCAGTCGATAGGGGTCCCACTCACTGTCGACACATATCGCAGTCTTCCTGAGCACCGACCCGGACAGGGTTTATCCCGCCCAGCAACACCTGCAAAGCAGTTGAGGTCTCACCCAAGGCGTCCAGGAAGAGCAGACATAACCATTTTTCTGCCGAATGGAGGAGGATGGTTGTGGCTTATGATACTTAAACTTATTGTAACACAACGACAAAGATATTTAAGCATTAAACATAGTAGTAAAGCAATATTCAACCCAAACATTCGTCATTGCAACAACAGTAATTGTAAAGAAAGTATCGCATCAAAGAAGCATGACATTATTCGTATAGTGCAATATCATATTATCATAACTAAACAAATTGAACACAGGGATTGCACCAAAATAGCTTCATCATATTATCATTGTCAACGCAGATACAACACCTCTACAAAAACTAGATCTCCGTAATGACTCTTGACATCAAAACGTACCAGCAAATGATACAACAACAAAGCTCCACATTCTTCTCCTGTGAATTCTATTATTTGCCAATTTCTTATTCTCTATAATTGTGTGTTCAACACTTACGATTCTTATCTATATATAGGCTTCCACCTTAGAACTGTTGTCCACTTACTACCAACTTCCTAACTGACACTATGGACAAATGACCCAATATCTAACTAACTTATCCAAAAACGACCAAAAACCCGCATTATGTGGTATAGCTGACTCAACATTACATAATATGTGGTCCGATGACCCAAAACCCGCCTATTGCAGTAGAGATGACTAAAAAAAATACATAAAATATTCGAGCCTTCTTCCTTCCGTGACTTCATCTGACGTGTCGCAGCATCAGCGATGCTGCGATTCTTCCTTATCAAACTACCTGCCAACAAGCCCTCAACACAATCTTGTGGCTTGCCCTCGAGCCACATTAGCAGGACATGGTGTACTCCGAATATTCTATGGATGAACTATGTTTCTACATTTGTTCTTGTTGTATAGATTGCGCGGTGTTGTCCTTCTGCTTCTGCTTCATTGATCATCAACTCGCTATTATGTAATTCTCACCCGAAAGTGGGCATCCCCCGACTTGTTGTCATGTACCTCTCAAACTCATCCTCCAGTATTGAGGAATCTGGTGTAGACTGAGGAGAAGTTTACAAGCAACGCCAAGGTGCATACCAGGCCAACGGCTCTGGCACATCTCTTTCACACCAGCAGGCACAAGTTATAGGGACCTGGGGCTGATGACCCCCCCCTCTTGTGTGGTCGCAGGGACCATGAGACTTCAAACCATCACCAATTGCCTAGACATATCGGACGAAACTTCATGCTTGTAACCCCAGAGTGTCCAAGGCACAGCTTGCTCCAACCGCTCATGTACACTCATGGTTCGGGCCCTCAGCGCACCTAGTGTGCTACCACAGGACATAAAATGGAGCATTTCCACAACCTCCTTGGAATTCCTAACTTAAAAAAATGCCAGAGCCTTTCGTAGCATAACGCTTCCTAACTAAAACAATCTTTGCGTGCGTACTCCCCTCAAGTCCTCTATTTATACAGTGCACTCTGTCATCCATCTGCCTCAGCAAGCTGTTACCCCACCTGCGCACACCCTAGGATAATCATAATTCATCGTCGTTCCGTGTGACGATAATCCAAGCGGCGGATGAATCATACCTTTGCCTGGTTTCCTTCATGCAAAAACATGCAAAGAATTTCTTTGGCCATGCCTTCATGATGGATGCTTCGTGCCAACCATACGGACCGTTCTGGCAATTACCATCGGCCATACTGCCTCGGTGTATCCTTAATCCCAAACATACATTCTTCTGACACGATCGAACTCGACTAACGATCATATCCATCAAAAAGGGAAAAGTCCCATCTGCGTCATGATGTCGGATGTGACCCGAGCGCAACACTCCTAGGTGTCGCAAACCGCTCCAACCTTGCGGCATAATCCTCCTTGCTTCCACATTCCGTCCCTGTTGGTGCACCATCCTGCTACCAATAAATCTACTTCTTCTTTTTTCTTTTTTTCCCAATGCGACTCAGGCATCGCGGTGTTCCAAGCCCGACTGATAGGGCATCAACCTATGACCATTCACCAGTTTTGGGAGCATTTCCCCGTCCAGCTACTACAGCTGAACCACACCCTCTGAAGTAATACTACTGATGCTATATGGACCAAGCCAATGCATCTGCAACTTTCCTGGATGTTTCATGAACTTGCTGTCATACAATAGCATCAAGTCGCCCTACTGAAACTGTTTGTTTTTTATGTGTCGATCATGCCATACTTTTTGGCGATCCTTCTCAACCCCCTGGTGGAACCCAGCGATGAAACGATCTTCTTCCAACTGCACCAACTGCTCTAGACGTTCACCTAGTGCCGTTGCATCATACAGTCCCATTGCGGTCGCGATGCGCAGACTCGGGACAATATACTCCATGGGCATAATTGCTTCCTGTCCATACACCAGCCTAAATGGTGTCTGTCCTGTTAGAATTTTACATGTGGTGCGATAGGCCCACAATACTGCTAGGATTTTGAGGTCCCAGTCATCGCGGTTCACGTTACACACCTTTGTCAGTGAATGATCCAATACCTTATTGAAAGCCTCCACCGTGCCATTCACCTGCGGATGATAGGGTGTACTCTTCTTATGTTGTATTTTCAACTCCTCCATCAATGCACTGATGGTGTGATTAAGAAAGTGGATGCCTTGATTGCTCAATAACATATTAGGGTAGCCGAAGTGAGTGACAATGTGGTCAAAGAGAAACCGCGCGACCATGGCCAAGGAGCAATAAATGACTAGTGCAACTTCTTCCCATCGATTCAAATACTTTGTCACGGTGATAATATAGCATGCACCTGTGCGCTTCCCTGGTGGATTGATCGGTCCTACAAAATCCACCGCCCATTTGTTGAATGGCTGTAATGTCAACTGGGGCATCAACGGCATCTCATCGCATCGGGATGGTTTTCCAGTTCGCTAACAGACATCACAAGACTGCGCATAGTCTATCACATCATTATGTAGTGTGGGCCACCATAGCCCAGCACGCAGCACTTTCCTAACAGTCACCCTATCGCCATAGTGTCCTCCGGCTATTCCTTCATGCGCTTCTGCTAATATCTGCGCTTGCTCCTGCAGCAAGACACATTTGTGCAATACCTCATCGGCACCCATTTTGTATAACTCTCCTGCAATTAGCTGGAAGTATGCAGCTTTGACTACCAACTTCTTCTTCTAATTGGTGGTGAACTCGTCTGGTGCAGTACCCATGGTCAGAAACTGGATGATTTCCGCAAAGTATCCATCTGCAACCTCAACCTGAAACAATTGAGCATCTGGTATACCATCTTCAATGTTGGTCGGCACTTCTCCTATATCGATCCATGAGAGATGATCAGGACCAACATTCAACTGGCCTAGCTTTACAATGACTTCAAAATCGAATTCCTGAAAAAGAAGTAGCCAGCGGCATATCTTCCCCCCCAACATAGGCTTATTGAATAGGTATTTCAACGTGGAATGGTCAGTGAACATTTTAAAGTTCCCACCCAACAAATAGTGCCTGAACTTCTACAGCGCGTAGACCATTTCCAGACCTTCCCGCTCAGTGGTAGTGTAATTTATTTCTGCAGAGGACAACTTCTGATTGAAAAAAGCAATAGGATGATCAAGGTCGCCTTCTCCTGGTTGAGCCAATACGACACCCAACGCATTCAATGAGGCATCAACATGGACATGGAATTCCTTACTCCAATTCTGAAATACTAATATCGGTGCCGATGCCATCTTCGCCTTCAGTGTTTCAAAGCTAGCCTGACATTCCGGGCTCCACTGGAATGTCGCATCCTTCTTCAACAACTTTTCCATAGGTGCAGTAATCGTAGCATAACCCCTAATGAACTTGCGATAATACCCCATGTGTCTCAGAGTCACTCGCAACTGGTCAGTGGTTGCAAAATTAAAATGAGCGCAATCTTAGCCAGATCGACCAACAACCCTTTCTTACACACAATATGGCCGAGCAATATCCTAAATGGTGCACAAAAGATGCATTTCTTCAGATTCAACGATATCTGGTGCTGTCGGCATCGCTCGAGCATCAACCGCAGATTCGTCAAATGATCACGGACCAAACCATAGACCATCCAATCATCCATGTATACCTGTAAAATTTTTTGAATGAAATCTTTGAATGCAGCAACGACAACTCGTGAAAATATCGCAAGTGCATTCTTCAAGCCAAAAGACATCATGGTGTACTGAAAGCAGCCCCATTCAGTAACGAAAGTTTTCTTGTGGTGATCTTCTTTGGAAATGCGGATTTGATGGTAGCTAGAGAACCCATCTGTGAAGGAGTACATCTCCTGGCCACCCACACCTTCAAGTACTTCATTGGTAAATGGAGTGGGTAACAGATCATGCAAACATGCATCATTTAGCTTCCTGAGGTCAATGCAAATGCGCACTTCACCATTCTTCTTGTCCCGCACCATCATAGGACTGATCCATTCCGACTCCTCGACCGGTTCAATAATACCAGCGTCCAGCATGCGATCACGTTCTGCCTTGACCCTTTCCTTGTGTCATAGATTTAGCCGATAGGGTCGCTGCCAGACCGGCTTAGCATCTGGTTTTAATGGGATCTTCATCTCCCCTAAATCACCCAAAATCCCCTTCATGTTAGAATTTTTTTTTGGGAATACATCTTGAAACTTGTGGAGCATATCAATGACCTTGCTTATCATCTCATCATCCCAGTAATCCCCGACATTTGCGAACTTCAGAGTGTCCTCTGTCCCAATGTTAATCTTGCGGATCCTAAGCAACTGACTCATCGGGTCGCTTGGCGCATTAGGTGGTACCACAGTGCGACTTCCTTCTGACTCTGGGATATTCACATTCTGTGGATCATCACCATATTCTGGCCCACCACTGATATTGAAACACTCTATGAGAGACTGCATCTGGCAGTGTGTGTGCGGGTCTGCAGGATATGCTATCGGGACAACCTGCAAAATTACATCTCAGATGATTTGTAATGCATTATGAACCTCTGGATTGGAATCCGCAAAACTGAATGTATGGGTCAAACACACCGTGAGTTCCAGCTAAGTAGAAATTTCCCCTCGCAACTCAGCTGCAGTATACCATGAGCATGGCATCTCATCCAAAGTATGGATAAAAGCATGGACCCACTCATCTTTTGGTTGTGATACCCATAGCCATTGACATTCCATCAAGTGACCACCAGGATCGGTCTACCCATCATACTTCCCAGTGTGGTAAAACTTAGTATCACTAAAACGTACCATCATCAACCTTCAGCATTTCGACTAGCCATCAATCGATGCCTTGTGTGTTTCTCACCAGCTCGCTGGAGCAGCCTTCAATGCTTCATTCAATGCCAACAAGCGCTGTGGTTCGAAAACTCGTTCTTCGAACTCCATCAGAAAGTCGGATAAGCCAGGTAGTCCTTCATATATTGGTAGTGTAACAGTTTCAGTCGCGACATGGCATAATGACTGTGTGACCAACCCGCACTTACGGAGTGACACTTCATGCAAGCGGTTCTACCAAAATTCCAGCACATCATCAGAGTCGGAAGACGCAGAGCTGTCACTGCGCCATCCCAGCTCACCGTTGGCAGTCGGATGTATATAATCTTCAGAAATATTGAATGCATGGTCCCATCTACTGGGATCGTCGTCCTTCACTGGCTCTATGTGGTGGCATCCTTCAGTTGGATCCAACGAGGCGATAACTCTGAGATCGTGATTTTCAAAAGTCATCATCCGTCGCTTGAAGTTGATTACAACTCCACTATCATTAACCCATCCAATCCCCAATAGCGCGGGATAAGAACTTCCACCTTCGACAACTGCTATGACATCAAAGTCGGCATAGGTTTTCATACCCTTGATATCTACCACTAGCCACGGAACTCTCCCAATGGGTGTTACTTTCGCATGGTTAGCCAATCGGAGCTGTACAGGAGACCAGCTCAATGGGGGGCTCCCCATCTTCTGCCAAGCCCACTTGGTCAAGATGTTGACATCCGAACCAAGATCCAGAATAACTGATTCAACATCATAGTCGCTAATTTGAATATTCATCCACATCTCCTTACCCATTTCCATCGTTGCAAGGAATTAACTGCGAGCTCTTGTCGATCCTGGGTCGGTCATCGCAACAGGCCTTCAATCACAGCAAGAGCGTTGGGATCTTTTGCCAAGGACAAACAATGTTCCAAAAATGCTCGAAGTGTGCTGGACTGTCGCGACGGGCTAACCTCTGAAGTTGCATCAAAAGTAGAGGGCATGTCATACATGACGGCTTTACCTCGGTCATTCCCTAAGGCCCGTCGTTCCTGAAGAAACATCTCCCGTTCTGCATCAATATCAATTGATACCTTCTTTTTCCTAGCTAACTGGATTGTTGAGCTATCTTCTCCAGTTGCCTTTCCTCCTCGAGTGACCACAGCAACGGAAGCATCTTGCGGTCTTGGTTCTACAGAAATTGTCGCGATGTTTGCACCCTGCTGCTGATTCGATGGTACAATCCCTGGTTGATTGATATTTTGATTGATGTTCTGATTCAGTCACGGATTCTGGTTCTGCACTGGTGGATGTACTTGGTTCTGAATAGGTTATTGTGCCTAGGGCTGTGTCTGCAACTGTGGAGTGTTCCCTACCTTCCATCGTGCAATCAACTGTGGAAAATTATCAACTGTATGATCGTTAACAAAACAGAACGTACACTAGTTCTACAGCAATGGGCAGTCTCGTTGATAGTGTTCCCATACCACACAGTGATAACATTGAACAGGTCCACGACCACCTCGTCCTCCTCCATGACCAAATCCTCTGCCACGTCCTCCCCGGTATCCTCCCTGGAATCCTCCCTTCTGCTGGTAGTGTGGTTGGTTAAACTGTTGCTGCATTGGTGCCGGTTGCATCCCTTGCCCTTATGGTGCATACTGCGGTTGTTGTACATATTGTGGCTTGTTGTGGAGCCATCTTCATCGGAGCATATTGCGGCATGAACTACGGAGGTTGCTGTTGCTGTGGTACAGATTTCATCTGCGGTTGAGGTAGCGGCTGGGCTACCTACGGTTGCAATTGTTGTACGACACGCTGATCGTCCTTGACATAGAATGCATCACACATTCTTTCTTGTAGCAACCCATATGCACGGCAATTTTTGTCATCGTGACCCACTGACTTGCAAAATGTGCAATAAAGGTTTCTCGGGGTTGTTACCATTTTCTGCATATAAGGGAAATTGTTGTGACTGTGCCCATACACCTGGAAGACGTGACACCACGGCATGATGCCACCATTCAACGGGTTTGGCGCACCTGACACCAAATAATTGCGGAAATCCGGGCAATTGTCCTTCGTATGCCCTTCTCCTCGGCATCGCGTACACCATACTTCATCGCGTTGTTCCTTTCCTTTTTTCAAATCTTGCAGCTATATAGTCAGGTTAGCGAGCTGTGTCTGTATCTGCAACATCTCGGCTGCATTATCTCCAATTGGCGACGCCTCCAATCGCATTGCAATCTCTATAGCTTCATTGGGCGTCGAGATGTTTTGTTGCATCAACGGAAGCCGAATGTGTGGTAGCAGTGTCGCGATGAACCACTCTTTATGTTGGACGACGCTCATATTGAAACTAACCTTTTCCATCAATGTCTTGAATCACTGGTCGAAATCCCATACCGTCTCATTGGGATACTGCTTAATTTCCTTCAATTATGTAATATATTGAGCCTCAGACTTGGGCCTTCTAAATTCGACGATCAGCCCATCCTAAATCTCATCCAACGACTTCTCTAGGGCTCTTGTAGGGACTAGAATGAACTTCATAAACCATTCTAATGCACGACCTCGCAGAGTCGTCGCTAACTGTCCTTTCTTAGCAGCATCATCAGTGATCTGTTTTATGGTCCAGACTGCTTCACACAAAAACCAATATTGTTCTGGGTTATCTATCACACTTCCGTGGAACAACGGTAAATTAGCATCATCGCCCGCTATTTTGGGCTTCCTTCCTCCTTTCCCTGTACTACTACCAATTAACGTTTTTGGAATTGACGAACTTGGTGGTGTTGAAGTGGTATTTCTTACTATCTGAGAGATAGTGAGAGGAGGTGTGGGTACGTTGGTGCCGGGGTTTGGTCCTGCCTCTATCCTGGGTGTAGCCTGGTTGTCCTTGTTAGGACTGTGAGGTCGCTTCATCCCATGTGGCCTTCCTTCACGATCTTGCATTCTGACCGTAGCAGGACCTTCTCCCATCCTCTGCCTCTTCTCCTGTCGGAACCTCGCTCCTCCCCTCGTAAGACCACTTTCTTCCTTGGTTTCACTCACAGTCTCATCATGACCTGCACCCATCTACCCCTTACCATTACATGTACCGCCCCCCAACAGTCGTAGTACCCACGGCCTCCGCCCACTAGGCTGTCTATTGATCAAGATGCATCTTCAATATACCCTTTTCACAAATAAGCATCTTGATCGACAGTTGAAGCGATAGTAAAAACCTTCCCCGAGGTTCATGGAAAAAATATCTTTCAGCTTCACTATAGGACTTCTGAGTATCAACCAAGAACTCCATGATATAGCCTTCTAGGATGCTATCGAACCACACTTTGACAGCCCGCGATGCTTTATTATCAACTTCCTGCAGTTCCTGAATCAATTCGGAGGTTGAGGACGTCAGTTCACCACCTTGGAAGTTCCTCTTTTGGAAGGTCAACTTTTCCAACCATTCGAACAATAGGACCGGAATTTCACAGAAGAACCATTCGTGCAAACCATCATGAATGTATATACCCACCCACTGATCTACTGTCAATCGAGTGTTCTTTCTTTCCTCTTCAGCGAATTCCCACAACTTCTGATCAAACCATTCTTGGATCTCTGGTTTTGTCGGGTGCCACAAAATGTCCTCCTTTCACTCCATACATGGTCCCGGAAACGGAACCATTTGTTAGCACGACTTCAGTTGACAGGGGTCCCACTCACTATCGACACATACCGCAATCTTCCTGAGCACTAGCTCGGACAGGGTTTATCCCACCCAACAACACCTACAGAGCAGATGAGGTCTCACCCGAGGCATCCAAAAAGAGCAGACGAAACCATGTTTCCGAAGAAAGGAGGAGGATGGTTGTAGCTTATGATACTTAAAATTATTGTAACATAGTGACAGAGATCTTTAAGCATTAAACATAGTAGTAAATCAATATTCAACCCAAACATTCGTCATTGCAACAACAGTAATTGTAAAGCAAGTATCGCATCAAAGAAGCATGACATTATTCATATAGTGCAATATCATATTATCATAACTGAACAAATTGAACACAAGGATTGCACCAAAATAGCTTCATCATATTATCATTGTCAATCCAGATACAACACCTCTGCAAAAACTAGATCTCCGCAATGACTCTTGACATCAAAACATACCAAAAAATTATACAACAACCAAGCTCCACATTCTTCTCCCGTGAATTCTATTCTGTGCCAATTTCTTATTCTCTGCAATTGTGTGTTCAACACTTACAATTCTTATCTATATATAGGCTTCCGCCTTACAACTCTTGTCCTCTTATTACCGACTTCCTAATTGACACTATGGACAAATGACCCAATATCTAACTAACTTATCCAAAAATGACCAAAAACCTGCATTCTGCGGTATAGCTGACTCAACATTACATAATATGTGGTCCAATGACCCAAAACCCACCTATTGCGGTACAGATGACTAAAAAAAATACATAAAACACTCGATCCTTCTTCCTTCTGCAGCTTCGTCTGACATGTCGCAGCATCGGCGATGCTGCAATTCTTCCTTATCAAACCGCCTGCCAACAAGTGGCTTCCCATCGAGGAAGAGGAGGAATATCAGGTGAGATATCTTCAGGTTCTTGTGGATCTAGATCTCCCATTCGCTCATATTCATCATCAGTTGCTAGACCTTCAAGTTCTTGTGGATCTGGGTCTAGCATTCTTCCATCTTCATCTTCAAATTCGGAATCTGAAATATCATGTGAAGATGCATCTACAACTGGCTTATCATCATTTCCAAATTCTGAATCTGAAATCTCTTGTGATGATGCATCTCTCTCTTGATCATCAATCAAGGAAGGAAGCATCTTCTTTCTGGGAAGAAGTGGATCATGCTGCAAAAACATAATATGAACATCATCATGAAGTATGTGATTTTAACCAACTAAGGTAGAATCAGAACCATGAATGTGCAGATAGTTCTTTGATATTTACTTTGAACTTACATAGGTGTGATTATCACCAAAGAAACTATGACATGATGATGGTGAATCTTCAAAAGAATCATTGGTGCATACAATAGTGGTGGTGGCCCATGAACCAATAGGTGCTAGATCTTCAAGTTCTTCAATAATCATTGGTGCATAAAAACATGTGCTTGAGATCTCCAATAATGGATGCAAGCAAATCAGATCCAAGACTTGGAGGATGGTTTCTCATGATCTCATTTGAACCAAAAGGGGTGAAATCAAAACCAAAATCCCAAAAATGTGCATGAGTCATGAACCCAAGCGAATGATAGAGTCTTCCATCATCATTGAAACTTTGAAAACATGTTCCAATGACCAAACAGGAATCCAAAGAAAGCATATGATGAGGGAGAGCGAATGCATTACCTTCCAAATCTGTTTTCTTCAAAATACCCAGTAGATCACCATCTTGCACATCAACAGGTGCATCAACTCCATGAAAGTTTAAGTAGTTCTTTGATATCTCCTTTGAACCAACAGGGGTGAGATAAGAACCAAATGAACCACATAATGGCATTGACTTGAAATTCAAATCAGATCCAAGATTTTGGGGATGGTTTTTCAATATCTTCTTTAAACCAATAGTGGTGAGATCAAAACCAAAATCATGGGAATATGCTTGGGACTTGAATCCAAGTGAATGAAAATTTTGGGGATGGTTTTTCAAGATCTTCTTTGAACTAATAGTGGTGAGATCAATCTCCTTTGAACCAATAGTGGTGAGATCAAAACCAAAATCATATCCAAGATTTTGGGAATGGTTTTTCAAGACCTTCTTTGAACCAATAGTGGTGAGATCAATCTCCTTTGAACTAATAGTGGTGAGATCAAAACCAAAATCTTGTACTTTGTATTCATCTTGAAAAACCTCATGGGAGATGATAGAGAGAGAGAGAGAGCAGTGTAGGAAGTATCATTGGTCTTGTCTTCCACATGGAAAGCATCAACTTCTTCCTCCTGACTTCCAAATAACCTGTCCAATCTAGTCAATATATCACTTGGATGTTCATCGGGATCAATGAGGTATTCCATATTGGAAACCAAAGTAATACATATGCTTCCTCCGGCTCTATCACAATCATCAAGCCAATCATATTTCACTGCACAGGAAAAGAAAACTCTCTTAATAACAGTACATACATCAAAAAGACCATGTCTCTTTAGATATGATGTCATCTTTGGATTCCATTCATCATAGTTGAATGGAGTAAGAGAAGGAACTCCTTCCAAAAACATAGAAGCTATTGTTCAGTTTGGATCTACTACTGCAACTGCAGAAACTTCGAAACCTACAAGAAAAGTTGTGCTAATGGAGAATGCTACACTTTGACTAAACACTACCTTAAGAAAATATAACTTCTCAAAGAAATGCTGCAATTCGAATAGCTGCTTCTTTCTCTGATACCATGTAAGAATCTGCAAGATATCTAGCAGTTGTAGCAACTCACAATCAACTAGAAATAATGTTGCAAAGAAGAAGAGAAGGAGACACTCAATGACCCCTCATAAACACAGTAGAATATAAGAACATCTCAATATTATGCAATGAATAAGAATGTAAGTGAATGAGTACAATAGAACAATAAGTTGCATAATATAGGATTCGAATAGGCCAAGTAGGGCATTTGAATTCCTAACTTAGAGTGTGGCTTGGATGATAGTGGAGTCATCATCTAGTCAATGTATCAGTCATCAATGGTAAGAGTCAGTCAACTGAGTCAGGTAGGCACTAAATGAATGAAGTAGGCTCAGTGGAGGGCGCATGAGGAGTCTAATTGAGTGATGTAGGAACTAACTGAATGAAGGAGGCTCAGTGAAGGGTGCATGAGGAGCTAACTGGAGTCAGAATGGGTAGACTAGTCTCACTGTAGGTCCATCAGAGTGAAATAGTTAGTGGGGGAGTCAATCTAGACTTAAATCAAGGAAGGACTGAGTGATAACTGACTGGTAGGTGAGAAAGGCGCCTAACTAGCTGTGATAGGTGAGAAAGGCGCACCAACCATGCAGAAGACTGGAGAAGGGAACCTTTAGTAGTTGGAAGGCCCCGTGGGGGCTGTAGAAAGGGTGTGGAGAGCTAGAACCAAGCTCTAGGAGTTGTGAGGTCCACCATGATGATGACTAGATGCATGCAGTGGCATGCAAATGCATGCAGCATGTAGTTTTGCATGCAGGTAAAGAAGAGCTAGAAGCAAGCTCTAGGTGTTGTGGAGACCACCATGATGATGATTGGATGCATGCATTTGCATGCAGCATGCAAAATACAAAAATCATGGGGAGAATATTCCAACAACTGTTACTGCAGCAGAAGCGGTGCATTCGATTGGGGCAAATATTGAAAATCCCATTCTAAAACCTCGATCACCTGCTGTTACACAAGAACCTATTGTAGAAGAACCCCAAATTGAAAATCTTCTTTTTGAGAATGAGCTACTAAAATAGGAGGTACAAAGGCTTCAAAATGAATTGCAGAAATGGAAAGAAGCATGTAGGAAGCAAGCAGATAAGAGCTTGAACATGTTGGTGGAGGTTGCAGATCAGTTAGAGAATTCACCTCCTGTTTTGCAGGATGAAGGAAATGAAGCAGTAGTATGCCCAGAATGTGGAGATTTATTCAAATTGGCAGGGTGTAAAGTCACAGTGCTGAACTTAGCAGCACGAAAATCAACACAAGCAAGGAAAGAAGGAGAAGAAGTACCTATAGTGGAGCCAATGGAAGGAAATGCGACGGAAATATACATAATCCTTGATATGGAACTAGGAGAAGATGAAGAAATGCAATCCCATCCATTGGGGGATACTGAAGTATTCTTGGGATAGTCTCATTTTTCAGAAGACATTGAAGTAACACAAGAGCAACCTCAACAGTCTAAATAAATTGAAAAACATGACGTTATTACACAAGAACCGGTGTCCTTTAAAATGTTTGTTGAAGTTGCAACTCAGACAAAGGATGTTGAGATTGAGATACAAGAGAAGGATGTTGTTACACAAGAACCAACATTCTTAAAAATGTTTGTTGAAGTTGCAAGTCGGGCTGAAGCTGCCAAGATTGAATTGCAGAGATGGGATGCTGCCACACAAGAACCAACATCCCCAAAAGTATTTGTTGAGATTGCAACTCAGACTGAAGCTATTGAGGATGGTATTCAGAAGGGGAATGCTGTCACACAAGAACCATCATTCCCAAAATTATTTCTTGAGACTGCAACATAGACAGAGGCCACCGCAACACTGATGGAAGAGGAAGCTGTTACACTGCTAATACAAAATGAGAAGGCTAAGACATCTAGTGATATGGAAGGAATGCAATTATCTCAAGAAATTATTAATTTATATTATAATGATGAGAAAGATGCAGATGAGAAGGAAGATGCAGGTGATAGAAGGGTTCAGGGCCTGGTAAAAGAGATTTCACTATTGAAACTTGAAGTGAAGAAGTGGAAATATCATGCTAACCGGTTTCAGGAAGGGATTGTTCCCCTTTTTGAAAATAGAAGGACTATCAAAGAATTAAGGGAGAAATGGGAAGAGGAATTAAATTTTCAGAGATCTCGGTGGGAAGAGGTGCAAAAAGAATTGGAAGAATTGAAGGAATTCAAATCCATGCAGAAAGAGAAGGACCAAATGTATGTTAAGATTCAATATGCTAAGACAGAAAATATCAGCATTACATTCCATTTCACAATAATAGCATATATAGGATCATTGAAGAAACAACAAGCATAGCATAAACACAAGAGACATAGATTTATCCTGGGAAACCCTCATGGGGTAGAAAACCTAGCAAAGATTCCTCAATATAGATGATCAGCAAATACAAAGATGTAAACCAAAGACACGAGCTCCTCCTCCTCCATAGTAGACCTCTCTCACACAAGTGCGCCACTCACAAGTGAATGAATGAGTGAGATAAGTGAGGAACATCCTCCTCTACTTATACTTGTTCCCCGACTGACTTTTACACAAGCTAGGTCGGCCCCAACTTAATTACTTGGTTAAAAACCCCACTACAACTGACTGGGCTGACCCCTCCAGGGTGGTCTAATAACCCTTTGACCCACATAACACATACAAGGCTGACCCCCACTAGGGAAGTATAATAACCCAAGTTACCACAATCCGACGGAGGAATAAACATCTCTGGATATACAATAAGATCTTCACGGAGGAATGAAACAACTCCGAAATAATAAAGTACAAATATAATATTCTTAGAAGTTACAATATCTCAACACTCCCCCTTAATGAGAAGGATATTATAACAACATCTGCATGAGCAAGGAGTCATCAACATCATACATGATACATCTATAGATCATTGGAAGCTTTCTCAACATCATCAGTAACTCAAGTAGTTACTGGAACATCTTCAATACTAGAACATCAACGTCTTCAGTACTGAGTCTTTATCTCCTGCAGCACTCGAATAGCTACAGCAACATCAACATCTGGATCCTCACAATCATCAGCATCATCATCACATGATCATTAGCATCGTCATCTAGACCATCACGATCAACAGCATCGTCATCTAGATCATCACAATTAGCAGCATCGTCATCTAGACCATCACGATCAGCAGCATCATCATCTAGATCATCATGATCAGTAGCATCGTCATCTATATCATCACAATCAGCAACATCGTCATCTAGATCAACACGATCAGCAACATCGTCATCTAGATCATCACGATCAACAACATCGTCATCTAGATCATCAGTATTAGTATCCACACCAATACAAGTATCAATACATCAATACAAGTATCCTCATCAGTCAAGTATACACAATATCAGCATACCTTGCAACACACATGATCTATTTAAGACACCTCATCATGTCTAGGGATGATGCAATTCACTCGTCAACTTAGACAAAGTCTAAGGACCACTTCTCGGAGACATACATCTACAGATCATTTAAGACACCTCATCATGCCTAGGGATGATGCAATCCTCTCGTCAACTTAGATAAAGTCTAAGGACCACTTCTCGGATACATACGTCTACGGATCATTTAAGACACCTCATCATGCCTAGGGATGATGCAATCCTCTTGTCAACTTAGACAAAGTCTAAGGACCACTTCTCGGAGACATATGTCTACGGATCATTTAAGACACCTCATCATGCCTAGGGATGATGCAATCCTCTCGTCAACTTAGACAAAGTCTAAGGACCACTTCTCGGAGACATACGTCTATGGATCAATTCAAGGGACTGAAGTTCGGGGACGATACAATCCCCACCTGTCCACTTAGGACTTCATTCTCGAAGACATAGGTCTACGGATAAATTCAAGGGACCGAATTCTGGGACGATACAATCCCCACCTGTCCACTAAGGACTTCATTCTCAAAGACATAGGTCTGTGGATCAATTCAAGGGACCGAAGTCTGGGGACGATACAATCCCCACCTGTCCACTAAGGACTTCATTCTCAAAAACATAGGTCTACGGATCAATTCAAGGGACCGAAGTGCAGGGACGATACAATCCCCACCTGTCCACTAAGGACTTCATTCTCGAAGACATAGGTCTACGGATCAATTCAAGGGACTGAAGTTCGGGGACAATATAATCCCCACCTGTCCACTAAGGACTTCATTCTCGAAGACATATGTCTACGGATCCTTTTAGAACATATGTTCAAGGATAATGCAATCCCTCTTCTTTCTCAAAGACATATGTCTACGGATCGTTTTAGAACATGTGTTTAAGGATGATTCAATCCCCCTTCTTTCTCAGATACATATGTCTACGGATCCTTTTAGAACATGTGTTCAAGGATGATGCAATCCCCTCGTCAACTTAGACCCTATCTAAGGACCACCCACCAACCTCTCTGTCAGCATCACCAATATAGGTATCCACATCATCGACCTCACTGTCGATGCAGGCAATCTCATCATAAGTGACCACATCACTCCCCCTTTCGAGGAGGGTCCTACCAAGCTTGTCTCGGAAGTACTCAAACTTTACTTGAGGTAGAGGTTTGGTTAGTACATTGGTAACTTGTTCACTTGAGGTAGAGGTTTGGTTAGTACATCGGTAACTTGTTCATTTGAGGTAGAGGTTTGGTTAGTACATCGGCAACTTGTTACAAATTCGAACTTTATAGTTCCTTTCTACACCATATCTTGTATATAGAAATGTCAGATCTTTATGTGCTTTGACTTATCATGGAACACTGGATTCTCTGCCATCTTGATACAAATCCGTTTGTAAAAATAGATCATCCACATACAATAATAGTATGACAGGTTCATCATTTGTAACGGATCAGCTTTACTTTTGGTAAGCCCAATCTTATCAAGAAACTGTCAATTCTCCCTTTGTGACTGAACATCATTCACACTCTGCATTGAGTGATCTTCTGCATATCTATCTGTGCCATATATCATCAGATGGGTCTACTGATATGAGGCTTAATATCATTCAAACTCTGTGGTGAGTTCCTTCTTGCATCCATGTCATCTGTGTATAGAAACCATATTAAACCTTATAGCAAAGTTTGAGATCCACATCACCCATGGTGATCATTAAGCTCATCAATTGACTATCAATCCTAGGTACCCGAACAAAGCTTTCTTTAATTGAATCCTTGATTCCCACTTCTTCAATTACATCATTAAGATAATGGTCTTATCTAGCCACTTGGAGCAAACATCTCATCATGATTCTCTTCTTCTTTCTAAGAGAATCTTCTAGCCACGAGCCTTCTATAGTGTGTTTGATTTTGTAAATCTTTTGTTGAACATCCATCACTTGTTCAGTGTTTATCATCCGTCATGATCTTTCCTACAAATCAAAATTAAGTACATGATTAGTAATACTTCATAATCATCAAATCATGTTGACATGATAACCTATTATGCATACAGATATGATTTACATAGTTATGCTACTATCTTGACCAATACTTTGGCACAACACTTTTCCATATCCTGTATGCATACAGTGGCTATCTATATGCCTTCCATCTCTACCAGAACATACTATCGAGAGTGTGCACAGCTCTCAGCATGTCAGCAAAGAGGTTTCATTCTAGACAAGCAACAATGGAATGTTTGTCCAACTTACCAATCATATGCATATTAGTAGTATACTGTTCAATGTTATATGCATGTTTACACTCAGCATGATATATTCTAGGAATACAAATATGCATACAACTATTACAAGCAATATCATTTACTATTTCAAATAACAACTCAAATACTTATCTTTTACATTTGTGTGGTTTCCTCCCGCTTGATCTTCTATATGACTTTTGAACTTCTATTCATTTTGTACCACTGTGCATGCTCAAGTGTGCACTAGTGTCATCCTCATGATCTCATACACAAACATACATTCATTAGTATAATCTCAATATTATCAAAACATTATAATTCTAAATAATCTTGAATATGTATAGTCATGATCAATACATGGGTATACTAAGATCCTAGCACAAAGTAGGGTTCTAACTTGACATAGGAAAACATAACTGGATTAGTATACCTGCTTAGTTATGTCTAACATACCTAAACAATATCTTCTTTCTTCTCTTCAATGATTTAGAGATCCTATGCTAGAACCTGCATATCTAATAGGTTAAGCATAATAGAACAAAGTCATACATACCTCGTAAGTAGAACTTTTATGTGATCAAAGATTATGGAGGAGTCTTTGTCTTCATGTTGTCATGGTCATGGAACTTGATTTGTCTTTCGTGATGTACCTGTATCTTGTTAGCAGACAACATCAACCTCATACAACACCATAGTGCATTAGTACAATCATATAGCCCTAATCAATAAATGTCTTCTATTATTCACATACTTTTACTAGGGTGATAAGACAATTCTAACATTAATCAAGATTGTACTAATACATAATATGAAGACAAAGATATTATGAACTTAATCAAGAATTAGATTTCAAGATATACCTGTATCTCCTTAAGTCATACCTGTCGAGACTTCTTGTAGTCTTCTTATGTAAGGCCTTAGCCTCATCTCCCCCTGAAACTGGATTTGGAGCTCGATTAGGGTTTGCCAGAGAAACCCTAAAAATTCAAACTTTGACTTTCACACTTCTGAATGTATAGAAGGATGTGTCTTGCTGAGCTGATCAAACTAGCATACTTCAATTTTGAAAATCTCCAAAATTTTACCCCTCAAAATTGCCTTCGAAACTTTTGGATCTTCTGGACAGGATCCTGAACTAGGGTTTGATGAAGACCACCCTTCCGCCCACTCAAAAGGTTTGATCCAAGGCTCTAAACTCTTATTTTTCTGAGGACCTTCTAGCTGTGGTTATAGACTTCAAAAATTCCAACTTTTGTTGAAGCCCTAATTTTCCACCTTTCTAATCAAAATCCCGAATTGGGGTTTGATCAAGCCCGGTATTCTACCCAACCAAAAGATTCGATCTTGGTCTCTAAATTTCAATTTTCCTGAGTATCATTTATCCATGGACTCTGATTCCAAAAATTCCAACTTTCTCCGAAACCCTAAATTCCGGAAGCCATGAATGAATGTGCTCAAAAAATAATTCTGTTTTGACAGAAATATGTACCTGATTGTTTTTGATGTAACTCCGAACTTTTGGATCCACAGGGTATGAAAATTTTTTCTTTGGTGTCCTGACCTGTCATCTTTCCATCCTGATAGGTCTGACCTCAATTGGATTTTCTGAGAGAGAGTTATGCCAATTGTCGCAACGTGACCTGTTTATGGGATAAAATAGGAGAGCGAACTTGTATGGCATGCCATGTGTCACTGGTTCAACTTCGGCCTCTGAAAACATTACCTGAGATATTATAGTTTGTGTACTACCTATCACTTTTTACGAAATTTCATTTGGATCTTCCTATCCCAATTTATGACTTTTTTTCCGAGGTCACCTAATTATGACTGAGATCTGGAAGATGCATAAACCCTAACTTGTACTGATCATAACTCACAAAGTACAACGAATTGGAGGGTTTCCTTTGGACACAGGGTACCTAGGGATGTTATCTACGACCTTTAAAAGTTTCAGATCCTGAAACTTCACCAAAATGTATTTATAGCGAAAGATACACGATGACTAGTTTTTGCTATATAAAACCCTAACCTTCAAATTGTCGCAAGTGAAGCAAGTGTCGTAAGTGCCATACATTGCCTTCCTTCAGGTTAGCTATGATACCATGTTAAGATTCAATATGCTAAGACATAAAATATCAGCATTACATTCCATTTCACAATAATAGCATATACAGGATCACTAAAGAAACAACAAGCATAGCATAAACACAAGAGACACAGATTTATCCTGGGAAACCCTCATGGGGTAGAAAACCCAGCAAAGCTTCCTCAATATAGATGATCAGAAAATACAAAGATGTAAACCAAATACATGAGCTCCTCCTCCTCCATAGCATACCTCTCTCACACAAGTGCGCCACTCACAAGTGAATGAATGAGTGAGATAAGTGAGGAACATCCTCCTCTACTTATACTTGTTCCCCGACTGACTTTTACACAAGCTAGGTCATCCCCAACTTAATTACTGGGTTAAACACCCCACTACAACTTATTGGGCCGACCCCTCTAGGGTGGTCTAATAAACCTCTAACTCACATAACACATACAGGGCCGACCCCCACTAGGGAATTCTAATAACCCAAGTTACCACAATCCGATGGAGGAATAAACATCTCTGGAATAATAAAGTACAAATATAATATTCTTAGAAGTTATAATATCTCAACAATGTACACCCTCTCTCAGGAATTGTTGAGTTCTAGATCCCCATCCCATTCCTATCCGGTGTTTCTGTATGAACAAATGACCATGTTTAAATTGAAATCTTTAAAGGAGGGTAGACCTTATCAATTGATGACCTCTCTGCAGTTCATAGAGACCTTTATGGAAAGTAGTTTCCTTGAGCATAATATATTGTGTTAATTATATTTGCATAATATAGTTTGTTTCACGGATTCTCGCTCTAACCATGTTCCCTACTTGGGAGATGTTTAGTTGAGGGCCTTTGCCTCTTTTGTTAATAATCATGTCCAGTGGGAAGATGCCTTTCATAAAATTTCTACGAATGAGACCAGCTCCAATCTATGGATTAGGAGTGAACCTCAATCTCCTTGGGTTCTCATTGTAAAACATGGAAGGAGTCTCTTATCTCCTATGAAGACTCAACATCTGAAGAAGTTGCAAGAGAAGGTTATCTCTACCTGTGTTGACCTAATCTCCAAACAACAACATCTTTCCCTAGAAGGTAGCAAGCACAGGTGGCAAACTTCTTCAGCTTTGAAGAAAAGGGACCCTTATTGCCTCAAGAATTTTAAACAGGCTCTTCCCAGGGTAGCAGGATATGTCAATTGCATGAAGATGTGTGGACTTAATTGGTTGGGACTCAAGTTCAAATTTCCACTCATATGGTGGCCAGCAGGGAAATACAAGGATAATTATACACTGACCAAAGCAGAAGAGAAGCAGTGCTGGGAACATTGGGCTGCTTGTAATGGATTTCTGGATGTAGGTAATAAACCTGAAATTTCCTTCAATTTTTCTGCTCAATGTGAACGAGGACCAGACTCATATTCAGATTAGTTGGTTGTTACATGAGGACATGCAAATGGATAGCTGGGTGGAGATGTTGGGCCCTAGAATAGCCCTTTTTTTCCCACACTTATCTATACCTTTTTCCTTGTTTTGCCTCACCATTCCATAACCTAAGCAAATATCTTCCTAAGAAGAGCATGGATTACAACATGTATAATTTATTATTTCTTCATTTCATTAATGCCAAATTTGTTTATGGTTATGAACTCTATCTTTTGATTTATGCTAATATGAATTGACTTGAAAAAGATAGTTTCAAAAGCCTTGGAAAGACCATAGGTGTAGCAGCTCGCTGAACCTTTGGAGAAGAGGCATACGTGGCACCAGTTGATCCTTCTTAAGTATGGTTCCACAAATTGTTGTGACAGTTCAAGTGTTCCTCCACGAGGCTAGCTGTGACTGGGCCACGACAGAGCATCCAATTAATCATCCAGTCCAACCAGTTACAATCTATTTCAGTCTACTAACAACATGTAATGGCTCAAGCCCAAACGCAACGATCTCATTCAAGTTCATTTATGGCTGCAACTGTTCTATTGTAATTTAGCAACCTGAAGATTGTAGATATTCATGGCTGCCCGATATTTGTGGAATGAATTCATGTCATTTTTGTATAAATGTAAAGAGGCGTTTTGAGCCTGGGGTTGGCTAATTAACATTTGATCGGTAGAGCTATAACAGAGTACTATGATTCACTATTTTAATATAAGGATAAGAATTCTTCATATCTTTGCATTTTAATTTGTGTTAGCTCACGGCATCTCTCTTAGAAGGCTAGGGCCCTCCTTCTCACATAGATCTCCGAGTTAGGTAGATGTTGTAGTTCATTTCAGTTATTTTCAGTGTGGAATTACAGTAGGTATATTTCCAGTTAGTTGAAACAATAGATTGTTTATGAATTGCATTTCCCTTGGTGTGCTGAAACAGTGTGGTATGACAGTCGACTGTGTAGGGTAGTTTTATTTGATGCAAAGTGTGTTAGTTAGCTGTTATAGTCAAGCTCAGCTATGATTCCTTTCAGTCATTTATCTTTCTTAGGATTTCCAATTTAGTCAAATTATGGTTCAAGTTTAATTATAGTTCTTTAATTCCATTTATCTTTCTTAAAATTTATCATATTAAACATGTTATGATTGAGTTACAGTAGTTGCTAATTGAATTAGACAGGTTGTGATTGAATACTGTAGTTTGATATTTTTAGGATTTAAATTCTTACAAAAGTAAGTCTAGTTTATTTATTCCTAGATCAGTAACTGTTGGATTGATATTTGTAGGAAGGTAATTGTACTTTGAATTATTAGATGGATAAATTATATTAGTATTAGCCATGAGATGAGTTTTACTGAGTAGATAGGTAGGATAATTTATCTCCATTCATTCAATCAACTACTTGAGTGTTTATGCATAGATTGTGCTAATTTCCTTTGAAATAAAAGACCTACCCGGGTTGACAATTTATATTGAGCATCCTATGTGTTAGTTTCAATTGATTAGCATATAGGATGAAAAACAAATCCTACTTCCATATTTGAGATAAAATAATAATATTATATTGATAGATGATGATTAATACAATTGGTGGCTGCCATTATATATGGTGTACGCATCCAGGTATGAGAAGACACGACGCTACCTAATACTAATTAATATTTGTATTTAATTATTTTATATTCGTTACATTGCCAACCCCTTTAAAGGGAGCTTTGTCCTCAAAGCTGTATTTGTGGACATTGTCTTTTATTCTTGATTTGTGTTGATGCTTGATTTGAGCTATGTGATCTAGACTGGTCTCTCTATTTTGATGATGGCCTAGGTCCTTCTTATGCTGCGACTCTTTCTACTTGGGTGGCAAATTCCTTAGGCCATACATCGATACTTACTTCCATTCCATTTAAAACTCATGTACTATTTTTGTAGAATGGTAGAGTACGTCCCTAGTGATGCTAACCATTCAGTGCCTAATACCATGTATACTTCCTTGATTGGTAAAGCAATACAATTGAGTTGTAGGTATAAGTTTTGTATGTGTAATGACACCTTATGACATTTTCCTACTTTTCTACGTGTTGATCCATGATGATTGAGGCTTTAATCCCTTTTGCGGGAAACACAAAAAGATTAAGTTCGTTTGCCTTGTTGATATCGATCAAATTATGGGTACTCCCATAATCGACCGAAATTGTAATATCCCTATCTTTAATTTTCCCATTAAGTTGTAGTCTTTTTGGTCTTGAATTCCTTGATTCTATTACTCGGAATATGAGTTGTTTCGTCTTAAGGATGTCACAATTTCTCAACTGAGGTGGAATATATTTTTATATGAGTGCTTGGATTTCCTTCTGGTAGGTGTAATCCTTCTCAAGTGTCTCTACCTTTTCTTCCTTATAGAATTTTTGAGTACACGTAATCGTCTCAATTGATGCTTCAGATGAGCTTGTGTCTATATCCAAATCAGTTGTATCTACCTCTCTTGATACCTGTACTTGCTTCCCATTAATGATTTTGCAATGTACCATGTGATTGGTTTTGCATTTATGTCCTAGAAACCAATCTTCTCCACATCGACGACAATATTTTTCTTGTTTTTTTGTCACTGTAAGTACGACTGCTCGATGTTTTTGAGCTCTTTTCAGCTTCATAGCCATGCGACTGATATTTGTTACATTGATGACCGGGTGACCATGTATCTTCGCAATACCTGCACTCTGTCTCTTATTGTCGCAAATATCCCTTGTTAAGGTTCCCTTGTCTTGATTTTTTGAATTTTTCCTCAATAAGTTTTGCTTTGCGCCGAGACTTATCCAGATTGGACACGTTATGTAATTCTAATTCATCTCTTATGTATGGTTTAGGACCAGAGACATGTCTGGAGTCATTGACCCTTTGTTAATTCTAGCACGTGTGTCGCTAATGCTTCCCATGCATAGGTGTACTCTTCCACATCACCTTCTTGCTGTAGTCTAGTTAGTTTGGCAAAAAATTCTTTCTCTATCACATCTTCAAATATTTAAAAAAAATCATTCTTGAAGGTGTCCCAATTGTAGGCACATACCTTTGTCGTTTTCATCCACCACATGTACTAATTGTATGCCCGACCTTCGAGCTGCATGGAGGAGTATTTAATTTTCTCATCATTTGATACCATTTTGTGGATGTAGAAGAATTATTCTGCCTTGTTGATCCATGCCACACTCTGTTTTGTTTCTCCATCGAACTTGGGTAACTCCAATTTAGGTTTCATTGAGTATCCCCCCAATCGATTGCATTGTGGCCCAATATGGTTTATGATGATTGTAGTATTTATGGTCTTCTGGGATCTCCACTTTGGGGAAATTTGATTGATGATCATTGGTATCGGTTGTATCGCGACATGAGTGGTCTCCCTTTGGTAACTCGCCATTTCTAGCGTCATCTCTATCCTTAAAAAACTGCTTGATATTTTCTAGTCCTGCATAGAACTATGCTTTCATTTCCTCTCGTAGCTTCCTCATTTCCCATGAGACTACTCAGGAAACTTCGTATTGCACCTTGCACGAAAAATCTTCTTTTTCTTGTCGTGTCCCCATTTTGACCCTATTGCATTAAAATTGTAAATGATGTAAATATCGTTATTAAATCATGGTGAGGAGCTCAAGTCCAAGGCCCCACCATTGATTTATCGTTTTATGTATCAGCAATTAAAATCGGTGCATATGGTTCTTGTGCTAGACATGCACAATGTAAATTAATACAACATGTAAATACTAATTTTAATGAAATACCCACAACTAGCTATGCAATGCAACAAAGAGATGGGGGCATGATTTTTATAAGGAATAGGGAGGGAAATTACTCAAACCCTTGAGCCAGTGGTGTTACTCCATGTGTCAATGAGAAAACCCATAAACCACCAACTACCCATTTTGGGTTATGCACCCAATCATTTAATTCTTCCAAGAGTTGGTTGAGGCAGTTAATGCCTTGGGGATGGATAGATATGGCAGTCAATTTCATGCATGGGAAAGCCATCAAACTAGGAATTCGTATTTTTGCTTCTTAGGCAAGAAAACACCCACGAAATGGTGCCCAAAGCCATCTTTCACCCATGACCTTTGCACTCTCAAGCAGTCTGAGCTAGCTGGGATTTCTCCATCACATTTTTCACCATTTTTCCTGCATTTTCCATGCATGGGAACTCATTTTTGTTTTGCACAATGGCTGGCAGGAAGGGAGCCACTATTTTGGGGTTTATGGAGGCCGTTTTTGTCCCTTGAATGCGCATAAACATTTTCTGGAAACAATTTTTCTCTCCCAGGGTTGATTCCCAAATTGCCATTCCATTTTTGGTTGCCCACATTTTTCTGAAACTGATAGAAACCCCATTTTGGGCATTCCACTGTAGAAACATTTTCTTCATGCCCAACAATTGTGATTTATGTTGTTATGTGCATCCCTGTTTTGGTTTAAACCCGTGAGCAAGAAATTTGGAGTGGTAGTGGACAGAATTGTCTTGATAAACCTAGTGGGAAAAATAACCTCTCAAGAAGATCAAAAGGGCTAGCTACTCTTCTATGCACACCTTGAACAACACTGAATTGGAAGGTATGGCCTGAGGGACTGTGTAGTAGTGAAGGGAATACTTCCTTGAATCAGGTGTGTAGGCATTGTGGGGAACCAAGCTGGATAGATATTGTAGGGGTACCCATAGCTCTGTGGTTGAGCGCACTAGCTTAGCAATTCTTCCTTTTCCATCTCCTAGCAGCCTGATAAATCCAACTGTTGATTGGCTTGGCTAATGTTGGTGTATTTTGGCTATGTTTGAGTCTGTTGTTCCCTTTTTGCTTGTAGAAATCATGCCCAGCTCGGGGGTGGCAGTTGTATCAAGAGATTGATAAGCACAACTGGCCTATGGTTGGGTGGAACGTTGCAGATGCATAGCTAGTTGCTCAGGGACTACTTTGTTTTAAGATAAGTACTCTCATGTGCCAATTCTGTATTGTTTTAATTGATGAATGACATGAATATCTTGAATGTATGATGGATGTGTAATAGAATTTAATTCTGCTATGTTTTCAAATATTTATGCATTTGCATATGTCCATCTTCATTTTATATGAATGTTTGTTTACTAAGTACGGAGCTAGATGTCTGGATTGTTGATGTATATGTAACTTCGGAATGTATTTCACATATATGTATATTGTATTCCTATAGAGATGTTATTATTCCTCTATACGGAAGTGTCGTCATTTATATTGTAAGTGTCGTAACTTATACTTGATGGGTTATTAGACCACCTTGTTGGGGTCGGCTCTGTATAAGTCATGTGGGTCAAAGGGTTATTAGACAACCCTAGTGGGGGTCGGCCCAGTCAGCATTATGTTAAGTGGTTAAGTTGAGGCCGACCTAGTTGAGTAAAGGTCAAGTCAAGTTAGTGTATAAATAGAGAGTGTGTCTCTCTCATTTTACACATTCTATTCTCTCACTCACACTTTGGGGAGTGGCGCACTTGTGGAGGAGGAGGCTCTGCTGCTAGGAGAAGACTATCTCTTGTATTCTGGTTGTATCATTGCTCTATCTATCTTTGAGGAAGTTATTGGGGTTTTCCACCTTTATGGTTTTCCCCAAGTAAACTCTATGTCTCTTGTGTGCTTGCATTATTGTGTCCATGATTGATATGCCGTAGATTTGCTGTACATGTTGTTCTCTCAGTTAAGATCCTAGATCATATTGAAGTAAATTATGAAAATTTAACATGGTATCAGAGCTAGCCTGAAAGAAGGCATGATATGGCATGTATGACACTTGTTGCACTTACAATGCTAGGGCTTGATATAGAAAAAACTAGTCATCGTAGCACTTTCTCTATAAATCCGTTTTGGCGAATTTTTTGGATCTGAAAATTTTATAGGTCAAAGAGAAGATCCCCATGTACCTTGTGTCCAAAGGAAAACCTCTAATTCGTTGTACTTTGTGATTTATGATATGTACAATATAGGGTTTCTGCCTCTTCCAGATCTGAGTCAAAATCAGGTGACCTTGGGAAAAAGGTCATAACTTGGGATAGGAAGCTCCAAATGAAATTTCATCATAAGTGACAGGTATTACACAGATTGAACTATCTCAAGAAAAGTTTTCAAAGGCCGAAGTTGAACTAGTGACACGTGGCATGACGTACAAGTTCGCTCTCCTGTAATATCCCATAAACAGGTCATGTTGCGACACTTGGAATAACTCTCTCTCATAGAATCCAATTGAGGTCAGACCTATCGAGATGGAAATATAGCAGTTCGGGATAGCTCAGAAAAAAAAATTTAGAGGCCGAAGTTGAACCAGTGACACGTGGCACACCGTACAAGTTCGCTCTCCTGTATTATCCCATAAACAGGTCACGTTGCGACACTTGGCATAACTCTCTCTTAGAGAATCCAATTGAGGTCAGACCTGTCAGGATGGAAATATAACAGGTCGGGATATCTTAGGAAAATTTTTCAGACCCTGTGGATCAAAAAGTTTGTAGTCACGCAGAAACAATCAGGCACATATTTCTGTCAAAACATAATTATTTTTTATTACCTTCATTCATGGCTTCTGAAATTTAGGGCTTCGGAGAAATTTGGAATTTTTGTAATCGGAGACCACGGCTGGATACTACTCATCAAAATTGAAATTTAGAGACCAAGATCAGATTTTTTGGTTGGGTAGAAGGCCGGGCTTGATCAAACCCCAGTTCGGGACTTTGATGGGAAAGATGGAAAATTAGGGCTTCTGCAAAAATTGGAATTTTGGAAATATGTGACCACGGCTGGAAGCTCCTCAGAAAAATCGAAGATTAGAGTTTTGAATCAAATCTTTTGGTTGGGTGAAGCTTCGGGAAACTCAAACCCTAATTCAGGGTCCTCCCAGTGAATCCGAAAATCTAAAAGGCAATTTTGAGGGGTGAAACTTTGCAGTTTTCAAATTCTGAATATACCAACTTGATCATCTCATCAAGGCACGTATTTCTATCCTTTCGAAAGTTTGAAATTCAAAGTTTGAATTTTTGGGGTTTCTTTGACAAACCCTAATCGAGCTCCAAGTCTAGTTCTTGCAAATCAAGTGGATTGGGTTAATCCTAGAAGAAGATGGATTGGTCACCTGTGAAGAAGTTCCTGTCTCAGAGGGAGATGAGGCTAAGGCCTTCCATAAGAAGATTACAAGCAATCTTGACAGGTATGGCTTACAGGTAAGTTTCATGGTTAAGTTGATCATATGTTTGTCTTCATATCATTACAGTACAATCTTGATTAATTACTGGACTTGTCGTATCACCTTAATAGAAGATATTCATTGATTAAGGTTTTGACACTTATGATTGTACTAATGCATTGTGATGTTGTATGAGGTTTATGTTGTTTGCTAACACAAAAGGTACACCAAGAAATTCAAATCATGTTCTACTTCAAGAACATATGCTCATAGTGACATGAAGACAAAGATTCACCCATTGTCATGGATCAAATAGAAGATCTACTTTCGAGGTATGTATAACTTGGTTCTACAATGGTTACTTATGAGACATGCAAGTTAATAGCACAAGTCACTGAAGAGAACCAGAAGACATTATGCGGGTATGTTAGACATAACTAGCTAGCATGCTAATCCAGGTATGTTTTTCCTATATCAAGCTAGAATCCTACCTTGTGTTAGGATATTATACTGTTGTGTTGTTGATAATGATTATTCATGAAGTCATAGGTTTGAATAATCATGGTTGTATGCATATTATGTTTCTTACCATAATTGATGATATGACTAACCAGAAGAATCATGAAGGTATAGGTTTGAATAATCACGGGTTTTATGCATATTATATCTCTTATCTTGATTGATGATTCAACTAACCAGAAGAGTCCTATGATCAAATAAGAATGTGTATGAGTAAAAGAAGACTTCCTTGAAACCTTGAATACTAATGTTTATTATTTGTGAATGATCATGAATATACATGTTTAAGATTATTGTGTTTTGATAGTATTAAGATTATACTAATAAATGTGTGATTATGTATGAGACCTCAAGGATAACACAATGATGATACTAATAAGCATGCATAGTGATTAAGGATGGATGTAAGTTCAAGGACAGGTAATCCAGGAAGCAAAGATCAAGAGGGAGCACACTCGAGTTGTTCCTGTAAGAAAGTAAAGGAGCACACTTCAGTAGTTTCTGCAAGGATGCAGATATTCAGAGGGAGTTGACCACTTCTCACAATCCACATAAGAATAGAGTTGCAGAAAAGAAGCAAAGACTAAGAGGGAGTCAACCCAACAAACAAACAAAGATAAGTATTTGAATTGTCATTACTTGCATATTTTATTATTTAAATAATACTGTTCAATAATGTATATACTGATGTTCCTAGAATTAGGTTGTGTATTATGCATATTAGAATAGTTGCATTGATTAACAGTATACTACTAATATGCATGGGTAAGTGGCCTATGGCACTGTACAACATTCCATTGCTACTTATCTAGAATGAAACCTCTTTGCTGACATGTTGGGAGTTGTGCACACTCTTAACAATGTTCTGGTAGAGATTGGAAGGCATCTAGAAAGTTATGGGATATGGATAAATGTTGTATTGAAGCATTGGCTAAGATAATTGCATTACTATATGACATATTTATTTATGTGTAAGAATTTGTTCTAAAAACTATGAGATGTTTTCTAATCATGCAATTTAACTTGTTGTGTAGGAAATATCATATGCCATCACCTACAAAAGAAGAACTACAACATTTGTTCAGCAACAAAATTATCTATTGAAGATATTGAAGTTCCCAGGATATGGGAAGAATGCCATGATCCGTCGATCATGAAGGATGATGTTTGGGATGTAGTCCCAAGACCTAAAGGGAAGTTTGTTATGACTTCCATATGGATCTATCAAGATCAAGCATGCTGTAGATGGCAGCACAGAGAAATATAAAAGTGATGAAATAGAAGATACACCAGATGGATTTCAAGACAGCTTTCTTGAATGGTGTAGTTGAAGAAGAAGTGTATGTGGATCAACCACTTGGTTCTGAGACACATGACAGGGAGTCATATATGTGCAGAACTTGGGTATGATGCACCATTTTCTTGGTATGGAGGTGTGGCAGAGTATAGATGGAATCTTCCTTGGACAAAGGGAAGTATGCAGTAGAGATTCTGAAGAGGTTCGGGATGATAGACTGCAAGTCTATGGACACACCTATGGCATCAAACCTGAAGCTTCTGTGTGATGCTTCATCTGATTTGGTCGATGTCATGATGTATCGTCAGATGATTGGGTCCTCTATGTACCTGACAAACACGAGACCATATATTTTCTTTGCGGTGAACACATTGAGGAAGTTCCTGATGGATCCGAGAGATGTTCACCTGGTTGCTGTAAAGCATATTCTGAGATTGGGTAGGCAGTGCTGCAGAAAGGAAGAGCACTTGTGTGTGCTGCCTCAGTATGGGATCAAGTGTGATCTCTTGGTTTAGCAGGAAGCAGTCCTGCGTAGCATTGAGTACAGCCAAATCAAAGTATGTTGCGACGGATGAGCAGGTTGCAAATGTATTGACCAAGCCGTTGGCCAGAGTGTAGTTTGAGTACTTCAAAGAGAGGCTTGGTGCACTTCAGATCGAGGTTTCTTCCAAAGGGAAGTGATGACTCAGGAAGATGCAGATGCACATGATATTTTCTGACATGGTTGATGTGTTCTCCCTTGGTCATGATGTAATTGCTGAGCCATTTTTCACATGGTGGTAGATGTGTTCTCCCATGGTGAAAAAGTAAGGGCTGGAGCCTTCCCCGAATGGTGGTAGATGTGTTCTCCCATGTCGGTGGTGTAAGTGATGGATGATGTGCATCCGGGCTGTGCTTTGTGGACTATGAGATGATCTGAAGAGGACGATGCTATGATGATCAGGAGGATCATGGATGATGAGCATCAGGACGATGCTCTAGTTACTACTCTGTATATGTATATGCATCATGTTGGATGCTTGTTATGATCAGTTGGATCATTGCATCATGTTGGATGCTTGTTATGATCAGTTGGATCATTTATGTATGTATGCATCATGTTGGATGCTGGATATGATCAGTTGGATCATTTGTATGTATTTTGTATATGCATCATGTTGGATGCTTGGACCATGTGTCTGTATATGTATCAGGTGGATACTGAGATCATGTATGTTGATATGTATCAGGTAGATACTTGGTATGCATCAGGTGGATGCAGTGTATGATCAGGATGATCATAGATGACGAGCTTCAGGATGTTGCTCCAGATGAAATGCAGCAGGATGTTGCAGTGATGATGATCAGGATGATCATGTGTACATCAGGATGATGTATGATGAGTATCAGGATGATACTTTGTGGCCGTGGATCAGGTTGTGTAGATGAGCATGTCTGGGAGATCCTATAGTTCGGAGTTGTGTACTCGTAACAGCCTGGGATGCTCTTTCGAGACATTGCTCTAGGAGGACATGTAATTTGTGCCCTGGGAGATTTCAGGTCGGAGTTGTGTACCCGTAACATCCTGAGATGCTCTTGCGAGGTTTTGTCCTATGGCATGTAATTTGGTCCTGGGAGATCTGGATAGGATGAAAAAGGCCTTAGATGCTGCAACCAGGTTTTTCCATGACCACATGTAATTTGGTCCTGGGAGATTTGGACAGGATAAAAAAGGCCTCAGATGCTTCAGCCAGGTTTTGTGGTGGACCACATGTAATGTGCTCCTAGGAGATCCGACAGGTAGAGCTGTGTGCTCGTAATAGCCTGGGATGCTTCATCCAAGTTTTGTGGTGAGATCACATGTGATGTGCTCCTGGAAGATCCGACAGGTAGAGCTGTGTGCTCGTAACAACCTGGGATGCTTCAGCCAGGTTTTGTGATGGGTCACATGTAATGTGCTCCTGGGAGATCCGACAGGTAGAGTTGTGTGCTCATAATAGCCTGGGATGTTGTATCCATGTTTTGTGACGTACGTAATAAGTCCTGAGGATTCCACAGTATGGCCAGTGATGATGAAGACCTGCAGGTGGTGGGCCTACATCCAGTATCAAAAAGGACTGGCTCTGTAGAACTTCCTATGACGATTAGATTCAGAGATTGATTGAGATAGCAGTAGTAGTGACGATGATCCAGAGAAGATGACTTGTGCTAGAAGACCTGTGTCGAGAAATACCTTCCTAGTTAAGAGGGAGTGTTGATGTATATGTAACTTCGGAATGTATTTCACATATATGTATATTGTATTCCTATAGATATGTTATTATTCCTCTATACGGAAGTGTCGTCATTTATATTGTAAGTGTCGTAACTTATACTTGATGGGTTATTAGACCACCTTGTTGGGGTCGGCCCTGTATAAGTCATGTGGGTCAAAGGGTTATTAGACCACCCTAGTGGGGGTCGGCCCAGTCAGCATTATGTTAAGTGGTTAAGTTGAGGCTGACCTAGTTGAGTAAATGTCAAGTCAAGTTAGTGTATAAATAAAGAGTGTGTCTCTCTCATTTTACACATTCTATTCTCTCACTCACACTTTCGAGAGTGGTGCACTTGTGGAGGAGGAGGCTCTACTGCTAGGAGAAGACTATCTCTTGTATTCTTGTTGTATCATTGCTCTATCTATCTATGAGGAAGTTATTGGGATTTTTCACCTTTATGGTTTTCCCCAAGTAAACTCTGTGTCTCTTGTGTGCTTGCATTATTGTGTCCATGATTGATATGCTGTAGATTTGCTGTACATGTTGTTCTCTCAGTTAAGATCCTAGATCAGATTGAAGTAAATTCTGAAAATTTAACATGGATTTAGTGTCATGTTCTCTACCATGCTGGTATGATGGGTGGGTATGTGACATTTCTTCTTGAAACTCTTTGTCAAGTTTGTCCATTTTGGAATTTAGACCTTCCAGGATTTTCAAATCTTTAATTTGGTCTTTTTCTAATTTTTCCAGTTGGTCCTTCATTTCTGTCATGGTTCTTGATCTGGTATGGGGGGCTGAATATGGAGGCGTTGTTTCGGTTTATGAGGGGTGGAAAAATGTCTTATACAAAATCTTCAAATTTTTCTTGAATAATAATAAATATTAATTATTTAATTAATATTATTATTGTTTTTATAAACTATATAAATAGTTTGGTATATATATATTTTTTGAAAAACTTATATATATTAAAATAAATATTATAGTAATAATATTATTATTATATTTTATTGAAGAAACTGACAGAAATAATTTATTTTTTTAGGGTTGAATGGAGTTTGGCGTGTAGGAGGAAGTGTAGCTTGGGTTTTCACCCAAGCTTGTGCAAATGAGCACCTACTAACCTCATAGTAGCAGTTTCGATAAAACAGTAAAAACTAATGTAAAAAGTAAGAAACTAATCTAACATGTGCAAGAAAGTAAATTTAGATCAAGAATAGTAAAAAACTAGATCCATGAGAGAAACAATAAAAAACGTGATATTTTATATTAACGAGCAAACAAATGTTTGCAATGGTTTACCTCAAGGGTGAGGTTGTTGGAATTCTTGCAGCAAGACATGAGTAGTGCTCTAGTGCTACAATAGTCTCTCTCTTCTCCAAGATGCTTCAAGGGTGGGCCAAAGGTTCACTCTTAATGAAGAACTTCAAGCTCAAAAAGGATGGGCTAAGCTCAAGAGTAATTTTGGTAGCATGAGGATAGGATGAATGTGGATGAATAATGGGGAGCCTCTATCACCTTTTTATAGCTTTTGGGCGATGGAGAATACAACTATGGTTTAAGGTAACCAATGGTATTTTAAAAATGGTTTTAGGGTTTCTTTTCCTCTTTTTCCCTCTTTTTTCCTTTTTTGAATTTTATTCCCTTGTAATTGATTTTTGGGAATTTTGGACCCCTTTGGAGGGTTTTTTGTATTTTTTGAGGAAAATTAAATATTTTGAGGAGAAAAGGATGGATTTTGGCCTTTTTGGTGGCCTTTGAGTGTTTTTTGAGGTTTTAGAGGCAAAAATGGTAGGAAAAGTGGACCAATGGGTCATGTGACTTAGGGAGATGAGCTAGTGAGCATTTTTTTGGGTGTCAACAGATTGCCCCCCGATGTGTGAGGGAAGGAGCTCATCGTATGGCCGATAGACATCATAGTTCTTTTGTTTTTTTCCTGGGGTTTGGAGGAGAGAAGAGACCGATTGGAGACTGCAACAACGGTCCCATACAAACTACAAAAACTGAAAATACATGGCCTCAAAATGAATGAAGAATAATCTCCTATAATGGACGAGGTGGGCATACCCATGCTCGTATTAAGAAATATAAATAACAATGAGGCCCAAAAAGGGGGATCTGAACAATACATATAGACCTTTTGTGCACATCATAATGGTCCAGAGGGGACACAAGGCTAGGACATACTCATAGTCATACCATGACTGATATGAAGAGCCGATACACTGGAAAATTAACTGTTGTTCTGAGTGGTGTTAGAAGGATTGGTAAAATGTTGGCTCTAAAAGTGTCCAACAACTGTAGGGACTCAATAACTGTGAGTCAAAATATGAAGAGTATATGGAACTGTATACTCGAGGAAGTATACAACTAAGGTGCTTCTTAATACTATCGCCAAGCGCAGCCCAGATATCCACAGGAACATGTAACTAGTTGTTCCTAAAGTAGACTCACCAATATGCAAGAGTCTGGTGACATCTGGGGTATTCAACTAATAACTGAAAGGACCGATACCCTATACAAATCTCAACGATGTGATCAAGGTGTTGACATCGAGCATGTGAGAAACAATCATTTGGAGAGGCACTAAGGACTCCTTTCAAAATCATCTGTAGGCACTCACCACTGATGGTGATGAGTCCAAGGCACAGGGATCTCTCGGTCTATCCTCTGGAATAAATTGGCTAGCATCGACAAAGGGAGACCTGCAACTACCAAGGCAATGATGTTTCCTTGATAGGAGTGCGGTGTGTACAACCAAAGTGTGATAGTACCGATAGTGGGACTGATATACTGTGGAGATGGGGAATAACTGGGGTTGTAGAGTGGGGGGGAACTCAAACTTCCTTTGCTTAGAGCATGATGACATGGATGACCTGGTAGCATATGGAATTGAATTTAGGTACGGGGACCATAGCTTAAGGGATCAGGGGTATGTACTGCAATGGGAGAGGCTCAGGAGGACAAATTGATGTATGATATTAGGAAACTCTCAAGGTGGCATATCGTAGAATACTCTGAACAAAGGCGACTGAATTGGGGAAGCTGCCATAATAGTGTGATTATATATGCTTTGTTGTGGCACTGAGAGGCACCATTGGGACCTTCTTCATGGTTTAAGGAGATCAAAGAAGGGATAGAAGTGTGCTAAAAAATGGTACTATCGTGTGGATTTGTACGAGCTCAGGACAGCTCATGCTCGTGGTTGCTTTCAGTTTTAAAGAGTCTGAAAGCAGTAAGTAGAATCCAAGGGGGTTGTTTTTCATGTAGTCTCCAAGGCCCGAAAAGGCATCAAAGGATGCAATGAAGAACTCTTCTAGCCGATGTGACTAGAGTATTCCTTTTTCGTAATTAGTCGACAAGGTCCGGAAAAAGGGTAAAATTATACCAGGTAGATGCCCCTTCAAATAAATTTAACGAGCATGAAAGGAAGCAAGATTGCTCGACGATCTTTTCATTTATTTAGAGTCATAAAAGAGCTTAAAAAAAACTCCCTAAGTGCATTTTTTGTAAAGGAATTGATTAGCCCAAAAAAGGGATAAAATCATACCAAACAAAAGTAATGGTGAGGCAAGGAGGAAGTGTTCAATCAAGGGACAAGTATGGGGATCAAGCACAGTGATAGGGGGGGAACACTGATGGGGCCTCCTTGTGGGTTGATGAATGATAGAAAAACAATGCCATAATTGCAGTATGGATGGAGTGAAGGGCTCATGTATAAGTTGTGATGAACAGATTTTGTAAAATCCGATAGCTGTCGATGTGGCACACAAATCGAGGTGGCAAGGTGTGAGGACACAATGTCACAAATCGTTTCTGGTGAGAGTGAGAAATGATCTCAAGCATAATCACAAGTGGGAAAATTGAATCCAGTGATATGAAATTCGTAAAAAAATGGAAGACGGTTGATTTGGCATGCAAACCGAGGCGACGAGGAGCGTGTGAAAAAATGCCCGAAAAAGGAGCCAGTGAAATTGGGAAACTGACTAGACCACCATGAAGTTCTCGCTACGTTGAATCCAATGGTATCAACGGTTTGGAAAATGGACGTCGTATGGCTCTGGAATGGTTGACTGAAACTGGGTCAAATGTCTATTAATAGCAAGTGGGCCCATAGTGACATGTGTCATTTGCACTATTGCGTTAGATAGGAGATTTGAGTTAGCCAGAGCTATTTCATCATTTGCGAGAGAAACAACCGTTGGATTTTCATCCGTGAGTTCTATGTAATCCTATTGGTCCTAAGCTTTAACTTTATTCAATTTTGGGGGGGAATTGGGTCCTCAGGGGAGGTGCATTGGTCACGTTGGGTGACCAATGGGGTAAATCACGAATTCTGATGATTTTTTCATGATATGGATCAGGGCTTTGGCCTCCACAATCATGATGTGGATCGTGACTGTGGTCTCCACAGTCGCTATTTGGATCATGACTGTGGATTCCACAGTCGTGATCTGGATCGTTTGCTAGGGGAAATTTTGTGGTATGTTTCTAATTAAAATTTTCTTATGTGTTTGGCAGGATGCTCAGGTTGCCGAGGGAATCATGGAGGGAGAGGGAGATTTTGGATTATTTGATGCAGATCATCCATGAGGACCATCATGCATAGGCTGCTTTGGCATTGAGCGGACTGCTAAAGTTCACCCATGTTCCCCTTATTCGTTCAATGCATTTGTTGTTGAACAAGTTAATCAGGTTCTGGAACTCAACCATTCAGGCCTTCATGGTTCAAGGTGAGAGGTTGGACCTCACCTTGACAGATGTTTACTTTCTGATTGGATTTCCCCGCTTAGGTATGATAGGGGACACTCAGCCCAGGATACTAGGGATGTTGAGATAGAGGAGCTCCTAGAGAGATTTTGTCATCCGGGGTATCGCATGCATGCAAATGCACTGTTAGTTTGTGATTTGCGGGATCCGATGACACGAGTGGTCGTGGCTTGCATACTATGAGTACTTGGATCACAGGCACCCCACCAATTATCAGGGGGGAAGATGTTGTTGGTTCATCAGGTTATGACTAGGACATACTGTTGGGGGCAGATGTTCCTTTCCTGTGTTCAACGAGAGCTGAACAAGGTGATTCAGTTGGGGGGGGAGTTTAGCTATGCTTTGTTTCTATGTTGTTTCTTTTTTGAGCGGGTGCCTACGTTACGGCCTTATGTGCCATTCTGGGATGGTGGGATGAGTGAGCCGCGGATGGTGCGGTGGGGAGAGATGATGTGCCGTAGTGGTGGCGGGGAAGTTGGACCATTTTTTACTTCAAAGATGTATGAGCAGTGGGAGCATATGTCGGTTTTGTTCAATGATTATCCGTACCAAACTATGGATTACTGGGGGGATATTGAGATGCCGTGAGCTCCAAGATAGGCTTGGGGGTCCGATGGTCTGTATTTGTTGTTGTTTCTCTTTTAGCATATCATGTTTTTATTTTTTTCTATGATGATAGCTATAGGTGTTTTTATGATGCGGACATCTCTGAGTGTTGGTTATTGTAGATGTGGGTCCGAGGCCTCCACCGGGGTTTCAGGTCTGGAGAGGTCATGTGGTGGTGGCACCCCCACCACCTACGCAAGGATTTGTACGACACCAGGGTGATGATGTGGAGGTAGAGTACATACGGTCTACCATCGATCGACTATTGGATGGTGTGGCAGATGATGGTTGGAGGGAGTTGGACTAGCAGTTGTTAGACCTATGTTTCAATGCTCCACGTGCGTGGAGATTGATTTTGAGGCTGATTGCTATGTTGGAAGTGGAGAAGAGGGCTAGGGACGCCGAGGATCCAAAGGAGGAGGATACAGGTCGTGATGACGAGGACTAGATTGTTCATTACCTGTCCCCAAATGTTAATGAGCATATGGGGATGTTTTTTGTGGATATGTACTATGTATGGCTTGTGTAGTTTTGTATATTTGGGTGTTGAGGGCACTCTTTGACATTATGACTATATGATATATATATATATGCACATGGATGCATTTTTTGATGATACAGTCGTGGATGCACATTTGTCATTGTTTTTATGTTTTGTGTGCCCGTGGAGGCAATTTGTTTATGTTTTTGTATGCCTGTGGAGGCACATTCTATGCACAAGGATGCAATATTATGTTTTTGTATGCCCATGGAGGTACAATCTATGCAAGTGGATGCAATATTATGTTTCTATGGTTATTTTATGCCTATATGATGTTATTTTGATGCATGTTTGATGTCCTATATGGTTTGGTTGACGTGCCAATCTAGAATGTTGTTAGCCATTTGGTCTGCTACATTGTTGAGATTTCTTGGGACATGAGTGAATGAAATGGATTCAAATTGTCTAATCATTTGTTTAGTACGCAGGAATTTTCTAAAGAGTCAAGGATCGCGTACTTGGTAACAATTGTTGAGTTGGGAACTAAGAAATTGGGAGTCGAGGAAGACGTGAAGGTGACTTATGCCCATCTGGAGGGCAGCAGTCAGGAGACCGGTCACAGCATCGTACTCAGCTTGGTTATTTGTAGCAGCACCTATACACACTCCATCGAGGTGAATCAACTCATGTGAGGGGGAATAGAGTGACGAAGCTACGGAGGAAAGATTTGGAGACCAGCGACTTGCACCGTTGGCAAAGCCAACATAGTAAAGTGGAAAAGGATCCATCTGTGGTCAAAGAATTAAAACAAGCGAAAGGTTTTTGAAAGTTGACAGTGAAAAAAGAATTAAAACTGTACAATATGGACCGTGGTGTCCAAAAGATGTTATGGGTAAAAGCGTTTGAGGTACAACCCATTACAAGGGTTGCGCAGGGGGTTACCTTCTGAGTCGGTTAGAATGTATGCCCCATGTCCGAGGTAAGTGTGTATGATGTATGGGCCTTGCCACATGGATTCGAATTTTCCTTTTCCCGTTTTGTCATGGGCTTGATCGTAAACGAGTACAAGGTCTCCTTCATGGAAGGCTCTTGGGTGAACATGCTTATCATAGCCAGCTTTGGAGTGATTTTTTGCGGCTTCAATGGTTTGGAGGGCTGCTCAGAAATCCTCATCAACTTGTTCCAATAGGAGTAATTGTTATTCGAGCATTGAGGTATCTATGAGGATTTTGATGGCGATATGCAATGTTGGGATCTGACACTCACTAGGGAGGACAGATTCCACGCTGTAAACCAAATGGAAAGGGGTAAAACCAGTGGCGGTTTTAGTGGAGATACGGTAAGCCCACAGTGCGGGAAATAGCATATGATTCCAATTAGACTTGTGTCGGTCGACAGTGCGCTGGTGTAATGTCCCTTGTTAGGAATTTTATTAAAATGGCAATTTTTCACTTTTTTCCCTAGTTAGACCTTTGACTAGTTTTTATCTCTAGGTCCCAAATTTGCCCCAAATGATCCCAAATCTTCTGAGAAGGTATATGAATGATATAAGAACATAAATATGTGTTTCAAGGATGCCTTTGGACCTTTAAAATACTTCTGCAAATTCTCTTTCAATTCTGGTCAATGTAGGTAACTTTACTAGTGATTTCCCTTTGACTAGTATTGGTCTCTAGGTCCCAAATTCACTCCAAATGCCTTAAAATATTCAAGGAAGGTGTATGAATGATATTAGGACTTGAATATAATGTTCAGGGATGACATATGTCCACCAAAAGGCCTCTGCAAACTCTCTTAAGATTTTGGACCAAGTATGCAATTTTACTAGTAATTTGGGGTTCAAATCCCCCCTGGGGTAAGTATTGAAAATGGCTTCCCAAATGACTCCAAACCCACTCAAATTTTCTGAATAGAGGTAGGGAATGTATTAAGGATTTTATTAAGGTCTCATGTGCACCATTAATTTATTATTATATCTGTTCCAACCCTCTCCCATTCAACTTCAAAAATCACCAATTCGACCCTTGGGGAAATGGCACTATTTCTTCTCCCAATGCAATTAAACTGAGTAAAAATACTTCAAATGCTCAAGTACAGTACATGAAACTTGTAAAATACATCCATGGCAGTCCATTAATCACAAATGCATCAGAGAATCATCCATCCATTCGAAATCATTAGCATTACATTGATTCACAACAAGGTAGTGGGGAAATGGCATTGTCCTTTCATTAAAATTGAGATTTATACATTTCTACTTGGAATTTCGACTTGAAAATTTCTGGAGATGAATAATAGAGTATTTAATTCATATTACAAAATATATGGGGCATTAGAAGCTCCCCCAAAGAGTACAATATCTCACCAAAAATGCCCTCCCTCAAGGGTCAAGAATATGCCATCAAAACTGGAAATGGTTGAAGGAGTGAGCTGCAATAGAAGAAACCATGAACTGCCCTTTAGCTTACACCTGCAAATAAAAACTCCATTAAATCTCCAAATGAAAGGTCTGAATGGCGTTTCCAATTGCCAACTTGGATAGGAATCTTTCACCCTCGAAATTGGCTAAGGCAAGCAACTAGTCATCCACTAGCTCTCCCTCTTCACAAATTCAATTGCAAATTCTACAAATGATCAAAAGCTGGTTTCATTCTTTTTTATTGACATTTATAAAGTTCTAATGTCCTCCATGGGTCGAATTCCTTCCAAGAGACTCATGCCAACTCAATTTGGGAAGAGATTCCAAAGAACTCCACTTGTACAACAATTCCTAGTCTCCCACTTCCACCAAATCACATGTGGAAGCATCTTAGCTACCCTAATAGCCTTGAGCGCCCTCTTAGAGTCTATTTTTATCCCTGACATGTCATATATGTCATATGTCATCCTTCAGGTCTGATTTGTGTCATAGGTGTCATAGCATCTTCATCATTGTTGTCATAGAACTAGGGAATCTAGCCCAAGTGTCTCACTAGCTGCAAATTGCCTCTTCCTCTTCCATGGGAGTTAGTCTTCCTCTATATTTCGACCTTGGATGAGTCATTCCATGAATAATACCTTTTGGACTCCCCCAAGTATGTTACCGTTCACCTTGAATTCGAATTGGTGAGAGAATGATGCCAAGTGTAGTGGGGAAATCTAGCCATATGTGGGTCCCACTTCCTCCATGTGTCTTCATGATCAAATGCCATTTTGACTTTCACTTGTATATATTTATTTAGCTCCTTTATTAAATATTTATTCCATTCTAATGTTCAAACATCATTTATTATCCCCATTATTCCAAATCCCAAAGCTTCCACCCCAAACCTAGGAAACTAGTAATTTTCCTCCTTGGAAATTATTTGACCTTTAGCATCAATTTGACAAACTCTAATGAATAGGGCGAATGTGATTAGGCCATTGTGACCCAATTCCAAATTTGGGACATGACAAATCCTCCCTTCCCAATATTGCTTGTCCTCAAGCAATTTTAAACATGGGTACTGAAGAACCTGCTTTCTGTATAATTCTTTGAAGTTGCCATTGAATTGCCCAACCTTGATTCTTTGAGTTTCCATGAAGATTTTAGAGAGGAACCACCATGCTCGCTACTGCACTACTCTGATAAAAATCACTTTATTAAGTGCGAAATCCATCTCCCATACTATTTTTTTCCCCAAAAAATTTGAAACCAATGAGATAAAAATTATTCTAGGGTCCCATTGCTTGTATTGCACCCCGACAATTAAGAGTGCTCTCCAACCCATACCATCAGATAAGAGGATTCCTGGATCCCATTTTCTTGTATGCATTCTTCCAAACATCATGAGTACAAAATATATATCATCAAAATACATAACAACATAATGAAAATGTACATCAATAAGATGCTTCATCAAAGAATCATGAAAGTGTTTATACCTCCAAGTAAGTAGACCACCATTTGATAGGTGCATACAATCTTCAAGTGACCAATCAAATCTGCTCCAATGACATAGGTGAGGATCCCATGTTCGATAGTGCTGCTCCAAAAGAATGTGATATGCATCAAAATATTCAGCCATGCATTCTTTCATCCAAGAAGTGAATGAAGAATCTCCACTAAAATCTGAACCAAATAATGAGCAGGAAAAACAAGGAGACTTCAAAGGACTCAAAGAAGTCTCATCCATACATCCATGAGGATATGTATCATCATAAGGTAAAGCAATATGCTGCTGCAATTCTAAATAATTAGGCTCTCTATTCATGTCATCATCAAAAGGAGACGTAGGAGTCCTCATGTGGCACCACTAGAAAAAATCTTTCACCCAATTTTCATCCCAAAGTGATGTGGCTGGAAAAGAAGTGTGGGGTGAAGAATTATGAACCAACTTTAATTCTTTACAACTCTTACCCATTTAAATATTTAATTCATCTTCTCGATAATTGGCTGGTCCAACTATTATGAGATCATGTACCTCTTCCAAGGCTTTGCAACTCTCTCCATGAGGCAACTCATAATCCCTTTGAACAAGGACAAGTGCTTGTCCTTCTTCTTGTTTTAGTATAGCATCTTCAAGAACTTGCATATCAACATGTACTTCATGTTCCATAATTACATTAGGTTCCTCTTTTGTGACATAAATTATTTCATCCTTTTCCTTGAAAAGAGAACCATTGCTCATTATTTTTTCCGAGTTGCTTCCAAGTTCACTAAGCAACAATTTGAACTCTTGAAAATATTTTCTCCACTTGTCTTCAAAGGATGGTTCAAGTAATTTCCTAAACTCCTCATTCTCCTCTAAGGTTCCTTTCTCATCCTTACTCATGGTGACCAATGAATGCACTTCTTCTCCTACTTCTTCCCTTTCACCAAAGTACATCTAGTTTCAGTTTCTAAGGGTGGTGACTTATTTCTTTGAATCCTGGTCTTCATTAATGTTCTACCACATCAGGTGCCAAGACCATGCTCTGATACCACTGTAATGTCATTTGTTAGGAATTTTATTAAAATGACAATTTTTCACTTTTTTCCCTAGTTAGACCTTTGACTAGTTTTTATCTCTAGGTCCCAAATTTGCCCCAAATGATCCCAAATCTTCTGAGAAGGTATATGAATGATATAAGAACATAAATATGTGTTTCAAGGATTCCTTTGGACCTTTAAAATACTTCTTCAAATCCTCTTTCAATTCTGGTCAATGTAGGTAACTTTACTAGTGATTTCCCTTTGACTAGTATTGGTCTCTAGGTCCCAAATTGACTCCAAATGCCTTAAAATATTCAAGGAAGGTGTATGAATGATATTAGGACTTGAATATAATGTTCAGGGATGACATATGGCCACCAAAATTCCTTTTCAAACTCTCTTAAGATTCTAGACCAAGTATGCAATTTTACTTGTAATTTGGGGCTCAAATGCCCCTTGGGTAAGTACTGAAAATGGCTTCCCAAATGCCTTCAAACCCACTCAAATTTATGAACAGAGGTAGGGAATGTATTAAGGATATTATTAAGGTCTCATGTGCACCATTAATTTATTATTATATCTATTCCAACCCTCTCCCATTCAACTTCAAAAATCACTAATTCGACCCTTGGGGAAATGGCACTATGTCTTCTCCCAATGCAATTAAACTAAGTAAAAATACTTCAAATGCTCAAGTACAGTACATGAAACTTGTAAAATACATCCATGGCAGTCCATTAATCACAAATTCATCAAAGAATCATCCATCCATTCGAAATCGTTAGCATTACATTGATTCACAACAAGGTAGTGGGGAAATGGCATTGTCCTTTCATTAAAATTGAGATTTATACATTTCTACTTGGAATTTCGACCTGAAATTTTTTGAATATGAATAAAAGAGTATTTAATTCATATTAAAAAAGAAATGGGGCATTATAATCTCCCCCAAAGAGTACAATAGCTAACCAAAAACGCCCTCCCTCAAGGATCAAGAATATGCCATCAAAACTAGAAATGGTTGAAGGAGTGAGTTGCAAGAGAAGAAACCATGAGCTGACCTATAGCTTACACCTGCAAATAAAGACTCCATTAAAGATCCAAATGAAAGGTCTGAATGGCCTTTCCAATTGCCAACTTGGATAGGAATCTTTCACCCTCGAAATTGGCTAAGGCAAGCAACTAGTCATCCACTAGCTCTCCCTCTTCACAAATGCAATTGCAAATTCTACAAATGATCAAAAGATGGTTTCATTCTTTGTTATTGACATTTATAAAGTTATAATGTCCTCCATGGGTCGAATTCCTTCCAAGAGACTCATTCCAACTCAAGTTGGGAAGAGATTCCAAAGAACTCCACTTGTACAACAATTCCTAGTCTCCCACTTCCACCAAATCACATGTGGAAGCATCTTAGCTGCCCTAACACCCTTGAGCGCCCTCTTAGAGCCTATTTTTAGCCCTGACATGTCATATATGTCATATGTCATCCTTCAGGTCTGATTTGTGTCATAGGTGTCATAGCATCTTCATCATTGTTGTCATAGATCTAGGGAATCTAGCCCAAGTGTCTCACTAGCTCCAAATTGCCTCTTCCTCTTCCATGGGAGTTACTCTTCCTCTATATTTCGACCTTGGATGAGTCATGCCATGAATAACACCTTTTGGACTCCCCCAAGTATGTTACCATTCACCTTGAATTCGAATTGGTGAGAGAATGATGCCAAGTGTAGTGGGGAAATCTAGCCATATGTGGGTCCCACTTCCTCCATGTGTCTTCATGATCAAATGCCACTTTGAATTTCACTTGTATATATGTATTTAGATCCTTTATTAAATATTTATGCCATTCTAATGTTCAAACATCATTTATTATCCCCATTATTCCAAATCCCAAAGCTTCCACCCCAAACCTAGGAAACTAGTAATTTTCCTCCTTGGCAATTATTTGACCTTTAGCATCAATTTGACAAACTCTAATGAATAGGGCCAATGTGATTAGGCCATTGTGACCCAATGCCAAATTTGGGACATGACAGCTGGAGGATTGTCTTCAAAATTTTCTTAATGGCTTCGACTTGGCTGTTCCCCTGGGGGTAGTAGGGGGAGGCATATTGATGTTCGAATTTGAGGAGGGTCTACAATTCTTGCTAGATAGAGTCCTCGAAATGAGAACCATGGTCTGAGACGAGTTGATTAGGTACTCCAAAACAAGTAATAACATGGTTTAAGAAGAAGTGGGCTGTAGTGTCGGCTGTGCAGTTGAAAGTAGGCATGGATTCTACCCATTTGGTTAAGTAATTGATGGCCACAATGATGTATTTATGGCCGCCAGCTGATGCAGGATTACAATCCATGAAGTCAATGTCCCATTTGCAAAATGGACCAACGGTGACCACTGGATGAAGGGGGGCGGGGGGTGTCCTTGCCTTGGGGGCAAAGAGCTGGCAATTTTGGCAATGTTTGACCATTGTGATGCAATTGATAAATAATGAGGGCCAAAAATACCCTACGCGGATCACCTTTTGCGTAGTGGCCATTCCCAAAAAATGGTCGCCCTAGGCACCGCTATGACAATCATTGAGAACTTGTTCTACTTCTTCTCATGAAAGGAAACGTCGTAAGATGGTGTTGACACCGCGTTGATATAAGACATCGCCTAGGAGGAGATAACCAGAAGCATGGTGACGGATATGACGACGTCTGTCACGGTCAACATCAGGTTGAAACTTTTGTGTACGGAGGTAAACCAAAATGTCACCATACCAAGGGTCCTCTAATGAGATGATGAACAAATGGTCGTCAGTTAGATTAGTGTTGACCTAGGGCGATGGTGATATGGATGGTAGGTCTGTATTGAGTTGAGCAAGTGTTAGGGATTTGGTACTCTTAGGGGTTGTGAAAGATAGGTCATACTCTTGTAAGATAATAACCCATTTAGCAATGTAGCCCTGCAGAAGGCATCGGTTCAAGAGATAGATCATGGGGTTGGAGTCCGCGTGATGCAAGTCACCCAACGGGATACTTTCTTTCTTAACAATACACATGACGCAAACCATAATGCTTACACAAACAAGGTGTAGAACAACATGCATGAAGTGGCTTATATTACTTCTCAGAAATCGGTTACAATGCAAATAACTGTAAACAAATAACTAACTACAATCGGCCTCAGCCGTTACAACTTAGACGTAATTGTGGTGTGTTCTCCCTATGTGTCGACCTCACCCTCTCCTGGTTCGCCACAGAAATCTGAGCTATGGTTCAATCTCAACGCTCTGGACTTCAGCCGGTCTGACTCTTCACAACTCTCTCGGCTTTGCTATCTCGGCTCCTTCTCTGTCGTTCTGCACTCTGTGCCTCTCTCTAAGACTGAGGGCCTTCTCTTTCTCTTCTACTCCTTATTTGTTTTTCCCAAGACAATGGCAATCCCGAGACACACGTCCCCCTCTGTTCGTCGATCCTGCCAAATCCTGCGAACCTGCACTATGAGCTTCTAGCCATGTTGCACAGCCTCTGTCCATGACGTCTCCTGTCATGTCCTTCACCAACTTGCAATAACTGTAATAACTTCCTCATCAACCCCGAACAGCTACTAGGTACAGTCCCTTGACATTTTGTCCTTCCGACTCTGCTACAATAGTCAGTCTCATCACGACCTTCCTATCAGTTCACTCTTTTCCAATTACGCTTGGCTTTGCAAAACCCTATAGTGTCATAGTTCGACCTCTTGTCAACTACCCGACATCTTACATCGCCCGTCGTCTCTCGACCATTCCCTATTTATTCTTGACTTCTCGCGACATCTGCTGATCCTTCAGTCGGCCGCACTCCAACTGTGTCTGCTCGACTTGTTGACTTTGAAAAGTCAACCTGCTCTCCGCCCCAGTGGTCATCAGCACTCCCGCTAGTCGGCTCCCTTCGGTCGATCAACCTCGACTGATCTGCCTAGGTCCCGATGCTCCTGCATCAGACTCCCTAGATGAAAAATAATTCAACTGCTCTGTCAGTCTCTTGAACTCCTCTTCAAAAATCCACTTCACCTCCTACAACTCATCATTTGTCCAATGCACCAAGTATTCCTTCATGCGCGATCTACGAGTACGCCCTACTTCGCGTTCATCGATTACTTCTGCGATCCCTTCTTTATGTTGGTCTGGAATCTGTCCTATCCAGTCGATACTTGTTCCTTCCTCCTTTTTGCTGCTTGAACCTTCTTCAAATTTGTACAGGTACGAGACGTTAAACGTTGCTGAAATGTTCAATTCTTCCGGCAATTCCAACACATATGCGTTGTCCGAAATCTTCTTCAGAATCCTGCATGGCCCTATCTTCTTCAACTTCATCTTTTTGTACGTTCCTGTCGGAAATCGCTCCTTCTACAAATAGGCATAGACTAAGTCCCCTTCTTGGAATGACAATAGCCTCTTTCTCCAGTCAGCTCACAACTTGTATGCCGCATTACTTTTCTCGATGCGCTTTCGCACATTTTCATGAACTTCATGCATATGCTCTGCGAATGATTCTGCATCCGCGCTCTTCCTCGTGTTTGTCGGCAATTCGACCAAATCTACCACTACATGTGGACTCCTCCCTTGAACAATCTGGAATGGGATCAATCCTGTCAATCGATTCACAGAATTGTTATATGCAAACTCTCCCAATAAAAACACATTTTCCTACTGCTTGGGTCTGTCGGCCGCTAAACTTCTCATAAGGTTTCCCAAACTTCTGTTTACAACCTCAGTTTGTCCGTCTGTTTGCGGATGATGTGCTGAACTAAAATCTAACTTCGTGTTGAGTTTCCTCCATAGTGTCCTCCAGAAATGCCCCATGAATTTCACATCCTGATCCGACGTGATACTCTTTGGCAACCCATGCAGCCTAACTATTTCCTTAAAGAATAGCACAGCGATCCATGTGGCATCACTTGTTTTCTTACATGGTATGAAATGTGCCATATTCGAAAATATGTCGACTACAACGAATATTGAGTCGCTTCCTTGCTGAGTCCTCGGTAATCCTAACATAAAATCCATGCTAATATGCTCCCATGGGTTCTCTGGTACTAGCAATGGTGTATACAACCTCGTGTTCTGACTCCTTCCTTTTGCCAACTATCAAATCTGACATTGTCGAACCCATCTTCCGACATCTGTCGACATCCTTGGCCAGAAATACTTTTCTTCAACCAGTGCTTTGGTCTTATCGATCCCAAAGTGTCCCGCTAACCCGCCATTATGAAACTCTCGGATTAGGTTCTCTCTTATTGATCCTATGGGAACACACAGCTGACTTCCCCTGAATAGATAGCCTCCTTGAATGAAATAACTCAAATATGGAGTTCTGTCGATGCTCCAAGGCTCACGACAAGCCTTCCATGCTTTCGCAAAATCTTCGTCAGTCTCATACTCCGTCTTTATCGACTCTATCCCTGTTGCCTGAACAATTGTCGTGCCCAATAGCGCAAATCTCCTGCTCAATGCGTCAACAAATTTGTTTGACTTTCCCGACCTATGTCGCAACACGAATGTATATCTCTGGAGTAGCTCCACCCACTTCATGTGTCTTTGATCCAACTTCGACTGAGTATTCAAATACCTTAGTGCTTGGTGATCCGTGTATAACACAAATTCCTGTGGCAACAAATAATGCCTCCATTTATTCAATGCTTGTATGATAGCATAAAATTCTTGATCATAGACCGAATATTTTTGCTTCGCTCCATTCAGTTTTTCACTGAAGAATGCAATTGGTCGGCCTTCCTGGTTCAACACTGCTCCAATTGTTGTTCCACTCGCATCACAATCGACCTGGAAAACTTTGTGAAAGTCTGGGAGTGCCAACACTGGGCTCTCAGTGACCTTTTCCTTCAACCTGTCGAAATCTTCCTAGGCCTTATCCGTCCACTTGAACTCTCCCTTTCTCATGCATTCTGTCAATGGTGCACAGATCTGACTAAATCCCCGAATGAAATTTCGGTAGAAACTAGCAAGTCCATGGAAACTTCTCACTGCAGTCACACTTGTCGGTTCTGGCGATTCTACTATTGCCTTCACCTTCTCGGGGTCCCTCTTCAACCCTTTAGCTTAAATTACAAATCCCAAGTACACCAATTCCTTCTTCATGAAGAAACACTTTTGCAGGTTAACCATCATCTTTTCTTCCTGCAACTTCTGTAATACTTGTCGAATGTGCTCCAAAAATTTTGACTTGGTCTGACTGAAAGTCAGAATGTCGTCTAGATAGACTACGACAAAATTTCCTAAGAATGGTTTCAGCACTTCATTCATCAGTCTCATGAATGTACTGGGTGCATTAGTCAATCTGAACGGCATGACTAACCACTCATATAACCCTTCTCTTGTTTTGAATGTTGTCTTCCATTCATCTCCTTCTCTAACCCTAATCTGGTGACACCCACTCTTCAGGTCTAATTTCGTGAAGTATGTTGCTCCACTCAGGAAATCCATCAAGTCATCCATCCTTAGCAATGGAAATCGATATTTGATTGTGATCCTGTGGATGGCTTTGGATTCAGTACACATTCTCCATTCCTCGCCCTTCTTTGGTTTCAATACTGCTGATACTGCACACGGACTCAAACTTTCTCGGAGCAATCCCCTGTCCAACAACTCTTGGACCTGCTGGTTGAGCTCCTGTCCCTCTGTTGGACTTATCCTATGCAGTTCTTTGTTTGGCAGACTCGAACCTGGAATCAAGTCAATCTGATGGGATATACTCCTTGTCGGCGGCAATCCCGTCGATTTCTCATCAGCCATTATGTCCCAAAACTCTTCGAGCAACTACTCGACTTCGACCGGAATACTCTCCTCGTCGGCCATTTCTTCAACATATGGTCCTTTTGGAATGATTGCAAAACATCCTGACTGTTTTTCTTCCTCTGCGAGGAATTATTTGGCGGTGCGCATCAACACTCGCTTTTCCCAAAGATTGCTCTCGCCGTCCCTATCATTGGTTGGCTCTTCTCGCCTCGGCTTAAGAGTCCTTTTCACGCCATTCTTCCACACTATGACTGTGTTAGCTCGACCGTCATAGATCATCTTTCGATCATATTGCCATGGTCTCCCTAACAATAGATGGCATGCATTCATGGGTACTACATCACATAGTATGCTATCCTCCAATCCTTCAACCTTGAAGTTGATTAGGCATTGTTCGGTCACCTTAACATGGTGTCCTTTATGTAACCATGAGATCTTGTAAGGGTGTGGATGTTCTCGACATTTCAACCCGATCTTGTCGATGAATTCTATCGACACAAGATTCTCTGTACTTCCACCATCAACTATGGTCTTGCAATGCCATTCTTCGATCTGCACCTTCGTGCGAAAGATCGCCTTCCGTTGTGTTGGTTCCATCGGATCACATTGATCTTCCTGGATCAAGTCTCTCTGAACTGTCAGATTCTGGTTCTTCCTTTTCTCACCTCCTGTTAACACCCAAAAAGTGCTCACTAGCTCATTTACCACATTATATGGCTCATTTGTCCATTTTCCTACCATATTTCCATTAAAAAATCCCAAAAAATCCCATTAAAAAGCCTCCAAAAGGCCTAAAATGCCTCCAAAAGGCCACAAAACCCTCAAAATAGCCTAAAAAAGGCTAAAAAACCCCCTTTTCCTCCAAAAATAGCAAAAATCCCCTAAAAAGGGAATAAAAAATATAAAATAATGAGGAAAAGGAGGAAAAAACCCTATACAGCTGCATAAAACCATGTGTTTCCTAAAACCATGGGTCAGCACTCCACCACCAAAAAACTATAAATAGGTGATGGAGATCCCTTATTCCATATCCACAATCACAAGCACCCTTACTCTGCCAAAATCTCTCTCGAAACCCTAGTTCACCTTTGAACTATTTTCACCTTGAGAGCCACCTTTGGCCCATTCCCATCATTGGAGAAGGAGAAGGAGCATCTTGAAGCTTGGAGCATCCTCTTGGACACTGCAAAGGGCTTCATCAAACCTTGACACTCAAGGTAACATTAATAGAAAAAGTCATTCTTTTCATTTGATGTTTATGTTTCATGCAATATTTTAGAAGTAATTTAATTTCTGTTTTAGCTTAATTAGTTTAATGTACTGAACTGCTACTAAGGAGTCCATTCTCCTTAGTAGGTGCTCATTTGCACAAGCTAGGGGTAAAACCCTAGCTACAGTTTTGGCGACTCCCCTAGTTTTCGAATTTCTGGTTTCCGCTGTCCCTTTCGGCAGCCGCATACCGCGTCTTTTCCCTCTGCAGTCGCGTCCCGACCGCGCCTTACAGGCCTTTACCTACGATCCGACCGCGGCTCTCAGACTGCTTCCGACGCCCTGCCGGCGGATTCAAGTCTGTTACCTGCGATCCGACCGTGGCTAATCAGCCTGTTTGCCGCGATCTGACTGCGCCTGTCGGCCTTTTTCCTGCGTCCCGACTGCGGCTTTCTGCCTCTTTCGTGCGTCCCGACTGCGCCTGTTAGCCCTTTTTGCCGCGACCCGACTGCGTCTTGTTCCCTGTTTCCTGCGTCCTGACTGCCTCTGTTGGCCCGATAGCCACGACCTGACCGCCGCTGTTTCCCTTAAACCCGCGGTCGGCCTGTTCCAAATCGCCACAGACCCGCGGTCTGATTTCTGCTCTTTTCCTGTTTTGAGCCCAGCCCCTTTTGCTGCAATATTTTCTGCATCTGAACAGCCCCCTGTCTTACCTGCAGTTCACTACCTTACAGCCTTTCTGCAACATAATTTCTGTTCCTTTTACAGATTTCATTTTACAAATTTCAGTATTTTTAATTCAGAAAATTTTGCAAGTTTAACTTTCAATTTCAGTATTGTTGATAGATTGGAAGTTGCCCCCCCTTGTGGCACTTCTATTTTTGGGATCATTACCTCACGAGCACACACTCTGTCACATAAAATCAAGTGAGCCTTAAAAAGTACCTAACTAAACCAACATTCTAACCCCACTTGGGGAACACAAAAGAATCATTGTAGTTAGGTAGGATCAGGGGGATAGGCTTCCAATAACACCCCTTGGTTATTTCACTTGAGACATAGTTGTTGTCCAAATAGGGAACCAAAATCCCCTAGTACTTTTTGGCACGGTCACGACCAGTTTATCAGAGGGCCTCTCCCTTAGGAGGGTTGAAGTCGGGAGACTGGTTCCGGAGGCCTGAGTGGAATACCGCACTCCATTCAGTAACCGAAGGGCTACCTTTCGCGGTTCGTGGGATATCCCTGTATAGGGGTATTGCGGTCAACGAACTAAACGGCAGATTCACCTTTCTGGACGTGTCATGAACGGGGTATCTTAGTTGCCATTCTTCTAGGATTGACTACCCGGTGTCCCTCCCGGTAGGGGGATATCATAGCCACTTGGCTTTTCTACTCATATTGTCTGACTTGGATTTCATCACCTTGCAGAGGATATGTTTAGTTGAGTCAGAATACTTTTAGCTAGGTGTTTGCATGCTCCTTTACCTCCCTTTGATCTAGTGAGTCCACCATTTTTTCTTTTTAGGAAACCTGCTGCTTGTTGGTATTCTGACCATCTTTGTTGTTACTCCACCTATTGTAGCATAGCTGCTGCAGTGGGTGTTTTGAGTTGGTTGTTGGCCTGAGTGCCTTGCTTTTTAGCTCTCCTTCTGCACACTCGGTTGCATTAGGCCCTTTTTGAGCTGTTTTTACTCACCTCAACCCACAGAGATTTAGACACCATCTGTCACCATTGAGTCCCCGAGACATTCTCGGCGCCTCAAGGGCGAGCCCCCACAGCACGGTTCTCTTGACACCACTCGTCATAGATTCCGATCATCATCCGTTGATACCACCCATCACAGATCTAGAGCCTTGTCACTTGACTCCATTCGTCAGCGACGTAGGTCTCCGTCACCAGATAGTGACGCACCTTACTTTACCTCTGATTCTGACGAAGAGTCTGAGAACCCTATTTATACTACCCCTACTAGCCCCATGGCTGGCACGACTTCCACTCCATTTGTCATAGGGACCATTGGTGGCACATCCACCACTACACCAGTTACTACACCTGTTTTGGGTATGCCCTCCATGGGGCACCCATCTACCGTTCCCCTCACGGTACCTATTCCCACAGCGGGAATACCTATCCCCACTACATCAGTGGCTCACACTACCCATGGTGGTGCTGGACCATCCTCCACTACCTCAGTTCCCCCGCTTGGGGGCACCACCCTAAATCTTGTCCCTCCACTTGGGGGCACTGGCCCCAACTTGGTCCATAGCACTACGGTGTCACAGCCTTCTTCCAGTTTGCCATTCATGGCTAGCCTTAACCTACCTGACCTGGCCAGATTGACCAACGATCCTATTCGACACGACCCTACATGGCCTCATATGCCTACCAAGCTCCCCTCGGACATCCCTAAGTTCGAGGGCAAGGCCGGTGAGGACCCACAAAACCATATCATGTCTTTCCACTTATGGTGTTCCTCTAACTCCATAGTGGACGACTCTGTTCGCCTCCGTCTCTTACAGCGCACCTTCACTGGCTCTGCAGCCAAGTGGTATATTGAGCAGCCTCATGGGACCCACGCCACCTTTGCTTCCTTGGCCTCAACCTTCCTGCAGTTCTTCCAGTTGCCTGTCCGCTATGACGCGGGCGTTGAGATCCTTCTATCTTGTAGACAAAACACGGCTACCCATATCACGGACCACATCCATGAGTGGCGTCGACGCCGTAGCTTATGCAAGATCAAACTTGACGACCGTATCTTCCTCGATTGGTTCCTCAAATCCCTTCTCCATGTTATCGCTAAGGATGTAGCCTCAGAAAGACCCCAGTCTGAAGAAGAAGCCATCCTTAAGGCTCAACAGTTCGACCTCATTTACGCCCAATCGGGGTACCTTTATACCATTATACCTGATGCCCCTCGCGGCGAGTCCTCCCAGCATGATGCGCCGGGGGCATCCCACGCTGCAGATGGTATCATTGGCTGTGTTTCTTCGCATCCCCAACCATTTTCTATAGCACGTCCTACCCCTGGCCCCGACCTGTCGCGGGCTACTTCACAGTCTGGAGCAACCAACTCGTATGCTCCTATGACACATCACCATTCCCATGGACCCTCATGTCCACCTCAGTGCTTCGGGTATGCGACTCCTGCTTATGCTCCTCCAGTCGCCCCTCAGCCTTACTACCATCAGCAGGCTGCCTCAGCTCCTGCACCTTCACAAGCCCCACCCGCTTATTATCCGCCCCAGGCAGCCCCTGTGGCACATCCACAACCTGCTCCGCAGTCCTATCAGCAACCCCCTCAAGTTGCTGCACCTGCTCAGCCTCAACCTACATATCATCCTCCGCAGCCTGCTCCTGCACCTGCGCAACCTCAAAATCCACCTGCTTCCCAAGGGCAAGTTTACGCCCAACAGAACCCGCAGCAAAACCAGAATAACCAACGAAACCAGGGCCAACAGAACCGCGGCAAGGGCCGTAATCGGGGGAACAACCAACCTGCAGACCAAGCTGGGCAATCGGCTAATCCCCCTGACAATAACAATGCGGCCCCCGCTAATCAAAACCCTGATCGCCCGCCCAAGCAGGCTAAAAACCCCAATTTGCGAACAAACCACCCTTGTTCTATTTGCGGGGTCTATGGACATTACACACATGCTTGCCCACACTTGGAGCGAGCTCGGCAGCTCTGGGTTGACGAGGCCCATCGCCAAGGGCATGCGGCTCCCCAAGCACCGCTCAACCCCCCCCAACCTCAGCAACCCCCTTTGGTGCTGCAAAACCCATTACCGACCCAAGGCGTAGTGAACACTCAGCCGTTGGCTCCCCATCAAGCCAATGCGGCCCAACAACAACAGATCACCTACGCTGCTCCTGATCAACCCATGTTTGACTCAGGTACCCACCACTTACTGATGATGTCATCCGCTGATGTCAACCTCCAGACCCGTCGGAACCAATACGGCTCCACCTCTGAAGCCCCTCCCACGGATAAACCTACTAACGCCCATCCCACCGATCAGGCGTTACGTATACCTCCGCCTCCCATAGACGGCGCTGCGAAAGCACCTCGTTTCCCCCTTCGCCGAATCAACAATAACCCTAACGCGCGCGCTGCGTCAAACTACAACATCGTAGACGACCTAGCCCAATCTCCCGCAGCCATGTCTGCGTTAGAAGTCTTGAAGAACTGCCCTTCCCAGCGCAAGACTTTACTCTCCGCCATTGGGGGGATTGACCCAACTGATTCACATTTGATGGCGTTTGATTTAGACCAGTCTGAACCACGCCTACCTTCCAGCTTAGCCTTCCAAGTTACTGTCTTCGTTAGGAATCTTGTTATCCATCGGTGCATCATCGATGAGGGTGCCTCAACATGCGTTATGTCTACATTTGTATGGCAGAAGCTAGGATCCCCTCCTCTCCAGCAGTCCACCACTGCGTTACGTGCCTACGACGGTCGTTCGGCCCAGCCCCAAGGCCTTTTACCCAACGTTCCAGTCCAGTTAGGTGGTAAAACAGTCCTTATTGACATAGAGGTAATCAATGCCCAATTATATTACAACCTTCTACTTGGCCGCAGCTACATGTATGCCATGCGGGCAGTTGCCTCTTCTGTCTTTCGCACCATGATGTTCCCCCATGAAGGACGCGTGGTTAAGATTGACCAGCTCACCTACTATGATCCCAGTGCTCCGGCGGCACCGGAAAATGTTCTCCCCATGGTTGAACAACCTGTTTCTCCTGCCACCACCTCGTTTGTTTCCTCTACGGGGCCTGGAGTCTAATCAGACGCGCCGATGACCTCCACCTTTCAATCCATTCCTCCGCCGTCATCTACGCCCGAAATGTCTGATTTATGTACCTTGTCCCACGACAACCTACCACCTAACACTCAACCACCCTTGTTGCCAAAACCACCACTGGTACCTAGCCACATTGGTGTTACACCGATCCATACGATCCCCTTCCTAGTCCCTCCATCGGGAGTAGTAAGCGCCCCGGTCATGGCTACCCTTAGCCTCCCTGGGTTAACCTTGGGATTACCTGTATGGTATCTTTCGCCTCCCGTTCGCCCGTCGACACCAGATGTCGTCCTCCAGCCGGTGCAACCCATGGCTACTACCACTCAGCCACCTCCCGGTGTCTCTACCCCTTCGTCCTCCACGACACCTCCTCCTACTCCCAAACCCACTAGGGGCAGAGGTCCCCAACCTTACACTGCCGTACCACCTCCAAAGACAGTCAAGAACCCTCCAGTGTTTCGTGCTCCTCCCAAATGCTCGCTGTGTGACGAGTTGGGCCATGCAACCCACCAATGCCCACAGTTACCCGCATTGCAGAAGCACATGCAAATGCTCGATGATGACCCCATCATCCCAACTGTCGAACTCAACCCCACTCCTAAGCCTAAAGATAAGTCCCTACGTACCAACCACTCCTGCGCCATCTGCGGTATTTACGGGCACTATTCACATCATTGTCCCGATCTCCCGGATTACAGAGCGGCTCTCTATGAGATGAACAATCTGGATCTTGAGACGGCACCACCTACCATTGAGGAGATCTACCCCCCAGACTCTTCACCTTCCGGAGAGGTTAATACCATCTATATGATCTCTTCCACCATTACTCCCTCGTCAACCGATTTGACGACGCAAACTTTCCGTACTGATGAGGAGATTCTTGAGGCCCTTACCGCCCCGGATTATCCCTGGGATGATATGCATCATCATTCCTACTTCATCCCAGAAGCGTCTTCCTCCAGCTCCGCTACCCAATACGCGGTTGAGTCCAAAGACTTCCTCCCCTCCAAGGTCGACTGGTTCAAGGACCCTATTCCTGCTCCTGACGCCTTCGAGGAGGGTAACATGGCCAACATCTCACCTGTCATCCAAGTTGATATCGTTGCCCCAGGACATGCCCCTGAACTCATCACTTTAGGAGCATTCTGCAGTAAACAAGAGATTGAGGACTACATAAACCTTTTCAGAGAATTCCGTGATGTCTTTTCCTGGTCCTATACCGAATTGCCCGGTCTTGACCCTGCCATCATAGAGCACCACCTTGACACCTTTGAGTCACGGGGCATAATAGATTCCCTCGACCCTGGGATAGGGGGCATGATCAATCATTTTGAACCTTCCCCATCACATCTATCTCAGCACGTCAATGAACCCATTGTTCAAACCCACACACATGTGATCCACAATCACAAACCCCATGCACATAGCATGGGGGCAGGTCATTAACCCTGCTCACTTTTTCACATTTGTGATCTCAACCATTTTTGAGATCACATATCACTTGTAGATTTGATTTGATACACCTAGTATTTTGCCCCCGCGGGCCATCATGATACACCTAGTATTATGACCTCCGTTTTTCGCACCATTTGCACCGCCGGATTCATTTTTCCGCGCTCGTGACGATGCTTGAGATCATTTCTCGCTCTCACTAGGACCAATATCAACATTGTGTCCCGACCCCTTGTCACCCCGGTTTGCATGCCACATCGGCCGTAGCCCTTTCTTGATATACTTTACATCATCGGATGCATTTTTCCGAGCTCGTGATGATGCTTGAGATCATTTCTCGCTCTCACTTGGTACAATTTCAACATTGTGTCCCCACACCTTGCTGCCTCGGTTTGCGCACCACATCGGCTGCCATCGGATTGTTCCACATTTTTACATGAGCCATTCACTCCTGTCATACTGCAAATGTTTCGTTATTTTGCCACCATTTCATCTACCCCGCAAGGAGGTCCATCAGTGTTCCCACCTACCCTCATTCTTGGTCATCATTACTAAACCTTGATTGAACACTTCCTCCTTGCCTGGCCATTCCTCTTGTTCAGTATAATTTTATCCCTTTTTCGGGCCGGACAACTCCTTTACGAAAAAGGCACTTAGGGAGTTTCCGTTAAGCTCTTTTCTGACTCCTAAAAGAATGAAAAGATCGCCGAGCAATCTTGCTTCCTTTCATGCTCGCTAAAGTACCTGAAAGGGCGTCTATCTGGTATAAGTTTAACCCTTTTCCGGACCTGGTAGACTAATTACGAAAAAGGAATACTCTAGTCACACCGGCTAGAAGAGTTCTTCATTGCATCCTTTTATGCTTCTTTGGGCCTTGGAGACTAAATCTACGAAAAAGCAACCCCCTGGAGTCTTCTTACTTGCTTTCAGACTCTCTAAAATTGAAAGCAACCATGAGCATGAACTGTCCTGGGCTCGTAAAATCCACACGACAGTACCATTCCATTACTTCAGAGTCTTCTTATTTGCTTTCAGACTCCTTAAAATTGAAAGCAACCACGAGCATGAACTGTCCTGGGCTCGTAAAATCCACACGACAGTATCATTTTACATACGCTTCTTCTAGTTCCCTAACCCATGAAGAAGTATCCTCCCGTGCCTCATGGCACTATGATCGATCATCTCGGCAGCACCCCCAATCAGGTCGCCTTTGTTCAGAGTATTCTGCAGTCTCCATCCATTGTACCCCAGCTTGAGTCTCCCTCAGCCCAGTAACCTTCCCAGATCACATACAGCTATGATCCCTCTCCCCTTAGTCAGTTTCATATGCTACCAGATCATTCCCATTATCATACTATGAACAAAGGAAGTTTGAGTCCACCCACTCTTCTTGCCCAGTTGTCCCCCCACAGTTTATCAGTCCTGCCATCAGTACTATCACATTTCGGTCTTGTACCTCGCGCTCCTGTCAAGGAAACATCATTGCCTTGATAGTTGTAGGTCTCCCTCTGTCAACGACAGTTCCTCTATTCCAGAGGATAGGCCCAGAGGTCCCTACGCCTTGGACTTATCACCATCCGTGGTAAGTGCCTACGGATCATTCTGAGAGGAGACATCATTGCCTCTCCGAGTGGTTGTTCCTCACATGCTTGACTTCAGCACCTTGATCGCATCGTTGAGGATCGCGTAGGATTATATTCCATCAGTTTTTCGTCGAAGACCCCGGATTTCCCCCGACTCTAGCACATTGGTGAGTCTCTTTGGAACGCCCAGTTATAAGTTCCCGTGGATGTCCGGGATGCGTTGGCGTTTGTATTCGGCAGCCAGCCAGTTCTATGCTTCCTTGAGTACCGAGTTTCAGTCCCAGATCAGTTCCAGTTCAGTGTACCATGGAGAGTTTGACCCCAGTCACTATGATCCAGAAGCTCATCAGTTCCTTTGGTACCACACTCAGTAGCACTGTTGATTGTTCCAGTGCATCAGTTCTGCAGTTCACACATGATCCGCTCAGCAGTATATCCCAGATTTGTGTCCCCTCTGGACACTTATGATGTACACAGTGGTCATGTCTCTTACAGGTCCCCCTTTTTTCGGGCCTCACAGTTATGTTTATGTATCTTGATACGAGCATGGGTATGCCCACCTCGTCCATATATTGAGATTATTCCTCATCCAGTTTTTGAGGTCATGTATATTTCAGGTCCCCATTTTTTGGACCCCATTGTTATTATGATATATCCTGATACGAGCATGGGAATGCCCGCCTCGTCCATATGATCAGATGATTCCTCATCCATTATTGAGGTTATGTACTTTTAGTTCTTGCAGTTGTTCGGGATCGTTGTTCCGGGCTTCAGTTTGTTTCTTCTCTTCTCTCCACATCCCAGGAAAACCATTCATGACTTATGATGTCCATCGGCCATACGATGAGCTCCTGACCTCGCACATCAGGGGGCAATCTGTTAACACCCAAAAAGTGCTCACTAGCTCATTTACCACATTATATGGCTCATTTGTCCATTTTCCTACCATATTTCCATTAAAAAATCCCAAAAAATCCCATTAAAAAGCCTCCAAAAGGCCTAAAATGCCTCCAAAAGGCCACAAAACCCTCAAAATAGCCTAAAAAAGGCTGAAAAACCCCCTTTTCCTCCAAAAATAGCAAAAATCCCCTAAAAAGGGAATAAAAAATATAAAATAATGAGGAAAAGGAGGAAAAAACCCTATACAGCTGCATAAAACCATGTGTTTCCTAAAACCATGGGTCAGCACTCCACCACCAAAAAACTATAAATAGGTGATGGAGATCCCTTATTCCATATCCACAATCACAAGCACCCTTACTCTGCCAAAATCTCTCTCGAAACCCTAGTTCACCTTTGAACTATTTTCACCTTGAGAGCCACCTTTGGCCCATTCCCATCATTGGAGAAGGAGAAGGAGCATCTTGAAGCTTGGAGCATCCTCTTGGACACTGCAAAGGGCTTCATCAAACCTTGACACTCAAGGTAACATTAATAGAAAAAGTCATTCTTTTCATTTGATGTTTATGTTTCATGCAATATTTTAGAAGTAATTTAATTTCTGTTTTAGCTTAATTAGTTTAATGTACTGAACTGCTACTAAGGAGTCCATTCTCCTTAGTAGGTGCTCATTTGCACAAGCTAGGGGTAAAACCCTAGCTACACCTCCACTGCTATCTAATGCTGATTCTTCCCTCTCATTGACTTGCTCATCCTTTCGACGTCTGGGTTTCGACTCTTCTGCAGCATGTAGGTTTTCTGGGAACTCATATGCCTTGTGTCCCGTTCCACGACACTTGTAACAGATTATGGCTGGTCTGTTAGCTCCCTTTTTATCATATGGACCACTTTGACTATACGCTCCTTGACCGCGGTTCTCATAACCATCGCATCGGTTCTCTTGCGCTCTTTCTTTCGTCGATGTCCCTTCTGTGTGTTGGCTATTTTCAACAACTTCTTTGTTATAGCCGCTACCTTGACCCTTCACGGAGATAGTCTTTCCACCCCGACTAGTCATCCTGCCTCTGGTCACTACGGACTTCCTCGACAGTTTCTCCTCCGCCTTCAGAGCTAACTGATAGGCTTCTCCGACTGCTCTGAATCTCGACATGCTGAGTTCATCCTTAATAGTATATCTCAATCCGTTTACATACCTGGCGACAGCTTCTTCTCCTTCATCAGTTTGTCCTGACCGAATCGACAATCGGTAGAACTCCTCCGTGTACTCTTTCATGGTCATTTCCTTCTGTCAAAATTTTTGTAGCTTTTGGAACAAGGAAACCACATAGTCGTTGGGCAAGAACTTCCCCTTCAACTTGGCAACCATCCTGTCCCAAGACTTGATTTTCTCCTTGCCTTTCTTGAGTTTGTCAGCCTATACATTGTCCCACCACAACAAGGCATGACCCTTCAAACTTAGACATGCAGTCTTGACCTGCTTAGGATCCTCGATCTTCTCTATGTCGAAGTATTTATCCATCTCCCTGAACCAGTCGATCAAGTCTTCTGGGTCCAGGATTCCTGAGTATGTACGCACATCTATCTTCGCCCGACCTCTCATTTCTGTCAGAAGCTTGATGAGTTTTTCCTCTGGTTCTTCTGCTACGGCTTCCCGAGCTTCCACTTCCTCGTCGCTGTGGTCCAGTGCTTCAGGAATGCAACCACGTCTCTGGTTTTCTTTGATCGTTGCAACTTCATTTGTCAAAGTCCACATCATTCATATGCATTCATCAAACATCTCACGATCCACTATGATGGCTGCTGCGCCATGTGCTCTTCGTCCTTGGATGTTAACGCCTCTATGATCCATTTCAACCTTCTCTGAAAACTCTCCAACCGGACTCGCTTCCAGGCTCTGATACCAACTGACACAAGTCAGGTTGGTATAGTCGTCTTCTCCAACCAGACTCGCTTCCGGGCTCTGATACCAACTGATGCAAGTCAGGTTGGTATAGTCGTCTTCTCCAACCGGACTCGCTTCCGGGCTCTGATACCAACTGATGCAAGTCACCCAACGGGATACTTTCTTGCTTAACAATACACATGACACAAACCATAATTCTTACACAAACAAGGTGTAGAACAACATGCCAGAAGTGGCTTATATTACTTTCCAAAAATCGGTTACAATGCAAATAACTGTAAACAAATAACTAACTACAATCGGCCTCAGCCGTTACAACTTAGAAGTAACTGTGGTGTGTTCTCCCTATGTGTCGACCTCACCCTCTCCTAGTTCACCACGGAAATCTAAGCTATGGTTCGATCTCAACGCTCTGGACTTCAGCCGGTGTGACTCTTCACAACTCTCGGCTTTGCTATCTCGGCTCCTTCTCTATCGTTTTGCACTCTGTGCCTCTCTCTAAGACTGAGGGCCTTCTCTTTCTCTTCTACTCCTTGGTTGTTGTTCCCAAGATGATGGCAATCCTGAGATACGCGTCCTCCTCTGTTCGTCGATCTTGCCAAATCTTGCGAACCTGCATTGTCAGCTTCTAGCCATGCTGCATAGCCTCTGTCCATGACGTCTCCTGTCATGTCCTTCACCAACTCACAATAACTGTAATAACTTCCTTAGCAACCCCGAATGGCTACTAGGTATAGTCCCTTGACTTTCTGTCCTTCCGAATCTGCTACAGCAATCAGTCTCATCAGGACCTTCCTGTCGGTTCACTCTTTTCTAATTACACTTGGCTTCGCCAAACCCTGTCGTGTCGTAGTTCGACCTCTTGTCGACTACCCGACAGCTTACATCGCCCATCGTCTGTCGACCATTCCCTGTCGATTCTCGACTTCTCGTGACATCTACTGATCCTTCAGTCAGCCGCACTCTGACTATTTCTGCTCGAATTGTTGACTTTGACAAGTCAACCTGCTCTCTGCCCCAGTGGTCATCGGCACTCCCGCTGATCGGCTCCCTTTGGTTGATCAACCTCGACTGATCTTCCTAGGTCCCGATGCTCCTGCATCATCGCGACAACTTTAGTGTGGCTCATGAGGATGTAATCTCGCAAATTCTGTACTAAAAAGATGACAGCGAGGGCCAGTTTCTCTTCGTATGGCTAATGTAGTGGTGGACTAGATAAGGTTTGGCTCACATAATAAATGACATGCTCTTGACGAGCAGTGTCTTCTTGAATGAGAAATCTAGAAATAGCATAGTCAGATGCCGAAACGTAAAGGATGAAGTCTTTAGACAAATCCGGAGGGGAGATCAAAGGGGCATTGGTGAGAGATTTCTTTAGGTCATCGAAAGATCCTTGCACTTCGTCATCCCACACAAAAAGTATGTGGGTATGGAGAAAATGAAGGAAACCATGAACCGTCGTGGCATAATCTGGGACGAAACGGCGAAGGAAATTTTCCTTCCCCTGAAGGCTCTGTAACTATCGAAGCGTACGTGGTGATGGGAGGTCAAGATGGCTTGGACCTTTAATGGATCGACTACGATACCTTTTTGTGAGATGATGAAACCCAACAATCGGCCTGCTGGAACGCAAAATACACACTTGAGTGGGTTTAAGCAGTTTTGATATTTGTGATAACGCAGGAAGACTTGCCGGAGGTCATTTAGATGATCAGACCATTTTTTCAATCATGTCATGAGGTCATCAAGGTAGACCAAGATAATGTTGACCAAGTCATGAAAACAATAGGTCATGGCCTACTGAAAGGTGGCTCCAACATTTTTAAGACCAAAAGGCATAACATGTTAGGATATTTAGACACTTAGGAGTTAGTTAAGATCAACTTGTGTAATATATCTGTTAGGGACAGTGTGTTTCTTTAGTGTGCATTAGTATGCATTTGTAAATACTTAATCCGACGGTCACGATATGTTCCCGACATAGAGTGATCCGACGGCTCAACTTCTCTTAGATCATACCTAACCTTGATCCATGGCTTAACACCCAATTGGTCCATGATCTCTATTTAAAGAGCATGGAGGGTCATTGTTTAGTTGATCGATTATGTGAAGCTCATTTGTAACTTTCTTTCTTTGCATAATAAATTGTCCCGTAGAAGCTATTTGGCCAGGGCCGTGGAGTGTTTCCCTCAAGAGGGTTTAAACCACATCAAAACATCGGTGTGTTGATCTGTGATCTATTTGTGTGAATTGGTTTCTCTTGGTGTTTGGTCCTTTGGTAGTACCCTGTGTACCTGAACATGGTATCAGAGCTTTTATGAAGAGCCGCTTCCGGTTATGATCTAGATCTTGAACTGTTGTTGCCGAAACTCGAAAGGGTTTCATGTTCCAGTATTTATGTGCATTTATAGGCTATGGGAGGTGTTTCATTGCGTCCGGAGCATCATTTCCATTTGGAAATAGTTTTCGTTTGATCAAAAACGGTTCTCGGTTGCTCCAGAAACGCGTATTTCATCAGATCTAAAGGTATAATGTTACAGTGACACATTTTTTTATTTTTTGTTTTTAAAAGAAGAAAAAAATCTCATATTTTATCATTTTTTACTGTTAGATTTTTTTGGGTTCGGATTGTTGCTTTACCATCTGCGTATGCTCTTTGCCGTGCACCTTGAGTGATCTCGGCAAATTAGAAACAGAAAGAGCAAGGGTTTTTCTCGGCTGTGTATGCTCTTTGCCGTGCACCTTGCACGATCTCTGCAAATCAGAAACTGAGAGAAAACGTAGACTTTCTAGGCAAGCTAACGAGATCTAACTCCAGAAGTATGGAAATTTTTTTTTGTTTCTTTTTGTGGTGTGTTTTGCAGGATAAAGGGCAAGCACGCAAACCGAGCAAGCACGCAAACCGAGCAAGAAGAGTACAAAAAAAAAAAAAAACCTTCCTCATTCCCATATTTTACATACCTTTTAATCTAGCTCACTTGGTTCAAAGTTGCTTTATTCCTTATTACGTCTTGAGTTCAAGTCTTAGGAAGTTACTTTTAAAAGAAAAAGTGCATGCAATTTCTATTTTCAATTTACTTTATCGTAAAAGTGCATCTCACTTAAATAATAAAAAATAAAAATACAAGTGAGTCACTTAAGTTCTTTTTTATTGTTGCACTATTTAAAAGTAATATCATTGTAAAAGTGAAATCACTTATTTTACAAAAGTGGTTCACTTAAAGAAACTTTCTTGTAAAGTGATTGTCAAAAGGTTCATCCTGGGAAGAGGGGGGTTCTTTTTTTTGCTGGACATTCTCTAGCTGCCACGTCACTATTGGGGACATCTTCAACAGTTTCTTTGTTCAAGCATAACTTCATCATACAGAGTCAGTTTTCAGTGCCATTTTTTTTTTAAACTGCCTATTTTTTCGAGCTTTTCACATCCAGACTATTGGTTTCTACTTTTACAGCCATTAATTTATAGATATGGCCACCCCTTGTGATATTCTACTTAACAGTTCCAACTATTTCTCATGGAAATCTCGTATGGAGGATGTTCTACAAACTAGGGGACTTTTCAGAATTACCTCAGGGAAAGAAAAAGAACCCACTGATGATGATAAGAAAATAAAATGGAAAAATAGATGTGACGAAGCTCATGGATTGATTAGGATGTCAATCTCTACTGATTTGCAATTCCACATATCTGAAATTGATGAACCTGATGCTGCTTGGGACAAGTTGGAATCTGTGTTTGGTAAACACAATGAAATTCGAGGTCACCAACTCGAAAATGAGTTGATTTCTTTAAATCCAAGTGACTTTTCATGCATTCAAGATTATTTATCTAAATACAAAACTCTTAAACTCTTATGTGCAGAATGTAAGATTAAGAGGAAAGACAAACAATGCATTTATCATATTCTTTCCAAACTTGGACCTGCATATTTTGTTTTTGTATCTACATTTTACTCCATGAAAGAATCCTTGAATGCAGCTAGCTATCAAGAGCCTAGTCTTGAATCATTTTTTGATTCCTTGATTAGAGAGCAAGATAAACTCATTCATCTTGCATAATCAACAATGTAGATACATCTGGGAAAGCCTTATTGTCCCAACAGAAATAAATGTCCAAGCCTCCCAAGAAACAAAATTTTCGCAATTATAAGTCAAACAAGGGTCCAAAAGCCTCTTAGTCAGCTCCTTCTTTAAAAAATGACAAAGGATCCAAGCCAAAAGGCAAGAAGACTAAGCGTCATTGCAACTATTGCTGGAAAGATAATCATGATGAATCTAAGTGTTTCAAGAAGATGGCAGCCTTGGAAGAAGCAATGAAGAAGCACCACATCAGCCTAGATTTGCCTTCAAAATCTGCCTCTCATAGACATGCACTTTGTGCTTCTGGTTATTATTATAATGCATCTTCTTCTTATACTTCAAATGAATGGCTCATTGATTCTGGAGCATCTTATCATATGGCTAAGGATCAAGCCATCTTTTCTACTATGCATGAATGTAACACCAAACAAATATTTATTGGTAATGATAGATCTCTAAGTGTTGTAGGAGCTGGAACAGTTCTAGTAGATAATGGTCATTTTAGTGATGTACTATGTGTTCCAAGAATTTCCTGCAATTTGTTATCAGTCTATCAGATCACTCATTTTGGTGAAGGTAAAACTGTGACCTTTACACCTCACCAAGTTGTAATCAATGATTTTAAAGATCCTCAACAGGTCCTAGCTACCGGAATTGTTGATGATATTACAAGGTTGTACATGTTTAACAACTTTGGGTCATCACCTTTCCCTTCAGTTTTTGTTGCTCATAGTGATAACTTGAGCAAACTTTGGCATGAGTGATTTGGTCACTTAAATTATCGCTCATTGCAACAACTATGTAAAGAAAATATGGTGACAGGTCTTCCGATGGTATCTTGCAGGGATGGTGTTTGTTCCAGTTGTGTACTCGAAAAACATCATCGGGGCAGTTTTGAAAAACATGCCTCTTGGCACGTCTCGGTTCCCTTGGAGCTTGTGCATAGTGACTTGTGTGGTCCTCTTCCACCTGCTTCCTTTTCTGGTTTCAAATATTTCTTAACTTTCATTGATGATTACACCAGATACACTTGGGTTTATTTCCTAAAACTTAAGAGCGAAGTATTTAACATGTTCTTGGCCTATAAGGCCCTTGTTGAAAAACAATCTGGTCATCAAATTATTAAGTTAAGATCTGACAATGGAGGAGAATATGTTAACAAAAAGTTCACTACTTTCTGCACTGAACAAGGCATCCAACAACAACACACTGTTCCATATACACCACAACAAAATGGTGTAGCTGAGTGGAAGAACCGCACTTTAAAAGAAATGGCTAATTGTATGATCCAATCTAAGGGACTAAGTCTTCAATTTTGGGCTGAAGCCATTAATTGTGCAAATTACATAGTTAATCGCACCCCCACTAAAGCATTACAAGGTATAACACCGGAAGAAGCATGGAGTAAAACTAAAGCACGTCAAAACATCGGTGTGCTGATCTGTGATCTGTTTGTGTGAAGTGGTTGCTCTTGGTGTTCGGTCCTTTGGTAGATGTAAGTCACTTCTGTGTGTTTGGTAGTGAAGCATGGGATCACATTCCGGATGAAAAACGGAAAGCATTGCAGCCTAAAAGTGAAAAGTGCATATTTGTTGGATATTCTGAAGATGTAAAAGGTTATAGACTTCTTCAACCACATTCTCATGATATAATCATTAGAAGAGATGTTAAATTTGATGAAAATCTCTTGGCCTATGAGCCTAACTCGGCGATTGTGCCATCTTTAGCCTACGAGCCTGATTCGGCGTTTGTGCCTTCTTCTTCTTCTTCTGACTTCCTTGACAGGTTTCCAACTCCAGTTTCTGATGATGACAGTGAGGATGAAAATCCACCTCCGCCTGCTCATGTTCCTCCAGTTGCACTAGCACAAGTGCTTCCTCGATGGGTCCATTCAACATGTGAAGCAGCTGGTGATCTTGCCGGTGATCCTAGAGATCAACGTCGAACACGTTCTCAGTTTCAGCGAGCCTCTTCTATTTTGGCTCAAGTTTATGAGAATCATGATCCAGAAACTTTTGCAGAAGCTTCAGGGAATCCAGATTGGGATGCAGCCATGGATGAAGAATATCGTTCCCTAATGGCGAACGATACTTGGGATCTTGTACCTCTTCCAAAAGGAAGAAAACTTGTCAAATGTAAATGGGTCTACAGAACTAAGTATGCATCAGATGGAAGTGTTGAAAGACTTAATACAAGGTTAGTTGCCAAAGGTTTTTCGCAAGTTGAAGGGATTGACTACAATGAAACCTTTGCTCCCGTCGCAAAAATTAACTCCATCCGCCTTGTTATTTCCCTTGCAGCCTTACATAACTGGGAAGTCCGTCAAATGGATGTCAAGTCTGCCTTCTTACATGGTGATTTACAGGAGAAAATTTACATGGAACAACCTCTTGGATATGTTCAGAATAACTCTAGCCTTGTCTGCCGCCTTAAGAAATCCTTATATGGCCTTAAGCAAGCTCTTAGAGCTTGGTATGCCAAAATGGATAACTTTCTCCTTGACACTGGTTTTTCTAGATGCCATTATGACCCCAATGTCTATATCAAGAAAGTAGGAAACCATCTCATCATACTTGTTCTATATGTTGATCACCTTATTCTTACTGGTAGTGACCCTAAGCTTATAACCCATGTGAAATCCAGTCTTAAACAAAATTTTGAAATGTCAGACTTAGGAAATTTGCATTATTTTCTTGGTCTCCAAGTCCTCCAAACCAAAGAAGGAATCTTTCTTTCTCAGTCTAAGTATGCTTGTGACCTTCTTCGTCGCTTTCACATGGAAGATTGTACACCAGCCCCTTCTCCCTTCCAGTTTGGAGTCAACCTTTCTGCCACTTGTACTTCACCTGAAGTCGATGCCACCTTGTATCGTCAGCTTGTTGGTAGTGTCTTATACTTGACTCATTCCCGTCCTGACCTTTCCTTTGCCGTTGGTCGTGTTTCCCGTTATATGCAGACACCTCATGAAAGTCACTGGAAAGAAGCTGAAAGAATACTTCAATATATTCGAGGTACAGTTCAGTTTGGGAGTCATTATAGTACAGGGGGGAAACCTTTGTTGGTTGGTTTCACTGATTCAGATTGGGCCGGCGATCCTGATGATCGAAAGTCTACTGTAGGTTATGTTTTCAGTCTGGGATCTAGACCTATCACTTGGGCTTGTAAGAAACAACAAGCTCTTGCTCTTTCTTCAGCAGAAGCAGAATATTGAGCCACAATTAATGCCAATTAGGAAGCTTTATGGCTTCGATAGATCCTTTCAGAGTTTGGATTCGAGCAGCAGCAGCCTACTCCACTTTGGTGTGACAATCAAAGTTCCATCAAGCTTGCTAAAGATCCCGTTCTACATCAACGCAGCAAACACATTGAGCTACATATGCACTTCATCAGAAATCTTGTTCATGATCGTGTTCTTGAAGTGCTCTTTTGCCCTACAGATGATCAAGTTGCAGACATCTTCACCAAGTCTCTTACAGAAGCAAAGTTTTCTAAACTTCGATCTATGTTAGGAGTTCAGGAACTTGTCATTAAGGGGGGATAGGCTCTAATGCCTCCTTCCTTCTCCTAATAGTGTCACTTTTGTAAGTCCTTCAATCCTATCCCAAGTTGTTCTTAAGGGGGGATGTTAGGATATTTAGACACTTAGGAGTTAGTTAAGATCAACTTGTGTAATGTATCCATTAGGGATAGTGTGTTTCTTTAGTATGCATTAGTATGCATTTGTAAATACTTAATCCGATAGTCACGATATGGTCCCGACATAGAGTGATTCGACGGCTCAACTTCTCTTAGATCATACCTAACCCTGATCCGTGACTTAACACCCGATTGGTCCATGATCTCTATTTAAAGAGCATGGAGGGTCATTGTTTAGTTGATCGATTATGTGAAGCTCATTTGTAACTTTCTTTCTTTGCATAATAAATTGTCCCGTAGAAGCTATTTGGCCAGGGCCGTGGAGTGTTTCCCTCAAGAGGGTTTAAACCACGTCAAAACATTGGTGTGTTGATCTGTGATTTGTTTGTGTGAAGTGGTTGCTCTTGGTGTTCGGTCCTTTGGTAGTACCCTGTGTACCCGAACATAACATGGTAAGAAAAAGTGCCCCATGGGCTTGTGAAGGAAGTCTTTTATTGATCTTCTTTGTGAATGTGAATTTGGTTATACCCGGAGAAACCATCCATGAAATATAGTATCTCATGCCCCGCACATGGATCGATAAGCTGGTCGATAAATGGTGTGGGGAAGTTGTCTTTGGGACAATCTTGGTTTAGGTCGCGGAAGTTAGTACAAACATGGATAGTGCCTTGCTTCTTATTAACTGGTACTGGGTTAGAAACCCAAGTGCTGTAGCCGATGGGGTAAATGAACCTAGCTGTACGAAGCTTCTCAATTTCTGCTTTAACGGTGGGAAGCTTAGATGGATGGATGGGTCATTGTTTTTGGTGAACCGGTGGTACATTGGACCAACTTTCAATATGATGTTCTACTATAGCAGGGTCAAGACCTGGCATCTCAGTGTAGGACCATGCAAAGACGTCGCGAAACTCTTGGAAGAGCTTCTTGTAAGATTGGACCTCATCCTCGGTGCATGATGCGCTTAAAGAAATGATGTGATGAACCTGCAATAATTAATTAATGCAAATACACGAGATATCATAAATAATAGAACTCAGAATCACTTTTATATTGATCACGGGCCACTTCGAGGGGGAAACCTCCTTTGAGCAAGCTCAATACAATTAACTTCACAGTTCCTTCATAGGCCTCAACAGACACTTATATACTAAGTCTAGGTGCCAATACCATGGGTCAATATTATGTGTCAATACAAACCATGGGCTAAGTCTAGGCGCCAATACTATGAGTCAAAACCATGGGACATATACTACTATGGGACGACTTACAAAGCATATGCATCCAATACTATGGGTCAATACTATGGGCTAATATAAACTATGGATAAACAAATACTACGGGACGACTTACAAAGCATATGCATCCAACAACAATATAATAGAAAAGTAAAGACATGGGTTCCTAACATCCCCTCTCCCTTAGAAAAAGCTTTGTCCTCAAATCTTTAGATGTGGAAATTGATGCAGAATCTGAAGGAGTGGGTCCCCTATAGCATCCTCGAGTTGCATTCTGAGCCACTGGCGCCTTTGGAGTTGCAGGGAGGATTGCATGGAAGGCTGTAGACGAAGAAGAATCATATCAGTGATGTGAAAAGTGTGCTTAGAACGGTGCTGATCGACTTGTTGTTTCAGTCAAATTCTTGCCATGTGAAAATTGTCCTGCAGAATGAGAAGAAGCTGATCACGGTTTCGAAGAATTGAGTCAATTGCCTGAACTGGGGAGCTGCTGAAGGTGTATGGAAGAAAAACTGGTGGTGCCTATCCAGAGACTGCTTCATATGGTGTCCTTTGAGATGTGGTACTATACCACTGGAGCGCTTCTAGGAAATCCATAGAAATAGTTGTCCAAATCCGTGGAGGGATGGGAAAGGGTTCGAGCAGTCCCGAAAGGAGGGTCATTTCACCCTTGTTGACCTGGAAAGTATCACAGTCAACCACCATCCATTGAATTGTCCTTTTGAGTCCCTGCCAAAAGAAGTTACATTGTTCCTGGTCATACATTTTGAGGAACCCAGAGTGCCCTACTGATGAAGAAGCATGGAGTTCATAGAAGAGATAGCCCCATTGAACAGATTGCAACCAATTTGGAACAAGAAGAGAAATAGCTGTAAGAGAAACTGGGTCATCAAATGTGCGAGGAGGAGCATCTTCCACCATATTATCCTTACCCTTCTGGTAAGTGGTCACATAGTCATAACCCATGAGTTGGATAACCCATTTCAGGTGTGTTGGGGAGGAGACCCGTTGTTCCAGGAAAGTTTCCAGGCTCTGGAGATCAGTCTTGATGTAAAAATAATTCCCCAATAGGGATGGTTTCCACTTCTATACTGTATGCAAAATAGTCATCATTTCCTACTGAGAGGTAGATGCGGCTAAATTCTTACTGGAAAGGTCTCTTGAAGGCAACAAGCTCATTGGTTCAGCAAAGACACCTGCATATCTATCCAAGGAAGTAGTGGAGTCTGTTGATGGGTGCATCTGAATGGAATGGAGCTGAGCGATGACACCATGTGAATTCTTCTTAAGTATTTTTTCCAGGCGATGTGAACTGATGATGCAGAGAGAACCTGGTTGTAATCCCATAAATTTTTGTTGTGCCCCATTGACTTAAAACTGCATCCAAAGTTCAGCAAAATCCCATAAGATGGGGCCAAGTGTGCGTAACCATTGAACACCCAAAACCACATCACATCCGCTTAAGGACAAGGAAAACATGTGAGAGCGCAGGTTATAATATTCCATAGAGATATGCACATTGTGACACTTCCCCTTGCAAGGTAAGGTGCCCCCATTGGCAACCATGACTTCAAAGTTGGAGCAAGGATGGACAAAACATTCAGCCTATTTGGCAATCCGAGAATCAATGAAGTTATGAGTGCTACCAGAATCAATGAGTATGGTAAGAGGGAGCTTCTTGAAGTATCCCCTAGCTCGCATTGTTTGTGGGGTGGTGACGCCGGTTACAGCATGGAGAGAGATCTCGGGTGGGTCGTCTTAAGATGGGGTGTCAACAGGAAGGTGTTGAATGTCGACCTGATCATCTACTGTATCTGGATCTTCTTCATCAAGTTATGAGGCAGGCGGAGAATCCACATCCAAGAGATAGAGCTTTTGTTGAACACATCTATGTCCCTAAGTGAATTTCTCATCACAATTATAATAAAGCCCTTTTTCTCGGCGTGCCTGCATCTTTGTTTCAGACAATTGCTTGATAGGAGTTGGTTGAGGAGCAGGCATGATGGGAGGTCGTTGGGAACTCATATTTTTGAAGGGAACAAAGGTGGGTTTGGAGCGTTGTTGAGCTGCGATCTTGTCCTCGACCAATTTATCCAACCCTAGGAATTCCATCATTGTGTTGGGACAAAACATTTTGACCTCTGAGCAGATTTCATCCTTGAGACCACTGATAAAACAACTCCTATAGAATTCATCAGACAATCCTTCTGTGTGATTGGCTAGTTTCTCAAATTCCGTCTGATACTCTCTCACTGTGCCAGTTTCGTGAAGTTTAGTGAGTGCTCCTATGAAGTCGTCAAAAGCACTAGGACCAAATCGTGGCAAAAGGAATTGGCAAAAATCTGCCCAGTTTGGCTCAAGATGAGCTTTGATGTACAAATGGTACCATTGAAGGGCTTCCTGTTCCAAATGAAAGGATGCAAGTGGAACTTTCTGGATATCAAAAGTACTATGCAGACTGAAATATTGTTATGCTCGGTATATCCATCCAGTTGGATCAGTACCATTGAAGCAAGGAAAATCAAGCTTCGGCCCATGAAAATTGCTGGAAGAAGAGAACCCGGTGGCTGCAAAAGATTCTGGCTGTCGGTTATTGTTCATGGCTGAATGTTGAAGATGGAGGCTGAGAAATTTTTCATCCAGATCTTGGAGTTTGGTTTGGATGGCTGCAAGTGCTTCCTCCATGGTGTTTGCTCTTGTGCGAGTGACAACCATACCCAGTATTTTTTTTATTTTTATTTTTTTGTGCAGGGGGGGGGAATGGATAGAAAAACACAAACACAAGCTTATTTAGTAAGGGGAAATTTGGATTTGGGAAAAATTCAGACGGTTAATTGGGATTTGACTAGGTTTTCGACACTTTCTGAGGGACAGGGAAGCAAAAAATGGGGATTTCAGAAGCGGGAACTCTATGGTAAAATTTGAAGGCAATCGGGTGAAAATTGAAGAAGTTATGGCAAACCCTAAAAATAGACAAATGTGAGATTTCTGGTCTTGGGAAGTGGAAGTTGGGATAGGGTCTTCAAGAATGAAATATGCAGAATAGGATTGCAGGGATGTCAGTGAAGTTTCAGGGAAAACAGAGTTGAAACAAGGGAGATATGGCCGAAAAACAATTTTGTTTTTTTTTTTTAATTTTTTAAATTTTTATTTTTTCTAGAAATGGATCGGTAACAGCGACGCGGAAGGGATCCGCAACAGATGGATCTGCAATGGCGTAGAAGGGATTGAAAATGGTTGGATCTGAAACGACAACTAGATCTGGAATGACTTTCAAAATAGATCTGAAACGGATGGATCTGGAGCGGAAGTGATTGGCAACAGTTCAACTGAAAATAGATATGGACCCCAGGTATGTACGGCTTCCTAACAGTTCAGGTGTTTCACTCGACCACCAATGCTGTCTGACAGCTTTCGTATTGGGGTAGTACCCCTCACTCCACGGCTCAGGTAAAACTGATAACTTCTTTGCCACAAACGACAGCTCTTGGTTTACCTCACGGGTGGGAACTAGTCAATCAGGTATGGGTCGTTGCCCTTTTCGCTGGCAGGTCCTCTCAATGGGCCAGCTACTTTGGGGTTCCTGTGGTACTCCTCATAATGATTTTTAGGGCTTATGCCCAAGTACTTCCCATAGTTAAGCGGATAGGGATTATTCCCAAATTTCGAAGCTGCAACAGATGTGAAAAAAAAATTTGGTAGAAATTCCACCCAACAAGCCCAAGAAAGTGCTCTGATACCAGATGTGATGAGCCTGCAATAATTAATTAATGCAAATACACGAGATATCAGAAATAATAGAACTCAGAATCACTTTTATATTGATCACGGGCCACTTCGAGGGGGCAACCTCCTTTGAGCAAGCTCAATACAATTAACTTCACAGTGCCTTCATAAGCTTCAACACACACTTATATACTAAGTCTAGGCGCAAATACCATGGGTCAATACTATGTGTCAATGCAAACCATGGGCTAAGTCTAGGTGCCAATACTATGAGTCAAAACCATAGGACATATAATACTATGGGACGACCTACAAAGCATATGCATCCAATACTATGGGTCAATACTATGGGCTAATATAAACTATGGATCAACAAATACTACGGGATGACTTACAAAGCATATGCATCCAACAACAATATACTAACAAAGTAAAGACATGGGTTCCTAACAAATGAGTTCAGGTGATCCTGGTGTGGTAGAGATGTCAACTTTAATGATGGGTGAAATATTGGCCATATTGCCTTCCTCAAAGGCATCAGGAACTGGGATGGGATCTTTAAACCAGTCGACCTTGGTGGGAAGGAAATATTTAGATTCAACGGAGAATTGATTTTCTGTGGAAGAGGTAGATGCCTCGGGGATGAAATATGATTGATGGTGCATATCATCCCAGGTGTAGTCGGGTGCGGTAAGTGCTTCAAGTATTTCTTCGTCACTGCAGAAGCATTGTGTTGTCAAATCGGTTGACTGGGGTGCACTGGAGGACGAGATCATATAAATGGTATTAATTTCTTTCAAGGAGGAAGATGTTGGGGGATATATTTTCTCAATAAGAGGAGGGTATGTCTCTAGGTTGGAATTATTCAATTCATATAGAGCTTCTCTATAATCTAGGAGATCAGGGAAGTGATGTGAGTAATGGCCTGTTGTAGCCACAACAAATCCCATGCTTGGTGTAATGTCCCCATTCAAATAAGTGCATAGTAAGACAATCCCATCAATCCTACTAGTTTCCTAGGTTGGATGGGCACATGTGGGATGGTAATAAGGAAACAAATAAATGATATTTAGACATTAGAAGGGTTCAATAATTGAATAAATATGATGAATAAATAAATTCAAGAGAAATTCTAGGTGGCAAGTGGTTTTGGAGACATATGGAGGTGGTGGGACCCACACTAGCTTGATTTTTCAATGACACATGGCAGCTCTCTCTTGCCAATTCGAATTCATGGGAAGGTGAACACTCTTGGGTGAGTTGGTAAGTCATAACAAATGGCATTGAGCATATTAGGTCGAAATGGGAAGGAATAGTAACCTCCATGGGAGAGGAAGAGTCAAATTGGAGACTAGTGGACACATGGGCTAGATTCCCTAGTTTTATGACAACAATAATGAAGCATCTATGACATTTTATGACAAAATTCAGACCTGACTTCTTACACCTGACCATTATGACATGTCATCCCCAAAAATAGGCTCAAGAAGGCGCTCATGGAGTTGGAGGAATCTAAAGAGACTCAAATTCGAATTTGGGAGAAGATGGAAGGTTGGAACTAGGAGACAAGTGGCAAATGAGGAATATTTTCTAAATGGAAAATTATTGAATCTATTGAGAGGATTTCGACCCCTTGAAGGCTAATGTTGGTTATAAAATGTAGAAATCAAGTATGAGAATGGCTTTTGATGATTTGAGAAAAATTGCATTTGTGAAGAGAGAGCTAGTGGATGACTAGTTTCTTGCCTTAGCCAATTTCGAGGGTGAAAGATTCCCATCCAAGTTGGTGTTTGGAGAGGCCACTCAGGTCTTTCATGGTTCTTTAATGGAGTTTGTATTTGTAGGTAGCAGCTACAGGAAGTTTCATGGTTTGGTTTAGTGCAGCACTTTCTCTCCACCGTTTCCAGTTTTGAAGGCATATTCGTGCTCCTTGAGGGAGGGCGTTTTTGGTGAGCTATTGTACTCTTTGGGGGAGCTTCTAATGACCCATTTATTTTGTAATATGAATTAAATACTCTGTTCTTCATCTCCAAAAAGTTTCAGGTCGAAATTCCAAGTAGAAATGTATAAATCTCATTTTTAATGGAAGAACAATGCCATTTCCCCACTACCTTGTTGTGAGCCAATGTATTGATGATGATTTCGAATGTATGGATGATTCTATGATATATTTGTGATAAATATATTTCCATTGATGTCTTCTACAAGTTTCATGTACTGTACTTGAGCATTTGAAGCATTTTTACTCAGTTTAGTTGTATTGGGAGGTGAAATAGTGCCATTTCCCCAAGGGTCGAATTGGGGGTTTTTGCTGTTGAATGTGAGAGAGTTAGAACAGTATTAAAAATCAATTAATGGTGCATATGAGACCTTAATCACATAATTAACACATTATATACCTATTTTCATAAATTTGTGGGAGTTTGGAGGCATTTGGAAGGCCATTTGCAGTGTTACCCGAGGGGGATTTGATGCACAAATTACTAGTCAAAATTACATATATTGATCAGAATACAAATCAAGTTTGCAGCAGTATTTGGAGGGCCATAAAACATCCCTGAACCTTATATTCAAGTCTAAATACCATTCATACACTCCTACAGAATATTTGGGAGCATTTGGGTTGATTTGGAGGTCAAAACAGTAAAACTAGTCAAAGGTCGAAATTGGGAAAAAAAAGTGGAAAATTGGGCATTTTAATAAAATTTGAAAAAGGGATATTACACTTAGCTAAGCACGAGAGCCCCCAATTTTAATAAATGCAAAGGTGTTTGGGTGAGTCATCTTGAAAATTTTAGATTTTGATTTTACCTCTAAAATTCTTCACCCATGCTTTTGGTCTGCTTGTTTGTAAGGGTTTGATTATTTCTTCCAAAGTGTTTCAGTCTGAAAAGAGCCAAAATTTTGAGTATTTTGTTGACTGTTATCATCATCCCGAAACCCGACATTTGGAGAACCTGAAACCCGCAACCCGACAGGTGCGGGTTGCGGAATCATTCTTTAATAAGATTGAGAAATAGTTACCCTGAAACCCGAACCCCACAATGGTGGCATTCGGCTTTCGGGATTGTGTTTTTTTCTTTGTTTATTTAGTGTGTGTTCTCGAAACCTGCAACCCGTAATTTCAGGATGGTTGTTTCGCTTCACAGTTTAACGTTCTGAAGCCCGTGACCCACATAGTAGGTTTTCGGCTTTCGGAAATCCTTTTTTTTACTTCCATTTTTGTGAACCCGCAACCCACAAATCCGTACCTTTGGGTTTCGGCGTGTGGGATCTTTGAATAAGAACTTCATGAAAATGTTTGAACCCGATTCCATATTCCGCCTTGGTTAATCTCAATCGTCTTTCTATTATGACCTCGTGGTCATGTTGATTTTGGGTAATTAGTTAAGTCAGGCTTTTCCATCTTGTCTTTTGAAACTTGGTTTTGCCAAATTATCATTTTTCTGTGTAATTCATGACAGTGGACACTATTACAAGTCTATCAGTTACTTCATGTTGAATGGACACCATCTCTCCGCCTTAAGTTCGCCATGTCTGGACTCAAGCTTTGACATCTTGTCATTTTTGTTCCACCTCTTAATGATCGGATTTGTTATGTGCGAAGAATTGATAGCCCGTGCACTGGAACTCCTAGTCGAGACCTTTTTGCACATCAACTCTATCACCATAACCTTCATCTCCGTTATTAATCACTAGTCATAATTATTGATGGAAGATTGCATTTAATGATTTGATCATAAAGGCAATTCAAAATCATCCGAGTAGTAATTGAACTCATACTTTGCACAAGCTTTGATCCGACTAGCACATACCTCGGCTCTTTTCATTACAATTGAAGTAATTACAATGAATTGACTGGATAAGTTTAATCATTGCAGATTTTCCCCGCCCAATTATCATCGACCTGTTTGTTGGCCTTTAAATAGAAATTAACATGAAATCCCCAGTTCATCCCTTGCCTTCTGGAAGATGTAAGCCTCTGTGCGGTATTTTTTGCGTCCTACTATCCAAGACTCAATCAGAATGAGTAATATTCATGCAGATGGTGAATTTTCTAATGTTCAGGTTGAAAATGAAGAACTCTACCCCATGTTGTATCAATAAATGTTGTCACCACCGTTTGATGCATGTGTTCCTGATCTTAGCAGCGGTAGTAGTGAAGAAGAATTCGAAACTTTGTCTGCCTACGTGCAAAACCCCGAAGAGCAAAGGAAGGAAATTCTGGAGGAATCAACTGATCTCGATATTGATGTTATATAGGACTTTCTAATCAATGAAGAACTTGTCGTGCCGGCTACTGTTCCTGAAGTAAATCCTCTAATGGATTTCTCTGTTTTTGACAGTTGGTTCCCAGACCCCGAATTTCCTACAGTGGATGCTCTGCAAGCCACACCACCTGTCGATGATAGTGAACAATTTGTGATTGAATTTTTATGGTGCCACGAGACCTTATCTGATTAAAGAACAAGTATTTCTTTTGTGAAAGGTGGCAGAAAATCTTTTAAGCTTAAAAATAGCAAGATTTCTTGGATCGATGGTTAGATCCGATTTTGTAATCCCTATTTTGTATAATTTCTCCTTTTGGAAATCTTATGTAAATTTAGTATATAAGGAGGAATGTTTCCCTTAGTAAAGGGTTGGGAATTTTGGAATTGCAATTCAACAGGAGATTGGACTGAAGATACTTTGTTTATCAGAGTCATTGTAATTTTTGTACAAGAATTCTCTATTCAGGAAAGTTATCTTTTAATCCACCTTCTAATGTTCTTCAAATTTCTTTGAGAATTGTTGAGTTAACGTTTCAAATTTGTCATCGGTTATGTGTTCAATCTTTTGCAGGACATTCATTAATGCATAAGATCTCTCATATTGATTTCTCTGTATGTCTAGATTATGCTCAAAATTGTTCTATTAAATTTCTTTAATTGAATGTTTTCATTTTTTAATATTTTTGCAAATGATTCGATGCAAATAAATATGTATAATCAAATGTTAATTTTTCAATTAACTCAAGGATTACAAATCAGATATTTGAATAGGCTTAAACACTTTGAAGAATTGTCACTTAAGTTTTATTAACTGATAAAACTTTAATTAACAAGTGAAGAACCCGAAGACATTTCTGTTTAAGGTACTTAACTACTTGTTTGCCACGCTTCAAATTTGATCTGCACAACATCAACTCTTCCTTTTAGGCTAGATCTGACTTAGAATAGGTTCTTTCCTTAGGTAGGTTAAGTTAGATTTTGGTAGCTACTTTTTACTTAGTTTTCCTTGATAGGAAAACTAATCTTTCAAGATCAAATCTTTTACTCATAGAGTGCCAGCGGAGGCCAAATATCCGTGGGTGATTACCACACCAAACAGCTCGAGGATAGAATTTCCCTTGCGCAGGGTCTTTCGAAGTCTTTGGTCGGGTTTTCATCCCCTGTTGTGTGCCTTGGAACCCATTCCAGCACTTTTCACTTACCCTACACCCCCGAGGCATCAACATGGCCATAAATGTCGTATATTGCACAAGGGTGATTGGTACACAGGGATTTATCATGAGGGTAAGGGGTGATGTTAAGTTTCACAACTGAGATGTTAGCATCATCATATAACATTTTCATGTGTTCCTGAAGTGCTGGTAATTGTGGACATTGATGGGTAGCATGGCCCAGATCATCGCACAAAGAGCATTTGGGGGGAGCACTAAATGTCATGGGGGTTTTTGCTTTCTTTAGGGTAGGTGGGGCGATATGGGTTGCAGGTGAAATAGTGTAGGTTTGTGGGCCTCTGTGTGATGAACCTACAATAATTAATTAATGCAAATACACAAGATATCAGAAATAATAGAACTCAGAATCACTTTTATATTGATCACGGGCCACTTCGAGGGGGAAACCTCCTTTGAGCAAGCTCAATACAATTAACTTCACAGTTCCTTCAATGACCTCAACACACACTTATATACTAAGTCTATGCCCAATACTATGAGTCAAAACCATGGGACATATAATACTACGGGACGAATTACAAAGCATATGCATCCAATACTATGGGTCAATACTATGGGCTAATATAAACTACGGATCAACAAATACTACGGGACGACTTACAAAGCATATGCGTCCAACAACAATATACTAACATAGTAAAGAGAAGGGTTGACATAGGTTCCTAACATCCCCTCTCCCTTAGAAAAGTTTTTGTCCTCAAAGATTTGTTTGGAGAAATTGCTGCAGAATCTGAAGGAGTGGTTCCCCGGTAGCATCCTCGGGTTGCATTTTGGGCCACTGACGCCTTTGGAGTGTCAAGGAGGATTTCTTGGAAGTCTGTAGATGAAGAAGAACCCTGTCAGCTGCGTGGAAAATGCGCTTAGAATGGTGCTGATCGGCTTGTTGTTTCAGGTGAATTCTGGCCATGTGAAGATTGTCCTACATAATGAGAAGAATTTGATCGCGGTTTCGAAGAACCGAGTCAATTTCCTAAACTGGGGAGCTGCTAAGGGTGTATGGAAGAAGAACTGGCAGTGTTTTTCCATAGACTACTTCATATGGTGTCCTTTGAGATGTGGTATTGTACCCCCAGAGCGCTGGTAGGAAATCCATAGAAATAGTTGGCCAAAGCTGTGTAGGGATGGGCAAGGGTTTCAACAATCCCGAAAGGAGTGTCGTTTCACCCTTTTTGACTTGGAAAGTATCATCGTCATCCACCATCTATTGAATTGTCATTTTTAGTCCCTGCCAAAATAAGTTACATTGTTCCCGGTCATACATTTTGCAGAACCCAGAGTGCCCTGTTGATGAAGAAGCATGGAGTTCATAGAAGAGATAGCCCTGTTGAACATATTGCAACCAATTTGGAACAAGCAGAGAAAGAGCTGTAAGAGAAACTGGGTGATCTTCCACCATATTGTCCTTACCCTTCTTGTAAGTGATCACATAGGGATAACCCATGAGTTGGACAACCCATTTCAGGTGGGTTGGGGAGGAGACCCATTGTTCCAGAAAATTTTCCAGACTCTGGAGATCAGTCTTGATGCAGAAATAATGCCCTAATAGGTATGGCTGCCACTTCTGTACTGCATGAAAAATAGCCATCATTTCCTATTGAGAGGTAGATGTGGCTAAATTCTTATCAGAAAGGTCTCTTGAAGGTAGCAAGCACATTGGTTCAGCAAAGATACCTGCATATCTATCCAAGGAAGTAGTGGAGACTGTTGATGGGTTCATCTGAATGGAATTGAGCTGAGCGATGACATCATGTGAATTCTTTTTAAGGATTTTTTCCAGGCGATGTGAACTGATGATGCAGAGAGACCCTGGTTGTAATCCCATAAATTTTTGTTGTGCCCCATTGAGTTTAAACTGCATCCAAATTTCAGCAAAATCCCATAAGATGGGGCCAAGTGTGCGTAACCATTGAATGCCCAAAACAGCATCACATCCGCCTAAGGACAAGGCAAACATGTCAGAGCATAGGTTATAATCTTCCATAGAGATACGCACATTGTGACACTTCCCCTTGCAAGGTAAGGTGCCCCCATTGGAAACCATGACTTCAAAGTTGGAGCAAGGATGGACAAAACAATCAACCTGTTTGGCAATCCGAGGGTCAATGAAGTTATGAGTGCTACCAGAATCAATGAGTATGGTAAGAGGGAGCTTCTTGAAGTATCCCTGAACCCGCATTGTTTGTGGGGTGGTGACGCTGGTTACAGCATGGAGAGAGATCTCGGGTGGGTCGTCCTAAGATGGGGTGTCAACAAGCGAGTGTTGAATGTCGACCTGATCATCTACTATATCTGTAGCTTCTTCAACAAGTTCTAAGGCAGACGGAGAATCCACATCCAAGAGATAGAGCTTTTGTTGAACACATCTATGTCCCCTAGTGAATTTCTCATCACAATTATAGCAAAGCCCTTTTTCTCGGCGTGCTTGCATTTCTATTTCAGACAAATGCTTGATACGAGTTGGTTGAGGAGCAGGCGTGATGGGAGGTCGTTGGGAACCCATATTTCTGAAGGGAACAAAGGTGGGTTTGGAGAGTTGTTGAGCTGCGATCTTATCCTCGGCCAGCTTAGACAACCCTAGGACTTCCATCATTGTGTTGGGACAAAACATTTTGACCTCTGAGCGGATTTCATCCTTGAGACCACTGAGAAAACAACTCCTGTAGAATTCATCAGACAATCCTTCTGTGTGATTGGCCAATTTCTCAAATTCTGTCTGATACTCTCTCACTATGCCAATTTGGTGAAGTTTAGTGAGTGCTCCTGTGAAATTATCAAAATCACTAGGACCAAATCGTGGCAAAATGAGTTGGAAAAAATCTGTCCAGTTTGGATCGGGATGAGCTTTGATGTACCAACGGTACCATTGAAGGGCTTCCTATTCCAAATGAAAGGATGCAAGTGGAACTTTCTAGGCATCAGAAGTATTATGTAGACTGAAATATTGTTTTCTACTCGATATATCCATCTAGTCGAATCAGTACCATTGAAGCAAGGAAAATCAAGCTTCGGCCCACGAAAATTGCTGGAAGAAGAGAACCCGGTGGCTGCAAAAGATTCTGGCTGTCTGGTATTGTTCATGGCTGAATGTTGAAGATGGCGACTGAGAAATTTTTTATCCATATCTTGGAGTTTGGTTTGGATGGCTGCAAGTGCTTCCTCCATGGTGTGTTCTCCTGCACGTGTGACAACCATAACCAGGGTTTTTTTTTTGGTGGAATGGGTAGAAAAACACAAACAAAAGCTGATTTAGTAAAGGGAAATTTGGATTGGGGAAACAATCTGATGGGTAATTGGGGTTTGACTAGATTTTGGACACTGTCGAAAGGACAAGAAAGCAAAAAGGGGGATTTCAGAAGCAGGGTGAGAGAATGAGAAAATTTGGCAGAGAGGGATAAAAGAAGCAGAATTCAGAAAGGAACTCTGTGGTAAAATTTGAAGGTGATTGGGTGAAATCTGAGGAAGTTATGGCAAACCCTAAAAATAGACAAATGTGTAATTTCGGGCTTTGGGAAGGGGAATTGGGGATAGGGTCCTCAGGAATGAAAGATGTAGAATGGTATGATGGGGGTTCCCCAAAAATTTCAATGGAAATAGAGTGAAAACAAGGGAGATCGAAAATAGCAGCACAATGGTGCGGAAGGGATCGAAAACGGATGGATTTGAAATTGCGACTGGATCTAGAACGAATTTCAGAATAGACCTGAAACGGCTAGATCTGGAGCGGAAGTGATCGGCAACAATTCAACTGAAAATAGATATGGACCCCAGGTATGTACGGCTTCCTAACAGTTCAGGTGTTTCACTCGGCCACCAATGCTGTCTGATGGCTTGCGTATTGGGGCAGTACCCCTCACTCCACAGCTCAGGTAAAACTGATAACCGCTTTGCCACAAACGACTGCTCTTGGTTTACCTCATGGGTGGGAATTAGTCAATCAGGTAGGGGTCGTTGCCCTTTTCGCTGGCAGGTCCTCTCAATGGGCCAGCTACTGTGGGGTTCCTGTGGTACTCCTCACAATGAGTTTTAGGGCTTATGCCCAAGTACTTCCCACAGTTAAGCGGATAGGGATTATTCCCAAATCCGAAGCTGCAACAGATGCGAAAAAAAAAAATTTGGCAGAAATTCCACCCAACGAGCCCAAGAAAGTGCTCTGATACCAGATGTAATGAACCTGCAATAATTAATTAATGCAAATACACAAGATATCAGAAATAATAGAACTCAGAATCACTTTTATATTGATCACGGGCCACTTCGAGGGGGCAACCTCCTTTGAGCAAGCTCAATACAATTAACTTGACGGTGCCTTCAATGACCTCAACACACACTTATATACTAATTCTATGCCCAATACTATGAGTCAAAACCATGGGACATATAATACTACGGAACGACTTACAAAGCATATGCGTCCAATACTATGGGTCAATACTATGGGCTAATATAAACTACGGATCAACAAATACTACGGGACGTCTTACAAAGCATATGCGTCCAACAACAATATACTAACATAGTAAAGAGAAGGGTTGACATAGGTTCCTAACACTCTCCCCCCTGTGTGAAGTGGCGGGGGGGGGTGCATTACTAGATGTTGATGCGGTTCTCACCCCTAGAGGTGGTTGGTTTGTCACAGTGATAGGTTGTACATCTTGTAAAATGACAGTTGGTGTTGGAGGAGGATTTGGGGCAGGCAGGTACCACACAGGTAGTCCTAAAGTTAACTCTGGAAGATTGAGCATAGCCATTACTGGGATAGTCTGAATGGGTGTGGCTCCGACATGACTTGGCACTGAGGGTGGTTGCATAAGTAAAGGGGGCTATTGGTTAGGTGCATGTGTATTGTGCGAGTGGGTGTACAAATAAGATATCTCGATTGTCTGCAAAGGTGGTGGAATGGATTGGAATGTGGAAGTCATTGGAATATCTAAGTATATCTCAGGTCCGACTGTGGAGATGAACGATGTGGGTGCACTCTAAACGGGTTGTTCAATCATAGGTAGAACATTTTCAGGTGCGGTGGGGGCATTAGGATCATAGTATGTCAGTTGATCAATTTTGACTACACGTCCCTCATGGGGGAACATCATAGTGCGGAAGACAGATGAAGCAACAGCTCTCATGGTATGCATGTAACTTCGTCCTAGTAAGAGGTTGTAATCAAGCTGGGCATTGGTGACCTCTATGTCTATAAGTATAGTTTTTCCACCTAATTGGATGGGCATGTTAACCAAAAGGCCTTGTGGTTGAGCTGACCGGCCATCATAAGCTCGTAATGCAGTGGTGGATGGCTATAGTGTAGGAGATCCGAGCTTCTGTCAGATAAATGTCGACATTACGTAGGTGGAGGCACCTTCATCGATGAATCACAAGGTTCTGAATGGATAGAAAAACTTGGAATGCTAATGTGGAAGGAAAATGTGGTTTGGCTTGGTCCAAGTCGAATGCCATCATTCGTGAATCGTTAGGGTCTATCGCACCAATGGCAGATAGCAATATTTTCCTCTATGTAGAACAATTTTTTAGGACTTCCAGGGCAAACATAGGAGCGGGGGACTGGGATGAGTATTCCACAATGTTATAATTAGCGGCGGCATGAACGTTAGGATTATTGTTTATCTGTCATATGGGGAAGCGAGGGGATTTAGGACCCCCGTCCAATGGTATAGTAGGTATACATAATGGTTGATCAGTTGGAAGGGTGGTAGTAGCTGGATCAGCGGGCATGGCCTCAGGGGTGGGGCCATATTGGTTTCGACGTGTTTGGAGGTGGACATCAGCTGATCAAATCATTAATAGATGCTGAGTACCTGAATCTGTGTGTTTGTATTCAGTTGTAGCATAAGTGATTTTCTGTTGTGGTGTCGCGGATCCTTGTGGGGGATCCATCAGACAGGTGTTCACTACTCCTTGCGTGGGTAAAGGATTCTGCAATACCATGGGTTGCGGTTGAGGAGGTGGCGCTGGCTGTGCCGTGTGGCCTTGGAGTTGGGCGTCATCAGTCTAGAGTTGGCGCGCTCGCTCCAAATTGGGGCATGAGTGTGTGTAATGGCCATATACCCCACATATGGAACACAAATGGTTTGTTCTTAAATTAGGATTTTTACCCTATTTTGGTGGACGTTCAGGGTTTTGGTTGGCGGGAGTAGCGTTATTATTATTCGGAGGATTGGGTGGCTGACCGCCTTGGTTTTGAGGTTGATTGTTCTTGTGGTTGCGTCCTCTTCCGCGGTTCGATTGACCTCCTTGATTAAGTTGGTTGTTCTAGTTTTGGGGTCGGTTCTGTTGTGCATACACTTTCCCTTGGGAAGTAGGGGGATTTTGAAGTTGCACAAGTGCTGGAGCAGGTTGTGGTGGATAATAAGATGGCGGGGATGGACGTGGTCTAGGTGCTGATTGTGGTTGTTGGTAAGTCTGAGCAACTTGAGGTTGTGGTGCTGCAGGTGTTGCTTGTGGAGGGTAATAAGCCGATTGGGCTTGTGAGTGGACAGGAGCATGAGTGGCCTATTAGTGATAATACGTAGGAGGTGCATAAGCTGGAGGTGCATTTTCGTAACAATATGGTGGACATGAGGGTCCATGAGTGTGGTTAGAGTGTGCCATGGGAGCATATGAGGTTGTAGTTCCAGAGTGATATGTGGCCCGCAAAAGGTCGGGGCCAGTATTATTAGGCATAATTGAAAAGGGTTGGTTGTGTGATACAACATGACCTATGATACCATTGGTGTTATGGGATGCCCCCGGTGCATCATTCCAGGATGGATCACTGCGGGGGGCATCAGGTAAGATGGTGTACAAATAGCCAGACTAGGCGTAGATTAGATCAAAATGTTGGGCTTTGAGAATGGCTTCTTCTTCTAACTAGATTTGTTCAGATGCCACGTCTTTGGCTATTACTGGAAGGAGAGTTTTTAGGAACCAATCCAGGAAAATATGGTCATCCAACTTGATCTTGCATAAACTACAACGTTTACACCACTCATGAATGTGATCAGTGATGTGGGTAACTCTGTTCTGCCTGCATGACAAGAGGATCTCTACTCCCGCGTCATAACGAACGAGTATCAGAAAGAACTGCAGAAAGGTCGAGGCAAAGGATGTGAAAGTGGGGTGGGTCCCGTGAGGCTGCTCGATATACCACTTGGCTACCGATCTGGTGAAATTCCTTTGCAACAAACGTAGGAAAATGGAGTCATCTACTATGAATTTGGAGGAACACCATAGATGGAAAGACATAATTTGATTTTGGGGATCCTCACCATCCTTCCCTTCAAACTTAGGGATGTCTGATGGGAGTTTAGTAGGCATGTGAGGCCAAGTAGGATCATGTCTAATCGGATCATTTGTTAATATTGCCAGGTCCGGTAGGTTGAGACTAGCCATAAATAGCAAACTGGCAGAAGAGTGTGACATGGTCACCGGGGCGTATGTGCTGGTGGTAGCATTGTTGATCAGGCCACTGCCCCCAAAAGGAATATTAGCCGTGAGGGGGATATGATCCCCAAACAGAGGTGTGGTGTTGGTGTGGGAGGGTCCTGCGCCTCTAAGTGTAATGTGAGTGACAAATGGGGTGGGATTGACTCCCGTAGCTGTTGGGATTGGAATAGTGACAGGGATGGTGGGTGTGGGTCCCATTGAGGGCATACCTAGGGTAGATGTGGGTCCCATTGATGGCATACCTAGGGTAGTTTCTATAGTTGTGGCTACTGTGGTGGCCATTATGGTGGTGGGGGTAGTGGTAGACCCTCCATCTATAGTCCCTGTAAAGAGGGGTTGGAAGTCATGCCAGCCATGGGGCTAGTGGGTGTTGTGTATGTAGGGTTTTCTGATTCTGCCTCAGAGTCAGATGTGAAATAAGGGGCATCAAAGTTGGGTGGTGAAGCTCTACGCTAGTGACAATTGGATTTGAGTGAGAATGCTCTATGCCTATGACGAGTGGTGTCAAGTGAAATGTACTACAGGGGTTCATCCCGAAAGCACCAAGAATGTCTCGGGGACTCAATGGTGACAGACAGATATTGAAGCTAGTAGGTAGTGATGAGTGTGAAAAGCTAAAAAAACCTTAATGCAACCGAGTGTGCAGAAGGGGAGCGCAAAAAATATGGCACTCATGCCAACAACAAACTCAAAACACAAACAGTAACAGCTGTGCTACTATAAGTGGATTGATAAAAAAGGGTGTTCATAAAACCAACAAGCAAATGAATCCTAGAATAAAAAATGGTGTACTCGCTAAACCAAGGGGAGGTAAGAGAGCATGCAAACACCTAACTAAAAGGTATGATGGATCAAACTAGACACATCCTCTGCAAGGTGATGAAATCCAAGTCAAACAATACGAAAATTAGAACCAAATGGATAAATGTCCCCCTACTGAGAGGGACAGTGGGTAAAAGAATCCTAGAAGAATGGCTACTAAGATACCCTGTTCATGACACGTCCAAAAAGGTAAATCTGGAGCTCCTATTCTATTGTCGTTGTACTCCCACAAGGGTTGTACAACAAGAAAAACAAGTAGGTAGCCTTCGGTTACTGAATGGATTGTGGTATTCCACTCAGGCCTCCGGAACCAATCTTGCTACTTCGACCCTCTTAAGGGAGAGGCATTTCCGACAAATTGGTGTATAACAATGTTAACAAATACTAAGGTATTTCGGTACCCTAATAGACAACAACTATGTCTCAAGTGAAAGTGACTAAGGGGTGTTATTTGGATGCCTATCCCATCAATCCTACCTAACTACAATCTTCTCTTAATGTTCCCCAAGTGGGGTTAGAAGGTTGGTTGAGTTAAATAGATTTTAAAGCTCACTTTATTAATGGTGACAGAGTGTGTGTAAGTGTAATTATGTAACAAATAGAAAGCCTTGCTTGGGAGAATATTTATCAAATTAAAATGTTGAATTTAACTTGCAAATATGAAAATTTAACTGTAAATGCTTAACAATTTTCTTTTAAAAAAAATACTGAAAAATCTACAAATGGTATAGTAAAGAAAATAACAGAAAAAGTAAATGAATATCTAGGGCTACAAGTAAAACAGTAGGCTGTCAAGGTGGAGATGGAAAAAAAATATGGGCTGAAATGGGTGATGAAAACTCAAAAGACAAATTGCAGGGTTCGGGTCGAAATCGCGACTATCTGAGACAAAACTCATGATCTGGATCATGGCTATTTGGGAAAATCTCGTGATCTGAGTCACGGTTGAGGGGATGTAAGTCACGATTTGAATTGTGGCTAATGGTCGAAAAGTCGCGATCTGGCTCATGGTTATCTGGGAAAAAATCGTGATCTAGATCGTTGGCGGCTAAAAACTTAGGGTTTTGGATCCGTGGCTTTTGGCTAAACAACTGCAATCTGGATCGCGATAGTGGGTTAAAAAACCTGCGATTTACAATATGGAAACAACCACCAAAAGCGAAAGCCGCAATGTAAAATTAAGGACTGTAGAGATTGTAGAAACAACAAAGGGCTATGGCAGCAAGCTATAGGCTTAATGGTAAATTAAATCTACAATAATAAAGATAAATAACAACTAAAATAAGAAGAAATCTAGATCTAACCAACGATTCAAAGTTTCAAAGAAAAGCGGAGTTGCCAAAAACTGTAGCTTGGGTGTTCACCCAAGCTTTTGCAAATGAGCACCTACTAACTTCGCAGTAGCAGTTTCGATAAAACAATCAAAACTAATGTAAAAAGTAAGAAATTAATCTAACATGTGCAAGAAAGTAAATTTAGATCAAGAACAGTAAAAAACTAGATCCATGAGAGAAACAATAAAAAACTTGATATTTTATATTAATGAGCAAACAAAGGTTTGCAATGGTTTACCTCAAGGGTGAGGTTGCTAGAATTCTTGTAGCAGTACATGAGTAGTGCTCCAGTGCTCCAATAGTCTCTCTCTTCTCCAATATGCTTCAAGGGTGGACCAAATGTTCACTCTTAATAAAGAACTTCAAGCTAAAAAAGGATGGGCTAAGCTCAAGAGTAATTTTGGTAGCATGAGGATAGGATGAATGTGGATGAATAATGGGGAGCCTCTATCAACTTTTTATAGCTTTTGGGCGATGCAGAACACAACCATGGTTTAAGGTAACCAATGGTATTGTACAAATGGTTTTAGGGTTTCTTTTCCTCTTTTTCCCTCTTTTTTCCTTTTTTGAATATATTTTTGAATTTTATTCCCTTGTAATTGATTTTTGGGAATTTTGGACCCCTTTGGAGGGTTTTTTGTATTTTTTGAGGAAAATTAAATATTTTGAGGAGAAAGAGATGGATTTTTTCCTTTTTGGTGGCCTTTGAGGGTTTTTTGAGGTTTTAGAGGAAAAAATGGTAGGAAAAGTGGACAAATGGGTCATGTGACTTAGGGAGATGATCTAATGAGCATTTTTTGGGTGTCAACAGGAAGGGTGCAGGTGCAATGAGGATGGAGGAGGTTGGTGGCTGCAGAAGTAAGCAACGTAGTGGGGGGGTGAGGGGGCGTGTCTGTGGAGGAGCGGAGTGGTGGTGGTTGAGAGGGGAAGCTGCGGTGTGGAGCAGCACGTAGGGCTGGAGCCGAAGCGACGGAGAGAAGCAATAGGATGGAGGGAGCGAGGGAGACCGAGGGTCAGCAGAGAGTGGAGGCGACGGAGAGGGGCGTGTAGTGGTGGATGGAGGGTGGAGGAAGTGTGGAGGAGATGGGGCTACGGGGAGAGGTGGTTGCAGGGTGAGAATGGAGCGGAGTGAGAATGAAGGGTGAGAATGGAAGTAACGTGGAGGGACAGAGTAGAAAGGGGATGGAGTGGAAGCATGCCGAGATCCGAGTAGGCTCTGATACCAAATGCAGTGACCGTATCCGGTTGCTAAGTTAAGAAGTGAATCCTACTTCCATATTTGTGATAAAATAATAATATTATATTGATAGATGATGATTAATACAATTGGTGGCCACCATTATATATGGTGTGGGCATCCATGTATGAGAAGACACGACGCTACCTAATACTAATTAATATTTGTATTTAATTATTTTATATTTGTTACACAACTCTACGAATTGCAAGCTCATTTAAAGAATGCTCTTGTAATTGTTTCTCACCTTAATCTGCTCAAGCTTATGAGGACTTGGATATTTGTCAAATCATGGTAACTTGCATGAGATGGAGCTTTTCATATGGTTGATAAAGGGAAAAAAATCTATGCTAGATAGTGGATGTTAATTGATGGATACATGGAAACGCTCGGCATGCTCATGTTTTCCAAGTTGGGCCAAGTCAGTGCCATGTAAGATGAGGATCACTGAAGTTAACGAGCAAAGAGATTAGTCAACCAATCTAATTCAAGACATTCCTTAGGTTGATATAGTTTCCTTCAGAAAATTTATTTCAAACCCTATTCATGTGAAACCTATTTTGCAAGGTTTCTTGGATAGTTGGTCAAAAATATGGAGGAAAGAGATTAGATCCTATTTATTTAAGGTTGAGCTTTAGCTAGAGTATGCTAATTACCTCGATGTCACAGAAATGTGAGAAGTATATTTAAAGTGGATGGAATATCTCACTAATCCTACTCATTATGATTAGATATCCATAAATATTAGGAATATTCTTCTCATTTTGTGGATCTAGTCGATATGTTTTATCTGGCATTTATTTTCTAGCAATCAGAGGTGAAAGAAGGAGAAAAACCTTGGTCGAACCTCTGGTTAAATTTTTTTGTACCAGACCAGGTTGAAATTTCTGTACATTTTGGACAATTTACGTATGTTAGAGCATTAAAAACCCACTTAATACTTAGGATATAATTTATTTCTCTTTTTATTAGTTTCCTAGGTAGTTTTACTATGTTTTTGCCACTTACTTGTCTCCTAGGTCCACCACATTCCATCCTTATCCACTTGAGTGCATCCTTGGTCATCCTTCCTACTTTACTACCTATCTAGCATGGAAAGGGAGCATTTCCTTCTTTTGTAGTGCTTTCACAGCTTTTTCCTACTTTTTGATGGATAAGACTAAAGCTAGGCGCTCCAGTGCTTTTGGCAGCTACTAGATTTTGTGGCCAAAACGCCTTGCCTCTTTTTCACTCCAAAATATATCATATTTTTCCATTTTCAATCTAATTCACATTCCAAAATATTTTTAGCCAATTTTTTAGCATCTTGAGTGAGTTGTAGAGAGATGTTTCTACCTTGGGGGGTTTTAGCTAGTTTAGTAAGCATGCTTTTGTGACCAATTCGAATGCCTCCATAGAAATTCAATTTTTTGATGTAACTCTATATATTTCAAGACACTTTATGGTACATAGTTGGATGATGTACATTTATGCTAATACAGTTTAATATTGTGCATAATTCTGAGTCTGATTTTGAGTGTTATTGAAAATTCTAGACTAGCAATTTGTGTGAGAAGTGTTTTCAATATTATGATCAGCCTGTGATTTTATTTCACATGGTATCAAATTTATTTAGGAGAGCATATCTAAATCCAGTAGCGCACCAGAAACAATGGATTTTCCACATAAGTCTCATGGACAATTACCTTGTACTCTTGAGTTTAGCTCAAGAGGTCTACCCAGGCATGACAGACTCCTGCATGTTCCTATTGTCATATTGTAGAGCTCTGTAGTTTGAATCATTCTCCAGAGAGTTTTTTGTTTTTGTTTTTGTAGGTACCTATCAGTCCTCAGTGTGCACCTCAGTCTACTCATGGATCCATCTCAGAATGTGCTTTTGAATCCATTTAATTATTTTCAATGGAAGGCATAGATGGAGATTTTTTTGAGGTCGAAAGGCCTCTGCATAGTAACAATGGGAACATAAGGATAGTATACTAAGGCTGTAGAGAATTCAAAGAGGAACAATCATAGAGATGAGGCTTATGACCTTCTCTGCCTCAGCATATCGACAGATCTTCTATTTCATTTGGATGGTCTGACTTCACCGAATGAAGTGGGATAAATTGAAAGCCTTTTTTGGTAAAACCGATGATCTGAGAGGACATCAATTAGAGAATGAGCTGATTTCTCTAAGTTCAAGAATTTTCAATAATCTACGAGATTATTTCTCCAAATTAAATTCACTAGTTTTGCAGTTGAATAAATGCGGTCTTGAGAAGAAGGATGAGCAGTTAGTTTTGGAAATTATTTTGAAATTGGGGCAAGACTACTCAGTTGCCACAAATCCAGCTGTAAATAACTAGAAGATGCATAGTTTGTCTGAATTCATGGATTCTTTGAATCAGGAGAATAATAATCTTATGTTGATGGTCGCACTGAAGCCTTCAATAGATCAAGCTCTAGCTTCTGGTGACTCAATAAATTTGAAGGGTAAGAAGAAGGAAAACTCCAAAATTCCTTATGAGCAAAAGAAGGAGATATATAAGCCACAAGAGGAGCCCTCCACCGTCAGAAAATATCAACAGAAGAAGAAGGAGTGAGCCAAGTGCCCATACTTCCAAAGGGGCCTTCATCCTGAAAGATCCTGTATGAGAAATACCACAGATCAGATGGCACAAATCCTTGAGAACAACCATATCCCCATTCCCGAAGTTGAAAAGAATAAGGAAGGAAGTTCTAACTTATATGACAAGGAGTGATTCCATGCTCTAATGGCCATCACATCTTCATCCACTTCTTATATCATTGATTCTGTAGCTTCAAGGCACATGGTTGCAACCAGAGAATCATTTTCTACTCTCATTTTCTCTAATGGCCAAAATCCTATCACTATTCTTGGATATAACTTAGAAACTGCTTCAAAGGGTAAAGGTAGAATAGATCTTGGCAATGGCTCATTACTTAATGTGCTTTATGTCTCTGGTCTAGCTACAAAATTATTGTCTGTCTACCAAATGACCCATATCGGTTCACCCAAAGGAGTTGTCTTCACCCCTAATGATGTGGAGATCTCTGATATCTCCATAGGAAGAGTTGTTTCATTAGGCACCGTGGATCATTCCTATAGAGTCTACAATTTTTCACAATTTTTCTTATCTCCTCACCTATAGCGCTCCTCTCCCATGATAATGAAGCAAGAAAGATTTGGCATGAGAGGTTTGGCCATCTAAATTACGGATACATTCATGAACTTCATGACAAAAACATCACTTTATGTCCCTAGTCTAGCTGCAAACTTATTGTCTTTCTAGCAAATGACCCATACCAGTTCACCCAAAAGAGTTTTCTTCACCCTTAATGATGTGGAGATATCTAAGATATCCACGGGGATAGTTGTTACATTAGGCACTGCAAATGATTCCTCTAGAGTCTACAAGTTTTCAAATTTTTTTTCCTATCTCCTCACCAGTAGCGCTCCTCTCTCATGCTAATGAAGCAAGCAAGCTTTTGCATGAGAGGTTTGACCATCTAAATTACAGATACCTTCATGAAATTCATCTCTCTGATTGTGCCACTTTGACTTCCAAAACAAATATTTTCTTTCCAAAACAACCATTCATCTTGTTTTGCAACCTACCAGAAAAATGCTCGTCATTGGCAAAATTGGTTAAGTATTGAAAAAAAGGGCTTAAGTAGCCTTGGGAAAATGGCCACCATTTCTCACCTGTGAGGGATAAAATTTTTAGGAAAGCATCTACTTACAGGTGGATGATTTATGCACTTAACCATTATCTCAGTTTTGAAAACAAGTATATGGTCAAGAAAATATTGGCTTGCCAAAACAACCACTCATCCTATTTTGCACCTAAGACTGGCCTAAATGGCCTTAGGCAAATGCCTGCCATTTCTCATATTTGGGAGATAAAACATTTCTGAGAGCATATGTTTGTAGGTGGATGATTTATTTGCTTGGGCATTGAATCCTTTTTGAAAAAAAATTCTCTGTTCAAGGAGATATTTTCCTACCAAAAAAACCATTCAGCTTGTTTTGCACCCTTCCAGAAAAATGCTCGCCATTGAAAAAAATGGTTAAGTATTGAAAAACGAGCTTAAGTAGCCTTGGGAAAATGCCCACTATTTCTCACCTGTGAGGGATAAAGAATTTAGGAAACCATTCACTTGTAGTGGGGTGAATTATGAACATGACCATTGTCTCAATTTTGAAAAAAAGTCTCTGTTCAAGAAAATATTGGCCTGCCAAAACAACCACTCAGACTGTTTTGCACCTAAAACTAGCCTAAAGAGCCTTAGGAAAATACCCTCCATTTGTCACCTTTGAGGGACAAAACATTTTTGAGAGCATAAGTTTGTAGGTGGTTGATTTATTCACTTGACCATTTACTCCTTTTTGAGAAAAAGTCTCTGGTCAAGGAGATATTTCCCTACTAAAACATCCATTCATCTTGTTTTGCACCTTCCCAAAAAAATGCTCGCCATTGGAAAAACTGGTTAAGTATTGAAAAAAAGGGCTTAAGTAGCCTTGGGAAAGTGCTCACCATTTCTCACCTGTGAGGGATACAAAATTTAGGAAAGCACTAGCTTGCAGGTGGATGATTTATGCACTTGATCACTAGCTCAGTTTTGAAAACAAGTCCATGGTCAAGAAAATATTGGCCTGCCAAAATAGCCACTCAACCTATTTTGCACCTAAAACTGGCCTAAATGGCCTTAGGCAAATTCCTGCCATTTCTGATATTTGAGGGATAAACAATTTCAGAGAGCATACGTTTGTAGGTGGATGATTTATTCACTTGACCATTGACTCCTTTTTGAAAAAACGTCTTTGGTCAAGGAGATATTTTCCTGCCAAAACAGCCATTCAACCTGTTTTGCACTCTGCCAGAAAAATGCTCGCCATTGGAAAAATTGGTTAAGTATTGAAAAAAAGGGCTTAAGTAGCCTTGGGAAAATGTCCACCATTTCTCACCTATGAGGGATAAAATTTTTAGGAAAGCATCTGCTTGCAGGTGGATAATTTATGCACTTGATCATTGGCTCAATTTTGAAAACAAGTCTATGGTCAAGAAAATATTGGCCTGCCAAAACAACCCCTCAGCCTATTTTGCACCTGAAACTAGCCTAAATGGCCTTAGTAAAATGCCCACCATTTATCATATTTGAGATATAAAAAAGTTTTGAGAGCATAAGTTTGTAGGACGATGATTTATTCACTTGAACATTGACTCCTTTTTGAGAAAAAGTCTCTAATCAAGGAGATATTTTCCTTCCAAAACAACCATTCACCCTATTTTGCACCCTCCCATAAAAATGCTCACCATTGGAAAAATTGGTTAAGTATTGAAAAATGGGCTTAAGTAGCCTTGGGATAAAAATTTATCACCTGTGAGGGATAAATAATTTATGAAATCATAAGCTTGCATGTGGATGATTTATGCACTTGACCATTGGCATTGCATTTCATAAAAACATCATTTCCAGAAATTTAGAGACTCAACTAATCATTTTTATATAATCACTGTTAAATTCAGAATTCAGATATAAAATAAATTTTCATGAAAATTATTTATCATTCCTCGAATTTTTATTGCAAGGAAATAAAAACAATGAACAGAGTTTTCAAATGTAGATTCAACCAATGAAATTAACACGTTCAAGAAATTGGGTTTATGGTTCTACATCTACTTGTACTCACTTCTGTAAAATGTTTCATCTACAGTGAAATCCAAGTCTGCCAGATTAGCAGTTGATAGGGTTTCCCAATTTTTCATGTCCAACACAAAAATGCACACCGAGCCAATCCAAGTACACCCCATGTATGAAATATGGTCTGAGGCATAGTTATACATATATGAGCATAATTATCCATGAATCACCTCTTCCAAATTGGATACATACACATATCTGAGCCTACTTATCCATGATTTGGCAGGAAACCCATTTTTTCATGATTAGCACAAAAATTCACACTTCCTCAACCAATCAACTAATGATTTTTCTTACTATCATCACTATCATCTCAAAATAACCCATGAATGGGATACACATAGATGCTATGATTTAAAAAATTCTATAAACATCAGTAAGTACATGCTCTTATTGCTCTTATTTCTTGTTTTTTATTGATCAATAGTAACAGGAAAGTGCATTTATATTTCCTATTGAGATTACAATGGCTTGATAGAATGGTTTATTGCCAGCATGCACAACGTACCTTCAACACAATGAAATTATCAAAATAAATTTTTGCTTGAATAAATTTTCAAGAATTGTCTTTGTGTGAGTCGTCTTGGTGGCCAAAGGTAAGGACAAATACACTGGCATGTTTTCGTTCTTTCATCACCATGCCAAATATCACAGTTAAAAAAAGCAATTTTGAAAAACATTCTTAGTTTTATTTCTTCCATGAAATTTTTTTTAAGTTGCTCGCTAGATCGGTGATTCAACCACTTTGATTTTCAAAAAACATTATTAGTTTAATTTCTTCCCTGATTTTTTTACGTTGCTCGCTAAATGGGTGATCAGGTTTGGATGCTCAACCAATTTCAATTTAGGAAAAAATTCTTAGTTGATTACCCATCGGATCGTGATAAGGAATGGATGCTCCACCACTCCTATCACATAATTGCACCACCCTTTTCTTAAATACGTAGAAATTAAAATATAATTTACTTGCAGGTTTCACTCCTAGAATACGCTGGTTATTGAATGCAATTTAGAATTTCAAGACTCTTAAACCCACCTAACTCATGTTGAAACTGCGTTAACTATTTTTTTGGCCAGAAATTGTCCCCATTAAATTTTTTTCTGGCCACATACTTTTGCGATTAATTGACTCACTCACTATCTTCACAATAAAAAATATTATTTCCTCAACCATGTGGAGAATTTTAAACAATCAAAAAAATAATATTTTGACAAAGAAAACATCTTAAAAGCATCTTTTGGAATTATTCCTAATGAAATAGGATACATGCTAGACATTGTTAGGAACCCATGTCAACCCTTCTATTTACTTTGTTAGTATATTGTTGTTGGACGCATATGCTTTGTAAGTCGTCCCGTAGTATTTGTTGATCCATAGTTTGTATTATTGTTGTTGGACACATATGCTTTGTAAGTCGTCCCGTAGTAATTGTTGATCCATATTTTGTATTGGCCCATGGTTTGTATTGACACATGGTATTGACCCATGGTTTTGGCGCCTAGACTTAATATATAAGTTTGTGTTGAGACTAATGAAGGTACTGTGAAGTTATTTGTATTGAGCTTGCTCAAAGGAGGTTGCCCCCTCAAAGTGGCCTGCGATCAATATAAAAGTGATTTTGAGTTCTATTATTTCTATTATCTCATGTGTTTTCATTAATTAATTATTGCAGGTTCTTCACATCTGGTATCAGAGCACTTTCTTGGGCTCGCTGGGTGAAATTTTTGTCAAATTTTTTTTCGCATCTGTTTCAACTTCGGATCTGGGAATAATCCCTGTCCGCTTAACTATGGGAAGTACTTGGGCATAATCCCTAAAACGCATTGTGAGGAGTACCACAGGAACCCCAAAGTAGTTGTCCAATTGAGACGACCTGCCAACGAAAAGGGAAATGACCCCTAGCTAATTGACTAGTTCCCTCCCGTGAGGTAAACCAAGAGTTGTCGTTTGTGGCAAAGCAGTTATCATTTTTTTCTGAGCCATGGAGTGAGGGGTACTTCCCCAATACTCAAGCCCTCATACATCATTGGTGGTCGAGTGAATCCCCTGAACTGTTAGGAAGCCACACATACTTGGGGTCCATATCTATTTTCAGCTGAACTATTGCCGATCAATGTCACGCCATTTCAGATCCATTCTAAAATCCGTTCCATATCCAGCCGTTTCAGATCTATTTCAAATCCATCCGTTTTCGATCCAGTCAGCGCCATTTCAGATCTATTTTAGATCTGGCCATTTCCGATCCAGTCAGCGTCGTTTTAGATCCCTCTGTTTTCGATCACTTCCGCGCCATTGCAGATCTATCTGTTTCAAATCCCTTCCGCGCTGTTGCAGATCCATTCCTGAAAAAAAAACTTCTTTTTGGCCATATCTCTCTTGTTTTAACTCTGTTTCCCTTGAAACTTCCCTGACACCCTAGTAATCCCATTCTGCATATTTCATTCCTGAGGACCTTATCCCGAATTCCACTTCCCAAAGCCCGAAATCTCACATTTGTCGACTTTTAGGGTTTGCCATAACTTCTTCGGATTTCACCCAATCACCTTTAAATTTTACCACAGACTTCCTTTCCTAATTCTGCTTCTTTGTCCCTCTCTACCAAATTTTCTCATTCTTTCACCCCACTTCTGAAATCCCCATTATTTGCTTCCTTGTCCATCAGAAAGTGTCCAAAACCTAGTCAAACCCCAATTACCCCCCCGAGTTTTTCCCAAATCCAAATTTCCCTTTACTAAATAAGCTTTTGTTTGTGGTTTTCTATCCATTCCCCCCCCCTAAAAAAAAAAACTCCTGCTTATGGTTGTCACCCGTGCAGGAGCAACAACCATGGAGGAAGCACTTGCAGCCAACGAAACCAAACTCCAAGATCTGGATGAACAATTTCTTAGCCTCCATCTTCAGCATTCAGCCATGAACAATAACCAACAACACGAATCTTCTGCAGCCAACGGGTTCTCTTCTTCCAACAATTTTCGTGGTCTGAAGCTTGAATTTCCTTGCTTTAATGGTACTGATCCAACTAGATGGATCTACGTGTAGAACAATATTTCAGTCTGCATAATACTTTTGATGTCCAAAAATTTCCACTTGCATCCTTTCATTTGGAACAGGAAGCCCTTGAATGGTACCGTTGGTACATCAAGGCTCATGACGAGCCAAAATGGACAGATTTTTTCCAACTCGTTTTGCAACGATTTGGTCCTAGTGCTTTTGATGACTTCACCGGTGCACTTACTAAACTTCGTCAAAGTGGCATTGTGAGAGAGTATCAGACAGAATTTGAGAAAATAGCCAATCACACAGAAGGATTCTCTGATGAATTCTACAGGAGTTGTTTTATAAGTGGTTTTAAGGATGAAATCTGATCAGAGGTTAAAATTTTCTGTCCCAACACAATGATGGAAGTCCTAGGGTTGTCTAAGTTGGCAGAAGACAAGATTGCAACCCAATAGTGCTCCAAAACCATTTTTGTTCCCTTCCGAAATATGGGTTCTCAACGACCTCCCATCCTGCTAGCTCCTCGACCAACTCCTATCAAGCATTTGTATGAAACAGAGATGCAAGCAAGAAGAGAAAAAGGGCTTTGTTATAATTGTGATGAGAAATTCACTCGGGGAAATAGATGTGTTCAACAAAAGCTCTATCTCTTGGATATGGATTCTCCACCTATGTCTACAATTGGTCCAAAAAATCCAGATACAATGGATGATTAGGTTGAGATTTAGGAGCTTCCTATTGACCCCCCATCCCAGGATGAACAACCAGAGATATCTCTCCATGCTTTATCCGGCGTCACCACCCCCCAAACAATGCGGGTCAGGGGTTACTTCAAGAATCTTCCTCTTATAATACTCATTGATTCTGGTAGCACTCATAACTTCATTGACCCTCGGATCGCCAAACATGTTGATTGTTTTGTCCATCCTTGCTCCAACTTTGAAGTCATGGTTGCCAATGGGGACACCTTACCTTGCAAGGGGAAGTGTCACAATGTGCGTATCACTCTGGAATATTATAACTTGTGCTCTAACATATTTTCCTTGTCCCTAGGAGGATGTGATGTGGTTTTGGGTGTTCAATGTGTGATGAACCTGCAATAATTAATTAATGCAAATACATGAGATATCAGAAATAATAGAACATAATCACTTTTATATTGATCACGGGCCACTTTGAGGGGGCAACCTCCTTTGAGCAAGCTCAATACAATTAACTTCACGATGCCTTCAATGACCTCAACACACACTTATATACTAAGTCTATGCCCAATACTATGAGTCAAAACCATGGGACATATAATACTACGGGACGACTTACAAAGCATATGCATCCAATACTATGGGTCAATACTATGGGCTAATATAAACTACGGATCAACAAATACTACGGGACGACTTACAAAGCATATGCATCCAACAACAATATACTAACATAGTAAAGAGAAGGGTTGACACAGGTTCCTAACACAATGGTTACGCACACTTGGGCCCATCTTATGGGATTTTGCTGAACTTTGGATGCAGTTTTCAGCCAATGGGAAACAACACAAATTTAAGGGCTTACAACAAGGGTCTCTCTGCATCATCAGTTCACATCACCTGGAAAAGATCCTTAAGAAGAATTCACATGGTGTCATCGCTCAACTCCATTCCATTCAGATGCACCCATCAACGGTCTCCCCTACTTCCTTCGATAAATATGTAGGTGTCCTTGTTGAACCAGTGGGCTTGTCGCCTTCAAGAGACCTTTCCGGTACGAATTTAGCCGCATCTACATCTCAGCAGGAAATGATGGCTATTTTGCATGCAGTACAGAAGTGGCAGCCATACCTATTAGGGGATTATTTCTATATCAAGACTGATCTCCAGATTCTGGAAAATTTCCTAGAACAATGGGTTGGGTCTCCTCCCCAGCACACCTGAAATAGGTTATCCAACTCATGGGTTATGCTTATGCGATCACTTACAAGAAGGGTAAGGACAATTTGGTGGCACATGATCCTTCTCGCACATTTTATGACCCAGTTTCTCTTATAGTTATTTCTCTGCTTGTTCCAAATTGGTTGCAATCTGTTCAATAGGGCTATCTCTTCTATGAACTCCATGCTTCTTCATCAGCAGGGCACTCTGAGTTCCTCAAAATGTATGCCCGGGAACAATGTAACTTCTTTTGGCAGGGACTGAAAATGACAATTCAACAAATGGTGGTTGACTATGATACTTTCCAGGTCAACAAGGGTGAAACGACACTCCTTTCGGTACTGCTCGAACCCTTTCCCATCCCTACACAGATGTGGACAACTATTTATATGGATTTCCTATAAGCACTCCACTGGTACAATACCACATCTACAAGGACACCATATGAAGTAGTTTATGGACAAGCACCGCTAGTTCTTCTTCCATACACGCTTAGTAGCTCCACAGTTCAGGAAATTGACTCGATTCTTCGAAACCGTGATCAGATTCTTCTCATTCTGCAGGACAATCTTCACATGGAAAGAATTCGAATGAAACAATAAGCCGATCAGCACCATTCTGAGTGCACTTTTCATGTAGTTGATATGGTCCTTATTCATCTATAGCCTTCCAAGCAATCCTCCCTAAAACTCAAAAGGCATCAGTGGGCCGGAATGCAACCCAAGGATGCTACAAAGGAATCACTCCTTCAAATTCTACATCAATTTCCACATCTAAAGCTTTGAGGACAAAGCTTTTTCTAAGGGAGAGGGGATGTTAGGAACCCATGTCAACCCTTCTATTTACTTTGTTAGTATATTGTTGTTGGACACATTTTCTTTGTAAGTCGTCTCGTAGTATTTGTTGATCCATAGTTTGTATTATTGTTGTTGGATGCATATGCTTTGTAAGTCGTCTCGTAGTAATTGTTGATCCATATTTTGTATTGACCCATGGTTTGTATTGACACATGGTATTGGCACCTAGAATTAGTATATAGGTTTTTGTTGAGACCAATGAAGGCACCGTGAAGTTATTTGTATTGAGCTTGCTCAGAGGAGGTTGCCCCCTCGAAGTGGCCTGCGATCAATAGAAAAGTGATTATGAGTTATGTTATTTCTTCTATCTCGTGTGTTTTCATTAATTAATTATTGTAGGTTCTTCACTCCTAGAATACGCTGGTTATTGAATGCAATTTAGAATTTTAAGACTCTTAAACCCACCTTCGTCGATGCCTAACTCATGCTGAAACTGTGTTAACTATTTTTTTTGCCAGAAATTGTCCCGATTTGCCGAGAAATTGTCCCCATTAAAAAAAAATTGGTCACATACTTTTGCGATTAATTGACTCACTCACTATCTTCACAATAAAAAATATTATTTCCTCAACCATGTGGAGAATTTTAACCAATCAAAAAATAATCTTTTGACAAAGAAAACATCTTAAAAGCATCGTTTGGAATTATTCCTAATGAAATAGGATACATGCTAGACTTGGATATAATGTTATGGGATGAAGATGAGAAAATCAAAGGCGGTGACACCTAGAACAAACTTGACAAGTGTAATGTCCCCTCCCATCATACTAGTGCGATGGAGAGAACGTGATGCTAAAGCTGGGCATCTGGCCCCATAATTCCTAAATAAAGATTAACACAATATAAAGAGACATATGTAGATGTATAAGTGTAAGAAACACAACGGAAGTAAATTCAATTACATATTTATCATACGTTCAAGATATTCATGACATTCATCAAATAAATACATTGTAGACTTAACACAAGAGAGTACTTATCTTATAACAAAGTAGTCCCGAGTAACTGGCTATGCAACTCCAACATTGCACCCAACTATAGGCCAGTTTTGGTCATCAATTTCTCAACACAAATGCCACCCTTGAGTTGGGCATGATCTCTACAAGGAAAAAGGGAACAGCAGACTCACACATAGCCCAAAGATACACCAAAATCAGCCAAGCCAATCTACAATTGGGTTTATCAGGCTGCTAAGGTAGTGGAAAGGGAGAATTGCTAATCTAGTGAGCTCAACCCCAGAGATATGGACACCCTCTACAAGATCTATCTAGCTTGGTCCCCACAATACCTACACACCTGGAACAAGGAAGTATTCCCTTCACTACTACACACCAGGAACAAGGAAGTATTCCCTTCACTACTACACACCTGGAACAAGGAAGTATTCCATTCTAGTGTTCTTCAAGGTGTGCATAGAAGAGAAACCAGCCCTTTTGATCTTCTTGAGAGGTTACCTCCTCACTAGGTTTATCAAGCCAAGTCTAGTCCACTTCCACTCCTAATTCTTGCTCACAAATTCCAACCAAAACAGGGATGCACACAACAACAAAAATCGCAAGTGCTGGGTATGAAGAAAAACATGGGCAACCAAAAACGAAGTGGTAGATTGGGAATCAGCCATGGGAGAGCAAAATAGTTTCCTGAAAATGTTCATGGGCATTCCAGGGGCAGAAACGACCTCCATAAACTCCCAAAAAGTGACTCCCTTTCTCCAAGCCACTGTGGAATACAAAAACGAGCTCCCAGCTATGGAAAATGAAGGAAAATGGTAGTAAACGTGATGGAGAAAGACCCAACTAGCTCAGAATGCGTGAGAGAGCAAAGAACATCGGTGAAGAATGGCTTTGGGCACCATTTCGTGGGTGTTTTCTTCTTCAGAAGCAAAAGTACGTTTTCTCAAGTTGATGGCTTGCCCATGCACGAAATTGGCTGCCATACCTCTTCATTCCCAAGGCATTAACTACCTCAACCAACTCTTAGAATAATTAAATGATTGGGTGCATAAGTCAAAATGGGTAGTTGGAGTTCATTCATTGACATTTGGCTTATCACCATGGGCTCAAGGGTTTGAATAATTTCCCTCCCTATTCCTTGTAGAATCATGCCCCCATCTCTTGTTGCATTGCATAGCTAGTTGTGGGTATTTCATTAAAATTCGTATTTACATGATGTCTTAATTTACATTGTGTCTATCTAGCAAAAGAACCATAGGAAGCTATTTTTAATTGCCGATACATAAAGCGATAAATTGATGGTGGGGAATTGGCCTTGAGCTCCTCACCATGATTTAATAACGATATTTACATCATTTACAATCTTAATGCAATAGGGTCAAAATGGGGACATTACATTCCCCTCCCCTTACATTAGCATTGTCCTCGGTGCTCATCAAAATTGAACAAAAATGGATATGCCACCCTCATGGAATCCTCTAGCTCCCATGTAGCCTCATCGGGACCATAGTGCTTCCATTGCACCTTTTCTTGTCCAATGGATCGGTTCCAGAGCAATGTTACCTTCTTGTCTAATATGCACAATGGGTCGTTTTGGAACTCTCCCTCAGGTTCCACCTGGATCACATCCCAATTAATCACATGGTTATGATCATCTACATATTTCTTAAGCAACGAGACATGAAAAACATTATGAGCTCTAGTGCTAGCAGGCAATGCAAGTCTATATGCAACTGGCCCTATTCTTTCAATCACTTCAAATGGCCCACAATATCTAGGTGATAGCTTGGCACAACTCCTAAGCTTCAAGGAAATCTTCCTTGACCTCGCTCTAAGATACACATGATCCCCAACACTGAATTCCCTATACAATCTATGCTTATTTGCATAGCTTTTATATCTTTCTTGGGTTGCTTTTAAATTCTTCCTGATCTTTGCAACCTCTTGCTCCATTTCCTTAAGCAATTCTGTCCCAAGTACAATTCTATTCACTGGATTGTCCCAAGTCACTGGTGTCATACGCCTTCTAGCATACAAAGCCTCATATGGACTCATTCCCAATGATGCTTGATGCCCATTGTTATATGCAAATTCTACCAAGTGTAGATAATCCTCCCACTTGGATGGTTTTTCCATTACATACATGCGGAGCATGTCTTCAGCCACCCAATTTACTCTTTTTGTTTTCCCATCTGTTTGAGGATGGTACACGGTACTAAAGCTCAACTGTGTACCCAAATCTAAAAAGAGACCTTTCCAAAAATTGGAAGTGAACTTGGTATCCCTGTCAAAAATTATTTCCTTAGGCAACCCATGTAATCTGAAGATTTCCTTCATGAAAATATTTGCAATGGCATTGGCTTTATGTGTGGACTTAACCAGTATAAAATGTGATGCCTTTGTTAACTTTTCCACCACAACCATGATGGAATCATGTTGTCTCACAGTCATTGGAAATCCTGTAATAAAGTCCATGGATATTACTTCCCATTTCCATTATGGAATTGGCACTGGGAGCAATAAACCTGCTAGGTGTTGGTGTTCACCCTTTACCTGCTGACATTCGATGCACTTAGAAATGTATTCAGCGACGTCCTTCTTCATCCCTGGCCAAAAATAACATTTTCTTGCTGTAGTAATGGTTTTCCGATATCCTGGGTGACTAGAGTATGGATCTTTATGGATTTCATCCATAACAATCCTCCTCAAATCTGCCACATTCGGAATATAGGCTCTATTCTTATAAGTAAGAATTCCTTCTTCTTCCAAATGATGTCCTTCATACTTCTTTTCTAGGTCTTGCTACTGCAATTTGTCTTTTATCTGCACATGCGCTTCATCCTCAACAATATGGTTAACAATCTATTGTCTCAAATCTGGTTGGCACATACTAAGTGTTGCCACATGCATTTCATGTACTTTCCTGCTGAGTGCATCTGCTACCTTGTTTTCTTTCCCTTTCATGTGTTTGATTTCAAAATCAAATTCACACAAAATTCCAACCATCTCGCTTGCCTAGCATTTAAAGTTGGTTGATCAAATAAGTATTTAAGACCACAATGGTCTATCCTTAACTCAAATTTCCTTCCCATTAAGTAATGCCTCCACATCTTTAAAGCATGTACTATGGCTGCAAGTTCTATATCATGAGTAGCGTAGTTCTTCTCATGCTCCTTCAACTTTCTTGACTCATAGCTTATCACATGGTTGTCTTGCATAAGAACTCCTCCAAGTCCTTGATTGCATGCATCGATACACACCACAAATTCTTTTTCTGGGTCTAGAATTTTCAGAATTGGTGCACTCGTAAGAAGATTCTTCAACCATTGGAAACTTTCCTCACATCTTGGTGACCATTCAAACTTTATCCCCTTCTTTTGCAAGGAAGTGATCGGGCTTGCAACCTTGGATAATCCTTCGATAAACCTCCTGTAGTAACCAGCAAGGCCCATAAAAGATCTCACATCTGTCACATTTCTTGGAGTTGGCCAATTCATGATGGCTTCAATCTTCTCAGGGTCTACAGATATTCCTTCGTCGGAGATGATGTGACCCAAATAATGAATTCTATCTTTATAAAAGTCACATTTTCTCAACTTTGCATACATCTTATGCTCCCTTAGTAATTGCAATGTCATTCTCAAATGTTCTTCATGCTCTTCTTCATTCTTAAAATAGATGAGAATGTCGTCTAGAAATATGAGAACAAACTTGTCCAAATACTCTCTAAAAACACTATTCATGAGACACATGAATGTAGCTGGTGCATTTGTGAGACCAAATGGTACCACCAAAAACTCATAGTGCCCATACCCTGTTCTAAAGGCTATCTTATCAATATCTTCCTCTTTGATTCTTACCTGATAGTAACCAGACCTCAAGTCAATCTTTGAAAATACCTTTGCTCCTCTCATTTGATCAAAGAGGTCATCAATTCAGGGCAATGGGTATTTGTTCTTCACAATGATTTTGTTCAATTGCCTGTAGTCAATACATAACCTGAGTGTTCCATCTTTATTTTTCACAAATAGAACAGGTGCTCCCCATGGGGACACACTTGGCCTGATATATTTCTTTTCCAACAACTCTTGTAATTGCATTTTTAATTCTAGCAATTTCGGTGTACTCATCCAGTAGGGTTTCTTATACATTGGTGTAGCTCCTGGCACAAGTTCAATTGTAAAATCAATGTCTCTCTTTGGAGGGAGTCCTAGAATCTCATTAGGAAAAACATCCCTGAATTCTTGCAATACATGATAGTCCTCCAATTTAAGAGTTTCATCCTCTGTTGCCTCTAAAACATGGGTTGCATACAATTGACAACCCTTTCTACAGAACTTCTTCAGCTGCATGGATGAAACCTTCCTAACAAAAGTCACCTTTGGAATTCCTTTTACAACCCTTGGGTTTCCTTCTTCGCCCATGCATTCAAACGTCTTATTGTAGCAGTCAAGTTTAACCCCATGTGCTTCTAACCAATCCATTCCAATGAGAATATCATAGGAACCCAATGGTAAAATATTTATATTTGCATAAGTGAATAGCCCATCCATCTCTAATGTACACTTCTCTACAATTTCACTAACTTTTCTCTTGGTTCTAGTGGCTAGTTGAACTAACCATAATTTACTATGCTTTAATTTCTTAAAAGCACAAATCTCAACAATTTTAGGAGTGATGTAATTGTGAGTAGATCCAGGATCAATCAAAATAGAAATAGATTGCTTAGCAATCTTACCTTAAACTTCAACCACAGTTGATTGATGGTCTTCCTGGCGGTCGTCTAGTGCTGCATAGATTCTAGGGATTGTCCTCGCCACTTGACCCATGGTTTCAGCTCCTTGGATGTTGTGAACTTGATTTGGATTCCTATTCTGATGTGAACAGATCCTAAGAATGTGGTCTCCTCCACAACCCCAACATTGAAGTGGTTCTCTTGGCTCCTTTGGATCTCTTGGCGTGTCTCCCATCATCCTAGTTGGCTTAGTCACAACCTGTGATGGCTGCCTTTGCTGATTTCTGATGTGAGGAGGTTTGAAACCTTTCTTCCTTTGGTCAAACTTCTCATTTTCCTTGTCCTTCCATGCCTTATGGAAAGCAGGTTTGCTTTTGTTTTGATCATAGCAATACTTGGCCTTCCTTATTTCCTCCTATAGAGTTCGAGGTTCATCAAACTCAATCTTGTCTTTATATGAATGGGGTATCCAACTTAGGAAATGTTGAATTTTCACCTTATCATCTCGAATATACCTGACATAACTCAGTAGCTCCAAGAACTTGTTTGCATACTCTTCCATGGTCAATTGTCCCAATCTCAGCTCATTGAACTCTTTGATCTTATCATCATAGTACCTATCAGAGAGGTACTTCTGCTAGAAGTATTTCTTGAACTGCTTCCACACGATCTTTCTTTCATTGATCTTCCTCACTTGCCTAATGTGTTCCCACCATATAGATGTTCTTCCATTCAAGTTGAAGATGGAGACCCTTTCCTTCATATTTCCGGAGGAGTCTTGGACTTGGAAATACTTTCTCATCCCAAGAAGCCAAGCTTCAGCTTCTTGACCAAAATTTACCTCTCCATCAAATGTAGAAGGTTTTTCCTTCTTAAATTCCTCATGTGAATTGTTCTTGTAGTGCCTCTTCCTCTTACTCCTGCGAGACGAAGAGCTTGAACCCTCAATGGATTCTTCAGAGTCAGATGATCCACTAGAAGAGATTTCTGGAGTATATGTTCTGTCTGTAGAAACTCTTATTGAGCTATTGGCCCTCTTGCGGGAATTCCTCCTAGAACTACTCCCACCCCTTTCTGTATTTGATGTCTGATGCTCGGAGTTTATTTTCCTTTGGATGTCTGTCAAGTTCTGCAGCATGGCTGCATTCAACTGATTTTGTTCTTTGTGAGCTTTAATCATCCTTTCATTATCTTCTCTACAGCTTTGCAACTCCACCCCCAGGCTCCTCATGGTGGCTGTAATACCTAGGGGAGTCTCTTTATTTCTTCTCCCATTAGATTTCGTTTCAGCATTCTCAACATGTATGTTCTCCCCCATGGCATATGTCTCAGGCTCATAGGGATCCTGTGCATCATCCATGATGTTGATTTTCTTGGCCCAACCAAGATCAAAATTTCCAACTGCACTATCTAGGAAGTTGCCTGTGGCTATGATTCTGCAAAATGTGTTTATAAACACAATTGTTAGCTGCATTATATTCTCAGAAATTTACAAATTACTTTCATGCACATGGGAAAATATTATATTGACAATTTGTCAAATCATAGAATTTTCTCACAATCAACGACATATGAGGGGGACGACAGGGGTCAAGGGAGCTTGCCCCCTTGTGCTTTCACTACTCTAATACACTGGTTATTGAATGAAATTTAGAATTTCGAGACTCTTAAACCCACCCTCGTCGATGCCTAACTCATCCTGAAACTGCGTTAACTATTTTTTTTGCCAGAAATTGTCCCGATTTGCTAAGAAATTGTCCCCATTAAAATTTTTCTAGCCACATACTTTTGCGATTAATTTACTCACTCACTATCTTCACAATAAAAAATATTATTTCCTCAACCATGTGGAGAATTTTAACCAATCAAAAAAATAATCTTTTGACAAAGAAAACATCTTAAAAGCATCTTTTGGAATTATTCCTAATGAAATAGGATACATGCTATACTTGGATATAATGTTATGGGATGAAGGCGAGAAAATCAAAGGCCGCGACACCCAGAACAAACTTGACAGGTGTAATGTCCCCTCCCATCATACCAGTGCAATGGAGAGAATGTGATGCTAAAGCTGGGCATCTGGCCCCATAATTCCTAAATAAAGATTTACATAATATAAAGAGACATATGCAGATGTATAAGTGTAAGAAACACAGCGGAAGTAAATTCAATTACACATTTATCATATGTTCAAGATATTCATGACATTCATCAAATAAATACATTGCAGAGTTAACACAAGAGAGTACTTATCTTATAACAAAGTAGTCCCGAGCAACTGGCTATGGAACTGCAACGTTCCACCCAACTATAGGCTAGTTGTGGTCATCAATTTCTCAACACAACTGCCACCCCCGAGCTAGGCATGATCTCTACAAGGAAAAAGAGAACAACAGACTCACACATAGCTTAAAGATACACCAAAATTAGCCAAGCCAATCTACATTTGGGTTTATCAGTCTGCTAAGGTAGTGGAAAGGGAGAATTGCTAAGCTAGTGAGCTCAACCCCATAGATATGGACACCCTCTGCAAGATCTATCTAGCTTGGTCCCCACAATACCTACACACCTAGAACAAGGAAGTATTCCCTTCACTACTACACAGTCCCTCAGGCCATACCTTCCATTCTAGTGTTCTTCAAGGTGTGCATAGAAGAGAAACCAACTCTTTTGATCTTCTTGAGAGGTTACCTCCTCACTAGGTTTATCAAGCCAATTCTGGTCCACTTCCACTCCTAATTCTTGCTCACAAATTCCAACCAAAACATGGATGCACACAACAACAAAAATTACAAGTGATATGTATGAAGAAAAATGTGGGCAACCAAAAACGAAGTGGTAGATTGGGAATCAGCCATGGGAGAGAAAAATAGTTTCCTGAAAACGTTCATGGGCATTCCAGGGGCAGAAATGACCTCCATAAACTCCCAAAACGTGACTCCCTTTCTCCCAGCCATTGTGCAATACAAAAAAAGAGCTCCCTGTTGATGTATATGTAACTTCGGAATGTATTTCATCTGTATATTATATATATATTTATTGTACCCTTATAAGAGATGTGTTATTCCTCTATAAGGAAGTGTCGTCATGTGGATTGACAAGTGTCGCAAGTGTGTGTACTTGCCGATGGGTTATTATACCACCTTATGGGGTCGGCCCTGATTAATATATAATATAATGTGGGTGTATCTAAGTAGACAAGTCGGCCCCAGTAGGTCACTGGGCAAAAAGGTGAGTATAAATAGAGATAGGAGATCTCTATTTTACTCACTCGGAAAAGTAACTATCTCTCTCTCTGAAAAGTGGCGCACTAGTGAGGAGGAGGAGGATCATCTGCTAGGAGACTATCTCAGTGTTATTTGGTTGTATTTTGGTTGAGCCATTGCTCTCTCTATCTCTGAGGAAGTTGTGGGGTTTTTCACCTTAAGGTTTTCCCCACGGAAACTCTGTGTCTCTTGTCTCTATGCTTTTGATTCTTGTGATGCTTGTGATGCTTGTCATATTATGATTGTCATGCATTGATATACTGTATATGTTATTCTCTCAGCAAAGATCCTATAGTATTGTGATTTAATACTAAAAATTTAACATGGTATCAGAGCTTAACTGAGAAGAAGACATTTTGCAGTGACGGAAGCTTGTACTCCTTGTTTATTGGGTTTCTCTCCACAGATTTTTGAAATTCAGTTTAGTAGATTGGATCTACTCATCAAGGCGCATCTATCTATCCAATCAGAATTCAGTTCCGAGCATTTTCAGATTTGGCCCTAAAAATTAGGGTTTCCACAAAAATATGAATTTCTGGAAACTGAAGGCACAGCTGGAAGCTCCTTGCAAAAATCGAAGGTTTGAGCTTTGGATCGAGATTTTCGACTGGGTAGATCTCCGGGAAACTCAAACCCTAATTCAGGGCTCTCCCTAGTGAACCCGGGAGGACAAAAAGGCAATTTTGAAGGACAAGACTTTGCTGATCTCAATTTCTGAATGTACTAGGCTGATCAGCTCTCCAAGGCGCATCTTTCTATCCTTTTGGAATTTTGAAATTCACATTTTGAATTTTTAGGGTTTCTCTGATAAACCCTAATATGGGACCAGATCCAGTTTTCAGCACTTCAAGTGGTAAGTCCTAAATCCTTACTATTTCCATTTGAAGTACTCTTAAAAGATGTCTCTCCACACCAAGCTTGAGGATAAGCTTGAAGGGGCTGATAACTTCCGAGCCTGGAAGTATAGGATTAGATTAATCCTGGAAGAGAATGAGTTGGACTCATATGTGAAAGAAGACATCCCTATCCCAGAGGATGAAGAAGCCAAGGCATTGCACAAGAAGAACTTGTTCAAGGCAAAGAGAATCATTGCTGATTCTATCAAAGACCATCTCATACCTCATGTGTCTTCTCTTAAGACACCCAAAGAGATGTTTGAATCTTTGACCAAGCTATTTGAAGGAAAGAACATAAATCGGAAGATGACCCTGCGGAACCAATTGAAAGCAGTGAGGTTTCAGAATGGAGAAACCATTCAATCTTACTTTTCAAGGGTCTCCCAGATCAAGGAACAATTAGAAGCAGTAGATGAAATGGTGGAGAATGGTGAAGTGGTGATGACCACTCTAAATGGCCTACCCAGGTCATGGGATTCCTTTATTCAAGGAATTTGTGCAAGGAAGAAATTGATCTCCTTCAACAGATTGAGGGAAGAATGCTCTCAAGAAGAAGCTAGACTTATAGCTCGTGAGGAAAAGATGGGAGGAGAAGATCAAGCTCTTGCAACTCACACCAAAAGAAGCAAAACCAAGAAGGATCACTCTCACCACAAAAGATTCCATCAAAAGGGTAAGAAGGACCTAAGATGCTTCACATGCAATGAGAAGGGTCACTTTGCTTCAGATTGTCCCAAGAACAAAAGGGATAATAACAACAACTCTAGTAAAAAGAAGAAGGGCAGCAAAAGAAGGTTTCATGCTCATGCTGCTGAAGATGATGAACCTCCAAAGAAGAAGGCTAGGGCAGAAAGTAGTAGTGATGATGACTCATCAAGTGAAGAAGAATATGTTCTAATTTCTGCTCTTACAGGTACCATCTCCCATGGATGTAATGATTGGTTGATTGATAGTGGGGCTTCCAAACACATGACTGGGTTTAAAGAATCCTTTGTGAACCTATCTGAACATGAATCACCCCATAAGGTGAAACTTGGGGATGATTATCAATACCCAATCAAAGGAAGTGGTGAAGCCTCCTACAACCTAGATTCTGGAAAATCATTGAAGATGAAAGAAGTACTTTATGTACCTGGGCTCAAGAAGAACTTACTCTCCATCTCTGCATTGGATGCAAAAGGTATGAGGGTTGCATTTGTGGATGGCCAAGTCCTAATGTGGCCAAAGGGAAAGACCATAGATGATGCAGTAGTAATTGAAGAGCAAGAGGGAGGCTTGTATAAATTGAAGGGACAACCTGAACATGCCATGGTGCATGAATCCATGGAGCCAAGTGAACTTTGGCATAGAAGACTTGCTCACATGCACTATAGAGCACTTCCAATTGCAAGCAAGGAAGTAGAGGGTCTTCCTGAAATCAAGACCAAACATGAAGGTGTTTGCGAAGGATGTGCAAAAGGTAAGAACACTAAGAAGGCTTTCCCAAGCAGTGAAAGCAAAGCAAAAGACATCCTGGAAATCATCCACTCAGATGTATGTGGCCCTATGTCATCCAGTTCCCTGAGTGGGTATGTTTACTATGTATCATTTATTGATGACTTCTCTAGGAAGACTTGGGTATACTTCTTGAAGGGAAAAGATGAGGTGCTTGATAAATTCAAGGAATTCAAAACTTGATGGAAAATCAAACTGACAAGAAGATCAAAACATTCAGATCCGACAATGGTGGAGAATTCACCTCAAATGACTTCAAGAAGCTTTGCAGTGATTCAGGGATTAAGAGGGAGTTGACTGCTCCTTATAATCCTCAACAGAATGGAGTTGCAGAAAGGAAGAACAGAACTATCATGGAAGCAGCAAGGGCAATGTTGCATGACCAGGATCTTCCTATGCATCTATGGGCAGAAGCAGCTAGAACAGCTGTATATGTGCATACAGAACACCCCACAAGATATTGGACAACAAGACACCAGAAGAGGTCTTTTCTGGTAAGAAACCTGAAGTCAGCCATCTCAGAATATTTGGTTGTCCAGTATATACTCATGTCCTAAAAGAGAAGAGGACTAAACTAGATCCTTCAGGAAAGAAGGGCATCTTTGTGGGTTACAGTGAAAGCTCGAAGGCTTACAGAATATACTTTCCAAGGTTCAAGAAGATTGATGTCAGCAGGGATGTAACATTTGATGAAAACACAGCATTCATCAAATCAAGAAAGGCACCTACCGAATTTTATGAAGAACCTAAGGAAACAAGATTTCAGGACACTATCATGACTGAAGCAGTTCCAGAAACTGTTCGTGAGTTTGAAGATCCACAAGAACCTGTAGATCCACCCCGTGAGGATAACTCTCACAAGAGGAAACCTGTATGGGCTAGAGAGCTCATGCATGATGCAGAAAGATTTGGCATTCCAGAAGAAGAACACAGAGCAAAGAAGAGAACCAGATCTCACACCAGTTATGTTGCTTTACTCTGTGACATTATGAACAAAGAGCCTTCCAGTTATGAAGAGGCAGCAGAAAAGAAAGAATGGAAGGATGCTATGGTTGAGGAATACCAATCAATAATGAAGAATGATGTTTGGGATGTTGTCCCAAGACCTAAAGAGAAGTCTATTGTGACTTCCAAGTGGATCTACAAAATCAAGCATGCTGCAGATGGAAGTGTGGACAGGGAATCATATGTATGCAGATTGAAGAAAGCCTTGTATGGCTTGAATCAAGCTCCCAGAACCTGGTATCGTAGGATGGACAGTTTCCTATCTAGTTTGGGCTTTACCAAGAGTAAAGCAGATTCCAACCTTTACTACAAGGTTGAGGAAGGGAATCCAGTGTTTCTACTCCTGTATGTGGATGACCTATTTGTGACAGGAGATGACAGACTGATTGCAGATACTGAGAGGAAGCTTGCAGCTGAATTCGATATGAAATATTTGGGAATGATGCACTATTTCCTAGGTATGGAGGTGTGGCAGAGTGCAGGTGGGATCTTCCTTGGTCAAGGGAAGTACACGGTAGATATCCTGAAGAGATTCGGGATGATGGATTGCAAGGCCATGGCCACACCTATGGCATCGAATCTGAAGCTTCTATGTGATGCTTCATCTGAGCCAGTTGATGTCTCTATGTATCGTCAGATGATTGGATCCTTGATGTACCTGACAAACACGAGACCATACATTTGCTTTGCTGTGAACACATTGAGCCAGTTCCTGACGGATCCGAGGAGTGTTCACCTGGTTGCTGTAAAGCATGTTCTAAGGTACCTGAAGGGTACAGTGGATTATGGGCTCAAGTATGAAGCGAATCAAAAGTTTAACCTACAGGTTTATGTTGATTCAGATTGGGCTGGCAGTGCTGTAGATAGGAAGAGCACATCTGGGTGTTGTTTCAATATGGGATCAGGTGTGATCTCTTGGTTTAGCAGGAAGCGGTCCTGTGTAGCACTGAGTACAACTGAGGCAGAGTATGTTGCAACCTGTTCAGCTAGTTGTGAGGCAGTATGGCTACGGAAGCTACTGTCTGAGTTATTTGATCTCCCGTTGGAGGCTACTGGTATCTTCTGTGATAACCAGAGTTGTGTGAAGCTGTCCGAGAACCCAGTGTTTCATGACAGGTCGAAACACATAGAGATCAAATATCACTATATCAGGGATATGGTGCAGAGAGGAGCTGTGAAGCTTTTGTATGTTGCGACGGACGAGCAGATTGCAGATGTGCTGACGAAGCCACTAGCCAGAGTGAAGTTCGAGTACTTTAGAGAGAGGCTTGGCGTTCTTCAGATCGAGGACACTTCGAGGAAGAAGTGATGGACACATTTGCTGAAGCCATTCCAAGCATGTTGGAAGGAGGATCCTTCACATGGCTGTGGATGTAAGCGCTGGATAATGGGAATCAGGATGATGTTCTGGTTTCTGCTTGGATATGATCAGTTGGATCATTTTTATGTATGTATGTACGCATCATGTTGGATGCTAGATATGATCAGTTGGATCATTTATGTATGTACGCATCATGTTGGATGCTGGATATGATCAGTTGGATCATTTGTGTATGTATGCATCATGATGGATGCTGGATATGATCAGTTGGATCATTTATGTATGTATGCATCATGTTGGATGCTGGATATGATCAGTTGGATCATGTGTATGTATTTTGTATATACATCATGTTGGATGCTTGGACCATGTATCTGTATATGTATCAGGTGGATACATTGTATGATCAGGTGGATCATGTATGGTGATATGTATCATGTATCAGGTGGATACATTGTATGATCAGGTGGATCATGTATGATGATATGTATCAGGTAGATACTTGGTATGCATCAGGTGGATGCATTGATGATCATGTGGATCATGCAGCAGGATGTTGCAGTGATGATCAGGATGATCATGGATGATGAGCTTCAGGATGTTGCTCCAGATAACATGCAGCGGGACGTTGCAGTGATGATGATCAGGATGATCATGGATGGTGAGCTTCAGGATGTTGCTCCAGATGACATGCAGCAAGACGTTGCAGTGATGATGATCAGGACGATCATGAGTACATCAGGATGATGTATGGTGAGTATCAGGTTGATACTCTGTGGCCGTGGATCAGGTTGTGCAGATGAGCATGTCTGGGAGATCCTATAGGTCGGAGTTGTGTACCCGTAACAGCCTGGGATGCTCTTTTGAGACATTGCTCTGGGAGGACATGTAATTTATGCCCTGGGAGATCTCAGGTCGGAGTTGTGTACCTGTAACATCCTGAGATGCTCTTGCGAGGTTTTGTCCTATGGCATGTAATTTGGGCCCTGGGAGATTTCAGGTCGGAGTTGTGTACCCGTAACATCCTGAGATGCTCTTTCGAGGTTTTGCCATGACCACATGTAATAGCGTCCTGGGAGATTTCAGGTCGGAGTTGTGTACCCGTAACATCCTGAGATGCTCTTGCGAGGTTTTGTGGTGGACCACATGTAATTTGTGCCCTAGGAGATTTCAGGTCGGAGTTGTGTACCCGTAACATCCTGAGATGCTCTTTCGAGGTTTTGTGGTGGGGTCATATGTAATAGGGCCCTGGGAGATCCTACAGGTCGGAGTTGTGTACCCGTAACATCCTGGGATGCTCTTTCGAGGTTTTGTGACGCACGTAATAAGTCCTGAGGATTCCACAGTATGGCCAGTGATGACGAAGACCTGCAGGTGGTGGGCCTACATCTAGTATGAAAAAGGACTGGCTCTGTAGAACTTCCTATGACGAGTAGAGACAGAGATTGGTTGAGATAGTAGCAGCAGTGACGATGATGATGACGATGATCCAGAGAAGAAGACTTGTCTAGCAGATCTGTGTCGAGAAATACCTTCCTAGTTAAGAGGGAGTGTTGATGTATATGTAACTTCGGAATGTATTTCATCTGTATATTATATATATATTTATTGTACCCTTATAAGAGATGTGTTATTCCTCTATAAGGAAGTGTCGTCATGTGGATTGACAAGTGTCGCAAGTGTGTGTACTTGCCGATGGGTTATTATACCACCTTATGGGGTCGGCCCTGATTAATATATAATATAATGTGGGTGTATCTAAGTAGACAAGTCGGCCCCAGTAGGTCACTGGGCAAAAAGGTGAGTATAAATAGAGATAGGAGATCTCTATTTTACTCACTCAGAAAAGTAACTATCTCTCTCTCTGAAAAGTGGCGCACTAGTGAGGAGGAGGAGGATCATCTTCTAGGAGACTATCTCAGTGTTATTTGGTTGTATTTTGGTTGAGCCATTGCTCTCTCTATCTCTGAGGAAGTTGTGGGGTTTTTCACCTTAGGGTTTTCCCCACGGAAACTCTGTGTCTCTTGTCTCTATGCTTTTGATTCTTGTGATGCTTGTGATGCTTGTCATATTATGATTGTCATGCATTGATATACTGTAGATGTTATTCTCTTAGCAAAGATCCTATAGTATTGTGATTTAATACTAAAAATTTAACACTCCCAGCTATGGAAAATGCAGGAAAATGGTAGTAAACGTGATGGAGAAAGACGCAGCTAACTCAGACTGTGTGAGAGAGAAAAGACCATCAGTGAAGAATGGCTTTGGGAACCATTTCATGGGTGTTTTCTTGCCCCAGAAGAAATAGTACGTTTTCCCACGTTGATGGCTTTCCCATGCACGAAATTGGCTTCCATACCTCTTCATTCCCAAGGCATTAACTACCTCAACCAACTCTTAGAAGAATTAAATGATTGGGTGCATAAGTCAAAATGGGTAGTTGGGGTTCATTCATTGACATTTGGCTTATCACCATTGGCTCAAGGGTTTGAATAATTTTCCTCCCTATTCCTTGTAGAATCATGCCACCCTCTCTTGTTGCATTGCATAGCTAGTTGTGGGTATTTCATTAAAATTTGTATTTACATGATGTCTTAATTTACATTGTGCCTGTCTAGCACAAGAACCATAGGCATATATTTTTAATTGCCGATACATAAAGCGATAAATCGATGGTGGGGCCTTGCCCTTGAGCTCCTCACCATGATTTAATAATGATATTTACATCATTTACAATCTTAATGCAATAGGGTCAAGATGGGGACATTACAATAGGGAATGAACCAGGATGATTAACCATAAAATACGTAGCTCATTTATAGAATTGGAAGGTGGTTCCCCACACACGCAAAAATAAATTGAAGAAATGTTGAGGTTAATTACATTCATGTTCATGCAATTCGAAGCTGACTAGGGAGACATAAAAATTTATTGCATGAGTTAATGAAATCGGGCAAGAGGACAAAAAGTGGAGATCCAACTCATTGTTTTATGTGATCGAAATGATGTTTCCTGAAAAACTCGAATACGGAAATGACACGGGAAATTTTTCGCACGAGTTATTAGTCACATTTCCATGTTGCCATGTTGGATGATAGATGGAAATATGTGCGATATTAAGGAATAATATTGGATGTTGTGGAAAGATATGTGAAGTCAGAAAATGAGATGAAGGTTGGTCACAACACAATGAATGCAACAAAAAGAAAATTTGGATGTTGGAAGAAATCAACATGGAAGACAATGCAAACCGGAAGCAAATGGAACTTTGTATTGCACAGTAAGTGTTATAGGGAGATGATTAAAGAAGTATGGAAGAATGTTATGGGACAAGAACAGAAGGACAAGATAAAAGGAAGTTGGAAACTATATAGGGAAAGCATATCCAAGACAGCTACAGAGACAGTATTGAATGTACATATTGCAAGGTGACTTAGCTATATGTAGCAACTCCAATAAAAGGAAAAAGAATGAAGCACAAATAAAGGGGGAGTAATTGAAGCAAGCAGATGTATGAAGGTTAGCGCAAAATCAAAGAAAGAAAAACTTGATAGTGCGAATTGAAGGAACCTCTTTTCTATTGATGTCAAAGGAGTAGAGATATCATGAAGCATGCGATCAGTGCAGAGATGAAAAATAGAAGAGAAGTACTAATATGTGGTAGCTCAAAGAAAAAAGGGGAAAGATTGTAAAGCATGCATTAGAAACAACGATCTGTGTAGAAATGAAAGATAGCACAAAAGTACTCAGAACTGCGCAAATGAGAAAAGGCTCAAACTGGAAAGAACACAACGGGAGTACTGCAAACAAAATAGAGGAAGAGCACAACTTCATGAGGTGTTGACATGCATAGCTTCGTGAGGTGTTTGTTAGGATATTTTAATACTCCATCCTTGTCCTATTTGCATTAATTACCATTTGCTATCACTTGTGATGTTATTTTCCCCCTAGTGGTGTGCAGATGTAATTTAGAACCCATTAGCCACCTAATGCACCCCGCATGCATGAATTTATGATGCTCATAGCCATTTCCCTATATTTTAGGATCCCACGCAGTGACTCAATTCAGTCTAACTGAGTTACACATGAGTTGGTGACTCTAATTGCGAGTTTGAGCTCCGATCACCACTGATTATGGCCTCATATGCCCTTTTCTGATTTCTTTACATGAAAAACTCATGGATGCGCCCTCCTTGGTCAATTAACTAACTATATCATTAGTTCATTGATATTTGTTTGAGTTTAACTGAGTTCGGGAGCTCCGGAGCACTGATAGAGGTGATAATTACTATGCTAGACAGACTAAGACTCGAATTATCCTAGGTGATTCGAATTCTCTCCATTGTAATATCATTGTTCATTATATTGATTATTGGATCATGTGGCATTATTTTGTTCCTATCTGAGTTATCATGCATGTTCAATTGTATGCTCTTTTTTACTGCAATTTTCAGTATAACTCAATTTCTCTGCTCATTCTTTCTCTGTGAAGTATACTTAGCTCCATGATCTACTGTTATTTAGAATTTCACATGGTATCAGATCTCAATCAGCATAGGTTGAGTAGATGCTTTCAGTAGTTCACCAGAAGCCTCTAGATTTCCACAGCAAATCCTGGTGCCATTACATTGAATTCATTGGAGAAATCCTTTGAGGTCTATCCAGGTGTGAAGGATCTGGAAAAATGTGCCTATTATCCTAAAGCAATGCTCAGTAGTAGTCTGTCTCCAAAATTGAGAGTTTTTGTGGGTTATTGAAATTTTTTCAGTGCACCACTAGTAGTAGTACCACATTGTATTCGCTTCAAGAATTCGAATGCTCCTCTCTCACCCAGGATCCTGACACCCTTCAATTATCTTTTGTTGGTTACTATCTTGGGCTAACCCAAGTTCGGAGAAGTTCTATTGTAGACCCAAAAAAATCCCCTTCACTGGCGCTTTCGACATTAACCTGCGAACATGCTGAAGTCTCACCCAAAGCAAAGATGGGTGGTTATAGAATCAGGTTTCTGTAACCATGGTGATGTGGAGATGAGTTATGCCCGCTTGTAATGTACTTAACTAAACAATACCAACATGTAGCTGCGCACTTCGCAGGTATCGAAAACCTATAGACTTCGTTGAATCGTTGTTTGTTTATCCTTATAACTACGCATTCATCCTACTTAACATTACTTCACATAATTCATACATATGTGTTATGCTTACTTAATATAACATTCTTATTCACATACATATGAAAGCAAATACATAAGCATAAGCATAACATGAACACAAAGCATATCATAGATTCACACACATACTCAAGGATTTACCTGGTTCACCCCCCAGATGACAGCTACGTCCACAGGAACTGTTATTATATTACTTGGAAGGGGTAACAGTTCCAGTCTGCACACTCAGCTGTAGACTGTTCTCTACAATAGACCTCTGTGCACTTAGCTGCAGATTCTTTTCCTCTCTAGATCTCTCTGAGTCTGGATCTCTCTCAATCTCTAACAAAATCTAACCAGTTCTTATAAAAAATTTCCCTTTATATAGATGTGTCGGGAGGTCACATATTACAATAACTATGGGCCAACCCCCATAGTACCCTTAAACCCAAAATGGCATGGTTCTCCTGTTGACCATGCTTTTCCTTAACTTCACTGGATCTTTGTTGTCCTTCCGCACCGCTCCTTCTGACTCTGACAATCGCAGTTCTGACCGCGCGGATCTGAAGCTATAGTGGCACATCCTTTGCACCATTCCACTTCTTTACTCTCTTCTCATGTAGCTTCCAGTTCATTGCTTCATTCATAACTACTCCAAATACCTCTAGTCATCCTTAGTACTTCGTCTTTACTAAGGGGATAGGTCCTTTCCTGTGGAATTCGCTTCGCTCCTTAACCTCCTCCCGGAATTGTGGAGTTGATTCTCCCAAAATTGGTCAATGTTAGGACTCGCCTAACTGTACCTATATCATCAATAATTACTTCACTTGGGTTGCACCCAACAGGCCCCTAACACTTACTTGTAGATTGCCCCCGATCCACTTACAATGGGCTTCGTCGACTATGCATCGCTTGGGATGTTCGTCTTCGCAGCGAAGTCCTAAAAAGTTGCGCTTAACTTCTCAATTGCTTCCTTAGTCTCTTGATCAAATTCCTTAATTATTTTGAGCATCATCTCCGAGATGGGTCCTTGTATTTTATCCTTCACTATACTCTTTGTTGTGTGGAGTTCTTGCAGTTTCTCCTCAATTTACTCAAAAAGTGCCAGTGACTATTCTTGCATCTACTGCAACTTCGACGAAGTTTCAACTTCCTTCAGCCTCAACACTTTCAGTTCCTTCTACAACTCTTTTGTTTCTGCAAACTTCTGGATCCTTTTCCATGGCAGAAAATCCTTCATGGCCGTGTTCAAAGAATCGAGGTCCTTCATCCTTTTCTGAACTTCATCCTGAATTTTCTATAATTCAGGGTCCTCTTGCAATATAGCCCAAACCTTGGTGACTTCTTCCAGTAGGTCTTGACCTCTCACCACTTATGTGGAGATGTTTTTTGTAGATTCCTTCAATTCTTCGGCTCTCGCTTCTTTCAAATCTGGTGGAGTGCCAGGTTGCTGTTGAGACACTAAGTCAACAATCTTCTCCATGTAGCCAATCTCCATATCCTCCATCTGTGCTTTGAGATTGTCCACAGCAGTACCAATCTTTAGGATCGTCGCTTCTACTTCAGGTTCTTCTATGTAGTCTGGTATCTTCGTGTAGACTTCAGCGACGACTTGCTTCAACTTTTTATGCTTCTCTTGCACATATGGAAGCTCATTTGTCTTCAGCATGCATTCATCCTTCAACTCCTTGTAGCTATCTTCCAGCTTCAGATGCTGGGCATACAAGATCATGTCTCTATTTCTGATATCTTCCACAACCTGCAAATGCCTATTATGCATTCCTTCGATGGGAAACATTCCCATGTTTAGTTCCATATGTGCAAGCTTCTTCACACCTTCAATAAGCTCATCAATCGGGAATATTACATTCATCGACTCTATGCGGACTAGCTGGGGTCTCATCGTCAAAGTAGGTGATTTTCTTTTCCTTTGGCTTGACTCACCTATTCTGTCTTCGGAATCTAATTCCCTTACTAAGTCTCGCTATACTTGTTCCACTCTCGCTACTGTTATTGGACAATATACTCGAGCAGACGCGAGCGTGATCTCCCTAGTCCAAGTGGATCTAGAACAAATAGAGACAAAATATAAAACTAATTTCCCAGATCAATTAGATATCAAGGTAAATAGATGTCTTACCTTCAGATTCACGAATCCTTCTCCTCTTTGCTTCTCCAAGCTTCAAGGTCGTCATATCCGTAGCTGCAAGACCTGTCAAAGAACATAGAAACAAATGAGCAGTAAAAACACATCTAAACACTAACTGATCCAAGCAAACAGTTATGGAAGTGAGCTCTAAATATCACTAACACAAATACATTTATGGAAAGATATTATATTACTATAAATAAGTGGAAAATACATAGAAGAGTGATGATTACAACCCATGTCATCTCCCAAAATTTTGCATTGGGTCACAATGGCCTAAGCTCCTTGGCCATACTCATGATAGTTTTTCAAATGGATGCTAAGGGTCAAATAAATGCCAAGAATGAAGTACAAGTGGAATGCTACTTTACTTGCCTTAGCACCAATTTCGAGGGTGAAAGACTCCCATCCTAGTTGGTAATTAGAAAGGCCATTAAGACATTTCATTTGGAGCTTTAATGGAGTCTTTTTTTACAGGTTGAATATATAGGGCAGCTCATGGTCACATCTCTTTCATCTTTCTTCTACAACCATTCTTCTATTTCTTGGCATATTCTTGCTCCTTGAGGAGAGGCGCACTTGTTGAGGTGATGAACTATTTTTGATAGATATTGAGGCCCCGTATATTTGTAATATGATATATATACTATTTTTTTACTTCTCATGAGACTCTCAGGTCGAAATACTAAGTGAATTTATGTAAAAATACCAAACAATGCATAAATGATGCCATTTCCCCTAGATCTTGTTCTTGGAGTTTGAAGAGACACTATTTCAAGTTATATTAATTATTCTATATGATTTTTTTGATGTATGGAGTGTTATTAAATTTCTGAATAATTTTCATTAACAAAGCATCAGCCCTTGGCACCTAAAATTCAAATTTCATAAGTCATGGTGAAAATAACTAGCTTTTCCCCCTATGTAAAATATTGCATATAAAAATATGATTTTAAGGAGTTGCAGAAGGCCATAAGAACTAATTAATGATAAATTGGGGATATAATTAAAGCCACTTATCATTACCATACCTCTTCTCATAAATTTTGAAGTATTTAACAGCATTTGGGAAGCCATCTTTGTCCACTACCCTTGGGGGATTTGAAGCTCAAATTTACTAGTAATCTTCCCTACATTGTCCAGATTTTAAATGAATGATGCAGAAGTGTTTTAAGGAATTTTAAGCACCCATAAACCTATTTATATTTCTTAATACCTCTCAAATACCTTCAGACCCATTATACAAGCATTTGGAGTCATTTGGAGACCAAGAGACCAATACTAGTCAAAGAGAAATTGCTAGTCAAACTCCCTACTTTGGCCAGAACTTAACGGAGAGTTGAAGAAGCTTATTGATTTTTTTAAATCATCCATGAAACTTATATTTATTTACTAAAACCATTCATACACCCTTTTTAACAATTTGGGAGCATTTGGAGGTCAAGAACCCAAGACTAGTCAAAGGTCGAACTAGTGGAAAAGGTTGAAAATTTTACCATTTTAATAAATTTCTAAAACGGGACATTACAGTGGTATCAGAGCATGATATTGGCACATGATGTGCTCTTATATTCATGAGGGCAAGAAGTCAGGGATCACCATTGGATATTGAAATCAAAAGTTGTTTTGTTGAAGAGGAAAAAGTAGGAAAAGAAGAGCAATTTTTTTAGGAAACTATGACTAAGGATGAAAAGGGAACCTCAAATGATGTTGAGAATATTAGGGAACTCATGAAACCAATATTTGAATACATGACCAAGCAGATGATGAAATAATTCAAATTCTTGGCTAGCCAACTTGGGAGCAAAGGAGTAATAGGATGCAATAGCAATTCTCATTATGAGGAAAAGAAGCCAATGTGTGAGCATATTTTCTCAAGCACAAGACTCCATAATAGAGTAAATGAATTTCAGAGAACACCAAGGCCTACTACACCTAAATTTATTGATTCGAAAACAAATATTAGTACTCCAAAAGATGTGGAGTTAGTGAAAAAAGGTTTATGCCATTCTTGTAAAAGACCTTGGAGAGAAAATCATATATGTGTGAGTGAAAAGATCAATGAAATATCTGAAGCTTCAGGGAAGGCATGTATGTCCTACTTGAGGAGAGTTTTTGGGATTCATTCAAAAATAGATTCCAAATATATTTATCTTAAGGAAACCAAAGGGAAAAATGCATCAGCTTGCATGAAGGAGCAAAAGGAGGAGACCCATGAGCCACAAGGAGACCCATGAACCACCTAGTTCTGAAATAGATGAAGTAGAAGAAGCAGTACATGAAAAGGATCGAAATTCACTCCCAAGTGACTCTAAAAAAGATGAAGAGAGTTCACATGAGCATGAAGAATGTTCTATTGAAAGTATTGAATATCATTTCGAGACACATTCTACCTTGGAAATGAAACAAATAGCATCTACTAATGGATGCTTGAACTATGAAGGAGTACCTACTGATGGGTTCTCACACCTCTATTTTGGTGACATAGAGATCACTTTTGAAGTGTTGTTGAAAGCCAAATTTCCATTAAGCATGAGAATGAAGACCTTGTATCATTTGAATAAGAACCAAGATCAACTTCCCCATCACCACTTGAGCTTCATAAAGTTGGTCCAAGCAAGAAGAAAGAAGATGAGGAGGTTCATTTGCAAGAGCCTCATTTTCTTGAAGGGTCCTTGAATATGAATGAAAACAAGATCCAAAGTGCAATGTGCAAAATCAAAGGTAATTTCATGTCTTTTCCTTTTTATAGAAACAATTTGGTTGAGTTTAATGAATGATTACATGATGCATACTTGAAGAATACTGAGGATATTCATAAACTCAAAATTCAAAATGAGCAACTTCTTGAAAGGTTGCAATATACTTGTTCTTTCTCCTATGTTTCAAATTATAATATGGTAGATTGCATGGAGGATTATCATGACATGGTAGATCATGAGAAACATGAAAATTTTCATGTGCTTGATGTGTTTGAAGACAAGCTTGATGAGATCCAAGCACTTGATGTGGTGGAAGAGGAACTTGAGTTTCCTCTTGGAAATGGTGACACAATTTTTGAAGAAGTATATTATTACACTACCTTGGAACCAACCTATGAGGAATGTTTTGCACTTTTGAGGGATGTGCATGATTCTACTATTATGGAGCATTCACATGAGGACACTTCTGCACTTTTTGATCATTTGGATTTTTGTGGAGGTTCTTCATTCACTTCTTGGATGAAAGAACACATGGCTGATTATTTTGATGCATATTACATCCTTTTGGAGTAGCTTTATAGGATATGGGATCCTCACCTATGTCATTGGATCAGATTCGATTGGTCACTTGAAGCTTGTATGCACTTGTCCAATGGTGGTCTACTTACTTGGAGGTATAAGCACTTTCATGATTTTTTGATGAAGCACCTCCTTGATGTACATCTTTATTATGTTGTTATGTACTTTGATGATATATATTTTGTACTCATGATGTTTAGAAGAATGCATACAAGAAAATGGGATCCAAGAGTTCTCTTTCCTAATAGTATGGGTTGGAGAGCACTCTTAATTGTTGGAGTGCAATACAAGCAATGGGACCTTGTGATAATTCTTAGTCTCGTTGGTTTCAATTTTTGGGGGAAACAAGTAGTATGGGGGATGGATTCCCCACTTAATAAAGTGATTTTAATCAGAGTAGTGCAGCAGCAAGCATGGTGGTTCCTCTATAAAATATTCATGGGATCTCGAAGACTGAAAGTTGGGCAACTTAGTGGCAACTTCAAGAATTACAATGGTATCATAAGGGGTTTAAAAAATATGAAAGAGGTAAAGAGTAATTGTACAAACATTGTTTTGATGGATTTAATTAACATTTTGGTGTTTAGTGGTGATGTTACAGGGGATATCAAAATGAAAAAGAAAATACACATCTCCTTGCTTTTGGAAACACACAATTGTAGTGCATGGGTGTCTCTACTCAAGGTTCTAGAAGAAAATTTTTGGGAAGCAAAATTTTGGAAAGAAAGCAGGTTCTTCCACATACATGTGTTGAAATTGCTTGAGGACAAGCAATATTGGGAAGGGAGGATTTGTCATGTCCCAAAATTTTGCATTGGGTCACAATGGCCTAAGCCCCTTGGCCATACTCATGATAGTTTGCCAAATGGATTCTAAGGGTCAAATAAATGCTAAGAATGAAGTCCAAGTTTGTAATAATGTGAAATTAGATCCAAATGGACAAGGTGGGTCACATTAAGAGAAATTTCCAATTCAAAGTTGTAATATACCCATCCAAATGAACTGCCATGGAGGAAAATTACTAGTTCCCTAGGTTGGGGAATGGAAGCTTTGGGATTTGAAATAAGGGGGATAGTAAATAATGTTTGAACATTCTAATGGCATAAATATTTAATAAAGGATATAAATAAATAAATACAAGGGAAAATCAAAGTGGCAATTGATCATGAAGACACATGGAGGATGTGGGACCCACACAAGCTAGATTTTCTATGCCACATGGCATCCTCCTCTTGTCATTTCGAATCCATAAGAAGCCCAAGGTTCTTGGGATGATTTGGAAGGTCAATATAATTCGCATGAATCAATTAAGGTCGAATTGGAGTGGAATAGTAACTCCCATGGAAGAGGAAGAGGCATTTTGGAGCTAGTGAGACACTTGGACTAGATTCCCTAGCTCTGTGACAACAATGATGAAGATGCTATGACACTATGAGAAAAATCAGACCTAAAGGATGACATATGACATATATGACATGTCAGGGCTGGAAATATCCTCGAAGAGGGCGCTCAAGTGATTTAGGGCAGCCAAAGAGACACCAATTCGAATTTGGAGAAGGGGAGAGCTAGAATTGGAAGGACAAGTGGCATACTTGGCAATCTCTTCCCAACTTGAATTGGCATGAAGCTCTTGGGGGTAATTCGACCCATGGAGGAACTTAGAGATTTATAAAAGAAAATAACAAAGAAGGATGGTAGCTTTTTATCATTTTAGAATTTTGCATTTTGCATTTGGAGAGGAGAGCTAGTAGAGTGCTACTCTACCTGCCTTAGCACCAATTTCGAGGGTGAAAGATTCCCATCCTAGTTGGTAATTAGAAAGGCCATTCAGAAATTTCACTTGGATATTTAATGGAGTCTTTTGTTACAGGTTGAAGCTATAGTTCAGCTCATGGTCACATCTCTTTCAGCTTGCTTCTACAACCATTCTTCTATTTCTTGGCATATTCTTGCTCCTTGAGGAGAGGCGCACTTGTTGAGGTGATGAACTATTTGGGATAGATATTGAGGCCCCATAACTTTGTAATCTGATATATATACTCTATTTTTACTTCTCATGAGACTCTCAGGTAGAAATACTAAATGGAGTTATGTAAAAATACCAAACAATGCATAAATGATGCCATTTCCCCTAGATCTTGTTGTTGGAGTTTGAAGAGACACTATTTCGAGTTATATCAGTTATTATATGTGATTTTTTTTATGCATGGAGTGTTATTAGAGTTCTAAAGTAGTTTCATTAGCATAACATAATCCATTGGCACCTCAAATTCAAATTTCATAAGTCATGGTGAAAATAACTAGCTTTTCCCCCTATGGGAAATATTGCATATAAACATATGATTTTAAGGAGTTGAATAGGGACATAAGAACTAATTAAGGATACATTGGGTATATCATTAAATCGAATTCTCAGTACCATACCTCAGTTCATAAATTTCTAAGGTTTTAACAACATTTTGGAATCCATCTTTGTCCACTACCCTTGGGGGATTTGAAGATCGAAATTACTAGTAATCTTCCCTACTTTGTCCAGATTGTAAATGAATGTTGCAGAAGTGATTTAATGATTTTTAAGTATCTATAAGACTCTATTATATGTATTAATACCTATAAAATACCTCCAGACCCATCATACAAGCATTTGGAGACATTTGGAGACCAAGAGACCAATACTAGTCAAAGAGAAATTGCTAGTCAAACTCCCTACTTTGGACAGAACTTAAAGGAGTGCTGCAAAAGATTATTGATGTTTTAAAATAATCCATGAACCTCATATTTATGTAATAAAACCATTCATACACATTCTGTAACAATTTGGGAGAATTTGGAGCCATTTGGAGTTCAAGAACCCAAGACTAGTCAAAGGTCGAACTAGTGGAAAAAGTTGAAAATTTCACCAGTTTAATAAATTTCTAAAAAGGGAAATTACAACCCAAGACTTAATGCTGCAATATTCCTCGAACAAGGCAATCCAATGCCTCCAAAGTAAATGTATGCCTCCCAAGAGATGGATAAGTATCACCCAGGTTAATTTCACCAGCATGGGAGTACTATAGACTTTCCTCCCTTTGGAATGGAGAGGAGCTTTGTATTTATAAAACCAAGTGGATAGAGTAGGTTTCTGATCATGGGTATAGGGTCAATGGATCCTCCCATTGGGTTAGGGAACTAAATTCCATCTCACCTAGAATTTAGGGATACAGATCCATCTCACCTACCTTCGAGAATTCTCTCGAAAGTCACCTTTATCCATTTTAACGACCACCAGTGTATGTTGCATGAGGACAACCTGCGCCTGAGTGGGAAAGCGCAGGCTGCACAAAGGCAACCTGAGCCACCGACGTAGTCTTCCAGATGGAAATATGCGCCTTCCCTAGTTGGGAACCCCTTGCTGGAAGGAAATCTGTGCTGGACCAACTAGAACTTGTGTAAAAAGGCAAACAACTTGCTCTAGTTGAATTTCTGGTCAGGGAGACTTCAGGGATCAAGGAACTTAGTTGACATGGGTCTCATGGTGACAAGGTTTACATGTAACAGAATGCTCCCCTTAGCATGAATATGGTAGAGTAAGCCAGGTGAAATGCTTTGAAATATGGATGGAAAGGACTTGTCGGTTGGAATATGTGGTTGCAGTACAACTGACTCTGAGATAAAAATCTCACATGAATCTCAATCATGGTTGCCGACCAATACAATGCAGATCCATGGTAATAAAGACCAACTGAACACAATCATGGCTACTAGAAATAATCGCTGATCCATGATGAGATGATAACACAACCACGACCAATACAAAGTGGATCCGTGTAATATGACTCAAACAATATCCGTCGCAACCTGGGTAAGGTATGATTTCCCAAGGGTGTTCAAGCCGAACCCGCAATGATACGAATCTATCCATGTGATTACAATGCCTTGGAGTCGAACATGGTAGAAACCACTTGATTATCAGTCATTGATGTATACCGTTAACAAGCGCGAGGGAGATCACCTTTGATGTCGATAATTCCCAAGGTATAATAGTACATACCATCAAGCATGAATCAATGAGCTGAGGTCGAACACTTAATGGAATATTCCAATCAAGATTCAATGATGTAAACTCATGTTGAAAGCGACGTAACCTGCCATTGAGGCATGTAGGCCCAATGTACTTGATTGGTTTCTTGATTCAATCCCTGGATAATGTGTTGAAGTCGACAAGGATGAATCTGTCGAAGGAGGGTCATGATGAATCCCCCATCATCGACACAAAACACAACTACAAATGTTTGGAGTAGATCAGACAATAGAGTGGTGTGAAAGATTGACTTAGGGTAAACCGATATGATTGAAGGTGTACTAACTGCAGACAATGAGTAAAAAATGTCTCTTGAACATGGGAATGGAATGACTTGGCCGTATTGACATGACGAGAATGATACCAACCCCTAATGCAACTGACGATGGAAGCATTCTTTGGATGACCCAAAGGAGTGACATGACTAATGGAATTAGTGGGACTCAAAGACAAATAGATTACCAAAGTACTAAATGAAAATGAAAATGAAAATGAGTGCCATTTTCAAGAACAACTATGTACTGCCATGATTACAATGAATACAATATCATTCCTATTCCCCATCATGATTGATGAGTACCTCTTTTTTTTTTAAACCATCTTGAGGAGGGTAACAGATGCTAGGTATAGCTCATCCCAAGGACGAGTCCAATCCCAAAAGTTTTATGAACCTAGGATAGGAGGGGTTTGTCCCAAAACGGTCCCTTCAATGTTAAATTTTAACAAGTCCATAGAAGGTAAACTCGGTGTCATTTCATGTTTAGAGAGTCTAAAAAGAACTAAAGAAGACTCCAAAGGTCCTTTTTCGTAAAGTTAGTCTCTTCGCCTGGAAAAGGGTAAAACAACGCGAGAGAGTACTCTTCTAGTCATGATTGGCTGGAGTATTCCTTTTTCATAAATAGTTCCTCCTGGTCCGGAAAATGGGTAAAATATCACTAGAAAGATGATCATTCAAATACTTTTACAAGTGTGAACACATCAAGTTCGCTTAGCGATCTTTTCGTATTTTGAGAGCCTGAAAAGAGCTTAAAGAAAGACTCTAAGGGGTTCCTTTTTCGTGGAAGTTTAACGAGCCCAAAAAAGTGATAAATTATAACTCGGTGACTTATTCTCATTGTTTTACGAGCACGAGAGGGAACAAAGAGTACGCTCGGTGTCATTAATAATTGAATTTTAATGAGTGAAATAATGACAAAAAACGCTCAGTGAGTTGTTCATACCTGATAACACGTGTGAGATGAACACAATTTCGGAAAAACGGTCTTAATAAGGTACTTAACTTCACCTGCAAGCTTCAAACTAGGTCAGAATGGTCAATTGAGCATTCAAAACATAGAAATGAACTCAACTATAGAAAAAATGACCCATAAACGAATAAATTGAAAAAGGAATATGCCTTTTTGGTTATAAAAATGGGTAAATAGTGAAAATCTAACACTATTTGTTTTTACCAAGTTGGAGAGGTGAAAAATACCGTTTGGAAGATTTTTCCAGTGCTGATTCCGGGAGCCACGATTTATCGTTTCAAGTTTTGTTAGTGTCAGGGAACCCTAATATTAGCTCTCTTTATTTCCAACAGATTACATTTTTTATTTTCTTGCATTTTCTGGGGTTTTGAGCTTGCTTGGTGGGGGATATTGCGCTCGTGGGCCAACACAGTATCCCCTTTCGAGAACTGCGTCAAGCCTGCACCGACGCAAATCCCAAACTAGTGTCTTGCACTAGTGGTGCTCTGTCCGCAAGGACGGGAGGCGCCAGCGGAAGTCCGTATGGCATGTTCAAAATGAAACCAAAGAAAAAAAAATTTGATGAGTTGGAAAGGTTTTAATAGTGTTTTTATGGGATTTTGGATAGGGTTCCAGTGATCAAAATGATCGAGTGGCGTGAATGGGAGCATGAGCTCGATGATGCCCAAGCGGAAAACACTCCCAAAAGACCGAACAACTAGAACAAATACTTCACTCAAACAGATCACATATCAATACATCGATGTTTTGACGTGGTTTATACCCTCAAGAGGGAAACACTCCACGACCTCGGCCAAATAGCTTCTACGGAGCAATTTATTATGCAAAGAAAGAAAGTTACAAATGAGCTTCTCATAATTGATCAACTTTCCTATGAACCTCCATGCTCTTTAAATAGAGATCATGGACCAATCGGGTGTTAGGAAGGGTAGGTATGATCTAAGAGAATTTGACCCGTCGGATCACAACATATCGTGACCGTCAGATTAAATATTTACAAATGCATACTAATGCATACTAAAGAAACACACTTTTCCTAACAGATATATTACACAAGTTGATCTTAACTAACTCCTAAGTGTCTAAATATCCTAACATCCCCCCTTAAGAACAACTTGGGATAGGATTGAAGGATTTACAAAAGTGACACTATTAGGAGAAGAAAGGAGGCATTAGAGCCTATCCCCCCTTAATGAAAAATTTCTAAACTCCTAACATAGATCGAAGTTTAGAAAAATTTGCTTCTGTAAGAGACTTGGTGAAGATGTCTGCAACTTGATCATCTGTAGGACAAAAGAGCACTTCAAGAACACGATCATGAACAAGATTTCTGATGAAGTGCATATGTAGCTCAATGTGTTTGCTGCGTTGATGTAGGACTGGATCTTTGGCAATCTTGATGGCACTTTGATTGTTGCACCAAAGTGGAGTAGGTTGCTTCTGCTCGAATCCGAACTCTGAAAGGATTTGTCGAAGCCATAAAGCTTCCTGACTGGCATTAACTGCGGCTTGATATTCTGCCTCTGCTGAAGAAAGAGCAAGAGCTTGTTGTTTCTTACAAGCCCAATTAATAGGTCCAGATCCCAGAATGAAAACATAACCTGCAGTAGACTTTCGATCATCAGGATTGCTGGCCCAATCTAAATCAATGAAACCAACAAACAAAGGTTCCCCCCCTATACTGTAATGAATCCCAAACTGAATTGTACCTTGAATATATCGAAGTATTCTTTTAGCTGCTTTCCAGTGACTTTCATGAGGTGTTTGCATATAACGGGAAACACGACCAACGGAAAAGGAAAGGTTAGGACGGGAATGAGTCAAGTATAAGAGACTACCAACAAGCTGACGATACAAGGTGGCATCTACTTCAGGTGAAGTAGAAGTGGAAGAAAGTTTCACTCCAAACTGGAAGGGAGAAGGGGGTGGTGTACAATCTTCCATGTGAAAGCGATGAAGAAGGTCACAAGCATACTTAGACTGAGAAAGAAAGATTCCTTCTTTGGTTTGCAGGACTTGGAGACCAAGAAAATAATGCAAATTTCCTAAGTCTGACATTTCAAAATTTTGCTTAAGACTGGATTTCACATGGGTTATAAGATTAGGGTCACTACCAGTAATAATAAGGTCATCAACATATAAAACAAGTATGATGAGATGGTTTCCTACTTTCTTGGTATAGACATTGGGGTTAGAATGGCATCTAGAAAAACCAGTGTCAAGGAGAAAGCTATCCATTTTGGCATACCAATCTCTAGGAGCTTGCTTAAGGCCATATAAGGATTTCTTAAGGCGGTAGACAAGGCTAGAGTTATTCTGAACATATCCCGGAGGTTGTTCCATGTAAATTTCCTCCTGTAAATCATCATGTAAGAAGGCATACTTGACATCCATTTGATGGACTTCTCAGTTATGTAAGGCTGCAAGGGAAAGAACAAGGCGGATGGATATCATTTTTGTGACAGGAGCAAAGGTTTCATTGTAGTCAATCCCTTCAACTTGGGAAAAAACTTTGGCAACTAACCTTGCCTTACGTCTTTCAACACTTCCATCTAATGCATACTTAGTTCTGTAGACCCATTTACATCTGACAAGTTTTCTTCCTTTTGGAAGAGGTACAATATCCCAAGTATCATTCGCCATTAAGGAACGATATTCTTCATCCATAGCTGCATCCCAATTTGGATTTCCTGAAGCTTCTGCAAAGGTTTCTGGATCATGATTCTCGGAAACTTGAGCCAAAAGAGAAGAGGCTCGTTGAAATTGAGAATGTGCTCGACGTTGATCTCTAGGATCACCGGCACGATCACCAGCTGTTTCACATGTTGAACAGATCCATCGAGGAAGCACTTGTGCTGGTGCAACTAGAGGAACATGAGAAGATGGAGGTGGACTTTCATCCTCACTGTCATCATCAGAAACTGGAGTTGGAAACCTGTCAAAGAAGTTTGAAGAATAAGAAGAAGGCACAATCATCGAATCAGGCTCGCAGGCCAAAGATGGCACAATCGCTGAGTTAGGCTCACAGGCCAAGAGATTTTCATCAAATTTAACATCTCTTCTAATGATTACATCATGAGAATGTGGTTGAACAAGTCTATAACCTTTTACATCTTCATAATATCCACCAAATATGCACTTTTCACTTTTAGGCTGCAAAGCTTTCCATTTTTCATCCGGAATGTGAGCCCATGCTTCACTACCAAACACACGGAAGTGACTTACATCAGGTTTAGTTTTACTCCATGCTTCTTCTGGTGTGATACCCTGTAAAGCTTTAGTGGGGTTGTGATTAACTATGTAATTTGCATAATTAATGGCTTCAGCCCAAAATTGAAGACTTAGTCCCTTAGATTGGATCATACAATTAGCCATTTATTTTAAAGTGTGGTTCTTCTGTTCAGCTACACCATTTTGTTGTGGTGTATATGGAAGAGTGTGTTGTTGTTGGATTCCTTGTTCAGTGTAGAAAGTAGTGAACTTTTTGTTAACATATTCTCCTCCATTTTCAGATCTTAACTTAATAATTTGATGACCAGATTGTTTTTCAACAAGGGCCTTGTAGGACAAGAACATGTTAAATACTTGGCTCTTAAGTTTTGGGAAATAAACCCAAGTGCGTCTAGTGTAATAATCAATGAAAGTTAAGAAATATTTGAAACCATAAAAAGGAAGAAAAGGAAGAAGATGGAAGAGAACCACACAAGTCACTATGCACAAGCTCCAAGCGAACCGAGGCGTGCCAAGAGGCACGTTTGTCAAAACTGTCCCGATGATGTTTTCCGAGTACACAACTGGAACAGACACCATCCCTGCAAGATACCATCGAAAGACCTATCACCGTATTGTCTTTACATAGTTGTTGCAATGAGCGATAATTTAAGTGACCAAATCGTTCATGGCAAAGTTTGCTCAAGTTATCACTATGCACAACAAAAACTGAAGGAAAAGGTGATGACCCAAAGTTGTTAAATTTGTACAACCTGGTAATATCATCAACAATTCCAGTAGCTAGGACCTGTTGAGGATCTTTAAAATCCTTGATTACAACTTGGTGAGGTGTAAATGTCACAGTTTTACCTTCGCCAGAATGAGTGATTTGATAGACTGATAACAAATTGCAAAAAATTCTTGGAACACATAGTACATCACTGAAATGACCATTATCTACTGGAACTGTTCCAACTCCTACAACACTTAGAGATCTATCATCACCAACAAATATTTGTTTGGTGTTACATTCATGCATAGTAGAAAAGATGGCTTGATCATTAGCCATATGATAATATGCTCCAGAATGAATGAGCCTTTCATTTGAAGTAGAAGAAGAAGATGCATTATAAGAATAACCAGAAGCACAAAGTGCATGTCCATGAGAGGTAGATTCTGAAGGTGAATGTAGGTTGATGTGGTGCTTCTTCATTGTTGCTTCCAAAGCTACCATCTTTTTGAAACACTTAGATTCATCATGATTATCTTTCTCGCAATAGTTGCAATGACGCTCAGTTTTCTTGCCTTTTGGTTTGGATCCTTTGTCATTTTTTAAAGGAGCTGACTGAGAGGGTTTGGGACCCTTGTTTGACTTATTATTGTGAAAATTTTGTTTCTTGGGAGGCTTGGACTTTTCTTTCTGTTGGGACAATAAGGCTTTCCCAGATGTATCTGCATTATTAATTATTCCAAGATGGATGAGCTTATCTTGCTCTCTAATCAACGAATCACAAAAGGATTCAAGACTAGGCTCTTAATAGCTAGATGCATTCAAGGATTCTTTCATGGAGTAAAATGTAGATACAAAAACAAAATATGCAGGTCCAAGTTTGGAAAGAATATGATAAATGCATTGTTTGTCTTCCCTCTTAATCTTGCATTCTTCACATAAGAGTTTAAGAGTTTTGTACTTAGATAAATAATCTTGTATGCATGAAAAATCACTTGGATTTAAAGAAATCAACTCATTTTTGAGTTGGTGACCTCGAATTTCATTGTGTTTACCAAACACAGATTCCAACTTGTCCCAAGCAACATTAGGTTCATCAATTCCAGATATGTGGAGTCGCAAATCAGTAGAGATTGACATCCCAATCAATCCACGAGCTTCGTCACATCTATTTGCCCATTTGATTTTCTTATCATCATCAGTAGGTTCCGTTTCTTTCCTTGAGGTAATTCTGAAAAGTCCTCTACTTCGTAGAACATCCTCCGTACGAGATTTCCATGATAAATAGTTGGAACTAGTAAGTAGAATATCACAAGGAGCAGCCATATTTGTAAATTAATGGCTATAAAAGCATAAACCAATAGTCTGGATGTGAAGAGCTCAAAAAAATAGGTAGTTTCAAAAAAACAGCACTGAAAACTGACTCTATATGATGAAGTTATGCTTGATCAAAGAAAATGTTAAAGATGCCCCAATAGTGACGTGGCAGATAGAGAATGACCAGCTAAAAAAAAGAACCCCCCTCTTCCCAAGATGAACCTTTGACAATCACTTTACAAGAAAGTTGCTTTAAGTGAATCACTTTTGTAAAATAAGTGATTTCATTTTTACAATGATGTTACTTTAAATAGTGCAGCAATAAAAAGGAACTTAAGTAACTCACTTGTATTTTTTTATTTTTTATTATTTAAGTGAGATGCACTTTTACAATAAAGTAACTTGAAAATAGAAATTACATGCACTTTTTCTTTTAAAAGTAACTTCCTAAGACTTGAACTCAAGAACTATTAAGGAATAAAACAACTTTAAACCAAGTGAGCTAGATTAAAAGGTATGTAAAATATGGGAAGAAGGAAGGGTTTTTTTTTTTTTTTACTCTTCTTGCTCGGTTTCCGTGCTTGACTTTTTTTCCTTCAGATCTGATGAAATACGCGTTTCTGAAGCAACTGGGAACCGTTTTCAATCAAACGAAAACTATTTCCCAATGAAAATAGTGCTCCGAACGCAATGGAACACCTCCCACAGCCCAGAAATGCACAAAAATACCAGAACCAAAAACCCTTTCAAGTTTCAACAACAACAGTTCAAAATCTAGATCATAATCGAAAGCGACTCTTCATAAAAGCTTTGATACCATGTTCGGGTACACAGGGTAATCCCAAAAGACCGAACACCTAGAGCAACCACTTCACCCAAATGATCAAAGATCGATACACAGATGTTTTGACGTGGTTTATACCCTCGAGAGGGAAACACTCCACGACCCCGGCCAAATAGCTTCTACGGAGCAATTTATTATGCAAAGAAAGAAAGTTACAAATGAGCTTCTCATAATCGATCAAATTTCCAATGACCCTCCATGCTCTTTAAATAGAGATCATGGACCAATCGGGTGTTGAGCCACAGATCAAGGGTAGGTATGATCTAAGAGAATTTGAGTCGTCGGATCACAACATATCGTGACCGTCAGATTAAATATTTACAAATGCATACTAATTCATACTAAAGAAACACACTTTTCCTAATAGATATATTACACAAGTTGATCTTAAATAACTCCTAAGTGTCTAAATATCTTAACAATACTCGACTATGGGGTGATAGCAGTAAGAACACTAACTCGACTGTGTTTTTCATTTTATGTATTTGTGATTTTTTGGAGGAGTGCTGACATTTGACATATATTTGATGCATATGTGGGCCCATCATGACCGGTTGGAGTATCTCCTATTGCACAGAGAGGGGCAGTGCTGGAGATAGGCCCTGCGGCACGGAACACCCTCGAGGAGATGGAGGAGGTGGAGGGGAACCTCCGTAGGTTGACATTATATGTTGAGGAGCCAAGAGTCCATTCCCTACCTCATAACTACCAGTGACACATAGTTGGCATGTCCAAGCATTTTGGCTCCTTGCTCAGGAGAGCAACGAGGGTCGTTATCTGTTATCATGAGCGTCCTAGAGACTAGACTCATGCTTTATATATACTGAAATCCATGAGCTTCAGATTTTGTATCGGATGATCTCTACTGAAAGCTTATATGCTTCAGACTTTTATATCAACACTACCATTTTTGTATTATGATATATATATAGACTCTATTGGTGGATTTATGTATTGTGTTCTATTAGTGATTGATGGGATCTTATCTATGTGTTTTTGCTTATACTATGGATGATTTACATTTTATGTCTGTCTTTGTATTTTTGGATACTTTATGTGTGTGCAATGTACCAATTTAGGATGAAATTGGCCATCGAGTCAGCAACCGTGTTCATGTCTCGTGGAATGTGCAGGTATTAAACAGATTCAAAGGACCTCTCCAGGAGACGAACTCGTCGAAAAACATGGAGTAGATCGGGGTCGCAAATAGCGTAAATCTGGTTGAGATGAGAAACCATTAGTTTTGAATCGAGATGGATAACAATGTGGCTCATACCTAAGGAAAGTGCATTGGTTAAGGTTCCAATCACCGCATGATATTCTATGGCATTATTGGTTGCGTATCCTAAAAAATTTCCTCCTGAGCTAATAAGCTCGTTGGTAGGGGAATAAAGTACCCGGGCTGCCGAAGCAAGGTTACAAGTATGCCGACTGGCACTGTCCACGAATCCAAAATAGGTCACCATCTACACATGCAGACAGAACATGATATAAGTGCAAAAACAAATCCTGACACACTAAAACAAAGAGTCACACCAGACAAAACACATGACATATACAGTATATACAAGATACTTATGCGTGAAAGACTCAGGCATAGTACCTCTTTAGGTATATCTCATTACGAGGATCTCCTAGAGATATTCCATCATAATCCTCTAATTCGTATGCTCCCTTTTCCAGAACACATTTTACGACGTATGGGCCATGCCACATGGACTCAAACTCACCTACCCCTAGCTATCATGCTTCTGGTCATATGTGAGAACCAAATCCCCCTCATTGAAGACACAAGGTTTGACTGACTTATCATACTGGGACTTGATGTGTTTCTTATGCGCCTCATTGGCAAGAGCGGCATCACGGTGGTTCTCATCGAGTTTTTCCTAGTGAAGGAAACATTCTTCCTTGGCAGTGGTGTTCAGGAGAATTTCAACTACAAGTTTGAGAGATGGAATCTCACACTCTATCGATAGAACTGCCTCTAATCCATATACTAGTTGGAATGGTGTGAATCTGGTGGTAGTCCTAACGGAGGTCCGATATGCCCATAGGGAAGAAAAGAGCATGTTATGCGAGTTTGATTTATGTGTACCCACCATGCACTGAATCATGGTTTTCAAGACCTTGTTAATGGCCTCTACTTGTCCATTGGACTGTGAGTAATATGGGGTTGAGTTCTCATGGATAAAACCCAGTCTGGCGCTCAATTCCTCCACCGTGCTATTTTGGGAATGAGATCCGTGATCGGTGACTATGGCGTGTGGAACTCCGAAACATGCAATGACATGATTAAACATGAAGAGTGTAGCGGTTTTTCCATCTTCAATGTATGTAGGCATAGCCTTGGCCCATTTAGTGAAATAGTCAACGACTATAATGACGTAACCATGCTCCTCAGTCTAGGTAGGCTTACAGTGCATGAAATCGATGTGCCATTTAGAAAAGGGGTTGACAGCAATAACCAAGTGTAACAGAGATGGATGTGAGAGATTTTTGAATTGAAAGTGTTGGCATGGGGGACACTTCTTAACGGCATCAACATAATCTTTAAAGATCGAAGGCCAGTAGTATCCCGCACGTAGTATCTTCTGGGTCGTAGCCATCCTAGAAATATGACCACCACAAGCCCCAGAGTGATAGTCATTAAGTACATGTTCATCCTCCTCGTGTGTCAGACAACATCGAAGAATGGAATCAACACAACGAAGGTATAGGGTATCGCCAACTATTAAGTAGTATTTGGTTTGGTGGCATATGCGATGACGGTCGTCATGAGATAGTTGGGGGTTGAACCATTGGGTTTGAAGATATAAGGTGATATATCCATACCATGGGTTTGACATGTTGATGAGAAACAACGACTTGTCTAGAAGAGATTCGATGGGCTCGGATCCCGAATCAACACAGAGAAGATCGTAAATGAGCTCCGTGAACACCAAATATTTCTTTGACTTGGCCTTCTTTAAGAGGAGATCAAATTCCTAAAGTATCACGATCCAGTGTGAATACTTTCCCCCAGGCACCTGATGTGTCAGAACGTGGTACATGGGGTTCGAGTCGGCAATGATGGTAGTGGTTCGGAGTAGTATTTAGTGATAAAAATTTTGGACAGCAATAACTGCTGCGAGAGCAAGCTTCTTGGCATGCAAATAACGAGTTTCAGAGTCAATAAGACCCTTACTTAGATAATAGATCACATGTTCCTGGGCATTATCATCTTCCTCGACCAAGACTATGGTGATCGTGGTGGCGGAAGCAGCAAGATAAAGGATATAATCCTTATAGTAATTGGGTGGTTGGAGCACAGGGGCATGGGTAATGGCATGTTTCAAGCTATCGAAGGATTGTTGAGCTTGGTCATCCCAAATGAAAGGGACATCCTTCTCTAGTAATCGCATATAGCCTGTGAATTTTCACCAAAATTACAAACAAAACGCTGTAAGTAGTTTTCCTTCGCTTGCAAACTTTGTAGTTCAGTGATATCAGTAGGAGGTGGGAGAGAAACAATGGCTTCCACCTTCAAGGGATCGATGCAGATACCATCTTTTGAAACAATGAATCCTCGGAGGCGTCCTGATTCGATGTAGAATATGCACTTGTGAGGATTCAGACGGATGTTATACCGTCTGTATCTAAGGAAGACAGCCATCAGATGATCAATGTGGAACTCACGATGTTGGAAATGGGAAGGGAGATCATCCAGATAGGGTTCCACAAAGTCCTTCGCATCATGAAAAGTGTTGGTGTCCATTTTGCCACTATTTTTTATCATTAAATCTACTCTGAATGGCGTTAATTTCACTATTTTTGATATAATAAGTTATTCTTTCCACCATTCATCCCATCAAACAGACTAGGTATGCATGTATTTGTTTATCATATAAATCTTGTCCACATCTTTCTATATCATGATTTATTTATGTTTAAATGACATCTTCTCGGTATACTTGGCATTTAAGTTTTGACCTACAGGCTGTGTTTTCTCAAACGACCTTCATTCATACTGCGTGTTTATATTTCTTAAGCTCAGCCGTGTCCAACTCCTCATTTAGCTTTGCATTCAGCTTGCGAAATCCATGATTGGCATACCTTGGGTTGTTAAAGTAAAAAATGGACACGTGGGTTCTGTTTGCCACACGATGGTCATGGTTAATGAGCCGTTGTTCTGGAATATCCATCCCTGTGCCTACCAAGATCGACATCACATCCTTCATCCACATCAACACCCCACGTTCTGATTCTCTTGCTCGTTCGTCCTGGAATCATGCACGCCCATTCACGTCGATGTTCTGGAAGAGTTCGTCCGTCCACACTCAGTCCGCCAACACACTGCCCATTCCACGTCAAAGGAAGATCGACGCTCCAAGCAACTGCGCGAAGGAAACGACCCCGTGAAGACTGATTGATGCTCCCTACGCTGTCACGCATCACTTAAAGCAACCGGTTATAGTCATAAACACCTCTATTATTAGAGAGGTCAACTCTGTCGACCTTCTCATCCATTGTAATTTATAAATAGACACTTGCATAGAGAAACAAAGTTAGTTCATAGCTATGAAGAGTTTAGAGGATTAGGTAGCATAGAGAATAGACAGAAGTATTGTGCAATTTTTCTCAGATTAATGGAAGTTTCAGTACATTGATGCTCTGCTGATAGTGATTAAGATGATTTAGTTCCACCTATGATTGCTGGGAAGGGTGTTGGAACATTTAAAAAACCCACTATGTCATTCTATACTTAGGATAAAATTAATTAATCATTTATGATTAATTTCCTGAGTTTTGACTAGGTAGAATAGGCCAGTTTTGTCTTTTAGTGGACTACATGCTATCCTCATTCTCAAAAATGAATTTGGATAGATTCTGGATAAGATTTCCTTGGATTCTGTCTGATTTTATTCCATTCCTGAATTAGAAAGACACTATCCAGTTTTAGTTAGCTTTGTCCTGTTTTTTCTGCTTTCTAGTGGAAAAGATAAAGCTAGTTTACTTGGAATCTTTTGCCACTTGACCAATTTGACCTCCACATCATATCTAACCTTCTAAATCCATCATTACATTCCATTTACCTCACTCATGAGATTCCATACCATACTTTCCAAATTCGTGAGCCTCTAGCACAGTTTTGGAAACTGCTTTTGCCACCTAGGGGTTTTTTTGTCTTTTCTAAGCCTTTTCTTTTTGCTCTTTCCATATTGCTTCAAAGCAATTCGATTTTCTCCATGGAGGATGTATTATATATTGTTACAATATCAATGAATAAGATACATAGTGTTTTCCATAATTTATTCTCTCTATTCTTCTTCTCTCATTGTCTAAAATATTCCATGGTGAAATTGTCTTATGAATCTAGTTCTTAGTAATTGAAAATATCACATGGAATCAGAGCTAGTTTGATTCAAAACAATTTCCAAGAGTGTTTTTTGCAGGTATTACCATCACTAGGAGCGCATCAGTATGGAGAAAAATCAAGCCAAAGTTGTGACTCTCACTCCCTTCAATTTCTTTGACTGGAAGGCACATATGATCATCCAGCTTCGGAGCAAAGGATTGTATAGAGTCACTATGGGGCTTGAAACTGAGCTAGGGTTTGTTGCATTAAAATCCAAATGGTTCAATAGGATTGATGAATATTATGGGTTACTTTTTCTCTCTGTATCTCCAGATCTTCTATTCCATATCAATTCTCTATCAACTCCAATGAAGTGTGGACAAAGCTAGAGTCTCTCTTTGGAAAACAAGACAAGCTCAGAGGTCATTTGTTGGAGATTGAGCTGATCTCTCTTAGTCCAAGTAATTTTGATTCTATGGAGGATTTCATCTTAAAATTCAAGAACCTAGTGCTTCAACTCAAGAAATGTGGTATAGATAAGAAGGATGAGCAATTAATCCTTACCATTCTGTCAAAACTGAGCTCTGAATACTCAGTATTTGTGTCTACTTTTCACTCTACAAGACTTGCAATTCCCAAGTGGAAGATGCGAGCCTTGGATGCATTCATTGATTCACTCACTCAAGAAAGGAAAATCTGGTCCAAATGAGGGATCAATCACCCTCCAAAGACTTTGCACTTGCTTCTCATGGAGCAAAGAGTTTCAAGAATGACAAATCCAAACAGAAGATATTGTCAAATGAAGAGGATTCTGATGGAGATTCCAAATCCAAGAAGATGAAGAAGGAGAAGCCCAAGTGTAGCTAGGGTTTTACCCCTAGCTTGTGCCAATGAGCACCTACTAAGGAGAATGGACTCCTTAGTAGCAGTTCAATAATTATTAAATGATTAAGCTAAAACAACAATTAACAAACTACTTTAAGCATTGCATGAGACATAAATGAAAGATGTAAAAAATGATTTTATATTAATGTTACCTTGAGTGTCAAGGTTGATGAAGCCCTTTGCAGTGTCCAAGAGGATGCTCCAAGCTTCAGAATGCTCCTTTCTCCTTCTCCAATGTTGGGGATGGGCCAAAGGTGGCTCTCAAGGTGAAAATAGTTCAATGGTGAACTAGGGTTTCGAGAGAGATTTTGGCAGAGTAAGGATGCTTGTGATTGTGGATATGGAATAAGGGATCTCCATCACCTATTTATAGTTTTTTGGTGGTGGAGTGCTGACCCATGGTTTTAGGAAACACATAGTTTTGGGCAGCTGTATAGGGTTTTTTCCTCCTTTTCCTCATTATTTTATATTTTTATTCCCTTTTTAGGGGATTTTTGCTATTTTTGGAGGAAAAGGGGGGTTTTTTAGCCTTTTTAGGTTATTTTGAGGGTTTTATGGCCTTTTGGAGGCATTTTAGGCCTTTTGGAGGCTTTTTAATGGGATTTTTTGGGATTTGAAGGGAAATATGGTAGGAAAATGGACAAATGAGCCATATAATGTGGTAGATGAGGTAGTGAACACTTTTTGGGTGTTAACAGATTGCCCCCTGATGTGCGAGGTCAGGAGCTCATCGTATGGCCGATGGACATCATAAGTCATGAATGGTTTTCCTGGGATATGGAGAGAAGAGAAGAAACAAACTGAAGCCTGGAACAACGATCCCGAACAACTGCAAGAACTAGAAGTACATAACCTCAATAATGGATGAGGAACCATCTGATCATATGGACGAGGCGGGCATTCCCATGCTCGTATCAGGATATAACATAATAACAACAATGGGGTCCAAAAAATGGGAACCTGAAATATACATGACCTCAAATACTGACTGAGGAATAATCTCAATATATGGACGAGGCGGGCATACCCATGCTCGTATCAAGATACATAAACATAACTGTAAGGCCCGAAAAGGGGGACCTGTAAGATACATGACCACTGTGTACATCATAAGAGTCCAGAGGGACACAAATCTGGGATATACTCCTGATCGGATCATGTGTGAACTGCAGAACTGGTGCACTGGAACAATCAACAGTGCTACTGAGTGTGGTACCAAAGGAACTGATGAGCTGCTGGATCATAGTGACGGGGGTCATACTCTCCATGGTACACTGAATGGGAACGGATCTGAAACTGAAACTGGGTACTCAAGGAAGCATGTGACTGGATGGCTTCCGAATACAATCGCCAACGCAGCCCGGACATCCGCGGGAACATATAACTGGATGTTCCGAAGCGACTCACCAAGGTGCTAGAGTCGGGGGAAATCCGGGGTCTTCGACTAAAAACTGATGGGATATAATCCTACGCGATCCTCAACGATGCGATCAAGGTGCTGAAGTCGAGCATGTGAGGAACAACCATTCGGAGAGGCAATGATGGATCCTCTCAGAATGATCCGTAGGCACTTACCACAGATGGTGATAAGTCCAAGGCGTAGGGACCTCTAGGCCTATCCTCTGGAATAGAGGAGCTGTCGTCGACAGAGGGAGACCTGCAACTATCAAGGCAATGATGTTTCCTTGACAGGAGCGCGAGGTACAAGACCGAAATGTGATAGTGCTGATGGCAGGACTGATAAACTGTGGGGGGACAACTGGGCAAGTAGAGTGAGTGGACTCAAACTTCCTTTGTTCAGAGTATTCTGCAGTCTCCTGCCATTTTACCCCAGCTTGAGTCTCCCTCAGACCAATCATCTCCCTTGATCCAATACAGCTATGATCCCTCTCCCCTGGGAGGCCTTTAGAGTTGGTTTCAGTAAGAACATGGAGTTCCTCTGGCCGTGTGTCTATGTGATGGTTGAGAATGGCGGTGTCGAAACCGGGCATTCCGTTAGAGGGCCAAGCGAAGACATCACGGAACTCTTTGAAGAGTTGTATATAATCCTCAATCTCCCGCTCGCTGCAGGAGGCTCCTAAAGTGATGAGTTCAGGGGCATATCCGGGGAATTTGGAGGGAGGAAGAGAATGTTGTTTCTGATGAACGGGGGGTACGTCAGGCCATGTGTCAATATGGTGCTCTATAATTGCGGGGTCAAGACTAGGCATTTCGGTATAGGACCAGGCAAAGACATCACGGAATTCTTTGAAAAGGTGTATGTAGTCCTCAATCTCTTTTTTACTGCAGAATGCTCCTAAAGTAATGAGTTCAGGGGCACGACCTGGAGCTGCAATATCAACTTGGATGACAGGTGAGATGTTGGCCATGTTGCCCTCCTCGAAGGCATCAGGAGCAGGAATAGGGTCCTTGAACCAGTCAACCTTGGTGGGGAGGAAGTCTTTGGATTCGACCGCGTATTGGGTAGCGGTGCTAGAGGAAGACGCTTCTGGGATGAAATAGGAACGGTGGTGCATATCATCCCAAGGATAATCCGGGGCAGTTAAGGCCTCAAGAATCTCCTCATCAGTACGGAAAGTCTGCGTCGTCAAATCAGTTGACGAGGGGGGGGGTGGTTGAAGTAGTGGTGGAAGAGATCATATAGATGATATTAACCTCTTCGGAAGGGGGAGAGACCGGGGGGTAAATCTCCTCAATGGTGGGTGGTGCCGTCTCAAGATCCAGATTGTTCATCTCATAGAGAGCCGCTCTGTAATCCGGGAGATCGGGACAATGATGTGAATAGTGCCCGTAAATACCGCAGATGGCGCAGGAGTGGTTGGTACGTAGGGACTTATCTTTAGGCTTAGGAGTAGGGTTTAGTTCGACAGTTGGGATGTTAGGATCGTCATCGAGCATTTGCATGTGCTTCTGCAATGCGGGTAACTGTGGGCATTGGTGAGTCGCATGGCCCAACTCATCACACAGCGAGCATTTGGGAGGAGCACGAAACACTGGAGGGTTCTTGACTGTCTTTGGAGGTGGTACAGCAGTGTAAGGTTGAGGACCTCTGCCCCCAGTGGGTTTGGGAGTAGGAGGAGGTGTCATGGAGGATGAAGGGGTAGAGACACCGGGAGGTGGCTGAGTGGTAGTAGCCATGGGTTGCACCGGCTGGAGGACGACATCAGGTGTCGGCGGGCGAACGGGAGGCGAAAGATACCATACAGGTAATCCCAAGGTTAACCCAGGGAGGCTAAGGGTAGCCATGACCGGGGCACTTACTACTCCCGATAGAGGGACTAGGAAGGGGATCGTATGGATCGGTGTAACACCAATGTGGCTAGGTACCAGTGGTGGTTTAGGCAACAAGGGTGGTTGAGTGTTAGGGGGTAGGTTGTCGTGGGACAAGGTACATAAGTCAGAGACTTCGGGCGTAGATGACGGCGGAGGAATGGATTGAAAGGTGGAGGTCATCGGCGCGTCTGAGTAGACTCCAGGCCCCGAAGAGGAAATAAACGAGGTAGTGGCAGGAGAAACAGGTTGTTCAACCATGGGGAGAACGTTTTCCGGTGCCGCTGGAGCACTGGGATCATAGTAGGTGAGCTGGTCAATATTAACCACGCGTCCTTCATGGGGGAACATCATGGTGCGAAAGACAGAAGAGGCAACCGCCCGCATGGCATACATGTAGCTGCGGCCAAGTAGAAGGTTGTAATCCAATTGGGCATTGATTACCTCTATGTCAATAAGAACTGTTTTACCACTTAACTGGACTGGAACGTTGGGTAGAAGGCCTTGGGGCTGGGCCGAACGACCGTCGTAGGCGCGTAACGCAGTGGTGGACTGCTGGAGAGGAGGGGATCCTAGCTTCTGCCATACAAATGTAGACATAACGCATGTGGAAGCACCCTCATCGATGATGCACCGATGGATAACAAGATTCCTAACGGAGACAGTAACTTGGAAGGCTAAGCTGGAAGGTAGGCGGGGTTCAGACTGGTCTAAATCAAACGCCATCAAATGCGAATCAGTTGGGTCAATCCCCCCAATGGCGGAAAGTAAAGTATTGCGCTGGGAAGGGCAGTTCTTCAAGACTTCTAACGCAGACATGGCTGCGGGCGATTGGGCTAGGTCGTCTACAATGTTGTAGTTTGACGCAGCGCGCGCGTTAGGGTTATTGTTGATTCGGCGAAGTGGGAAACGAGGTGCTTTTGCAGCGCCATCTATAGGAGGCGGAGGTATACATAACGCCTGATCGGTGGGATGAGCGTTAGTAGGTTTATCCGTGGGAGTGGCTTCAGAGGTGGAGCCATATTGGTTCCGACGGGTCTGGAGGTTGACGTCAGCAGATGACATCATCAGTAAGTGGTGGGTACCTGAGTCAAACATGGGTTGATCAGGGGCAGCGTAAGTGATCTGTTGTTGTTGGGGTTGCATGTTAGCTTGAGGGGCCAACGGCTGAGTGTTCACTACGCCTTGGGTCGGTAAGGGGTTTTGCAGCACCAAAGGGGGTTGCTGAGGTTGGGGGGGGTTGGGCGGTGCTTGGGGAGCCGCATGCCCTTGGCGATGGGCCTCGTCAACCCAAAGCTGCCGAGCTCGCTCCAAGTGTGGGAAAGCATGGGTGTAGTGTCCATAGACCCCGCAAATAGAACAAGGGTGGTTCGTTCGCAAATTGGGGTTTTTAGCCTGCTTGGGCAGGCGATCAGGGTTTTGATTAGCGGGGGCCGCATTGTTGTTGTCAGGGGGATTAGCCGGTTGACCAGCTTGGTGTGCAGGTTGGTTGTTTCCCCGATTACGGCCCTTGCCGCGGTTCTGTTGGCCCTGGTTACGTTGGTTAGTCTGGTTTTGCTGCGGGTTATGTTGGGCGTAAACTTGCCCTTGGGCAGCAGGTGGATTTTGAGGTTGCGCAGGTGCAGGAGCAGGCTGCGGAGGATGATATGTAGGTTGAGGCTGAGCAGGTGCAGCAACTTGAGGGGATTGCTGATAGGACTGCGGAGCAGGTTGTGGGTTTGCCGCAGGGGCTGCCTGGGGCGGATAATAAGCTGGTGGGGCTTGTGAAGGCGCAAGAGCTGGGGCAGTCTGCTGATGGTAGTAAGGCTGAGGGGCGACTGGAGGAGCATAAGCAGGAGTCACATACCCGAAGCACTGAGGTGGACAAGAAGGTCCATGGGAATGGTGATGTGTCATGGGAGCATATGAGTTGGTTGCTCCAGACTGGGAGGTAGCCCTCGACAGGTCGGGGCCAGGGGTAGGACGTGCTATAGAAAATGGTTGGGGATGCGAAGAAACACGGCCAATGATACCATCTGCAGCGTGTGATGCCCCCGGCGCATCATGATGGGAGGACTCGCCGTGAGGGGCGTCAGGTATAATGGTATAAAGGTAACCCGATTGGGCGTAAATGAGGTCGAACTGTTGTGCCTTAAGGATGGCTTCTTCTTCAGACTGGGGTCTTTCTGAGGCCACATCCTTAGCGATAACCGGAAGGAGGGATTTGAGGAACCAATCTAGGAAGATACGGTCGTCAAGTTTGATCTTGCATAAGCTGCGGCGTCGACGCCACTCATGGATGTGGTCCGTGATATGGGTAGCCGTGTTTTGTCTACAAGATAGAAGGATCTCAACGCCCGCGTCATAGCGGACAGGCAACTGGAAGAACTGCAGGAAGGTCGAGGCCAGGGAAGAAAAGGTGGCGTGGGTCCCATGAGGCTGCTCAATATACCACTTGGCTGCAGAGCCAGTGAAGGTGCGCTGTAAGAGACGGAGGCGAACAGAGTCGTCCACTATGGAGTTAGAGGAACACCATAGGTGAAAAGACATGATGTGGTTTTGTGGGTCCTCACCGGCCTTGCCCTCGAACTTAGGGATGTCCGAGGGGAGCTTGGTAGGCATATGAGGCCATGTAGGGTCGTGTCGAATAGGATCGTTGGTCAATCTGGCCAGGTCAGGTAGGTTGAGGCTAGCCATGAATGGCAAACTGGAAGAGGGCTGTGACACAGTAGTGCTATGGACCAAGTTGGGGCCAGTGCCCCCAAGTGGAGGGACAAAATTAAGGGTGGTGCCCCCAAGTGGGGGAACTGAGGTAGTGGAGGATGGTCCAGCACCACCATGGGTAGTGTGAGCCACTGATGTAGTGGGCATGGGTATTCCCGCTGTGGGTATAGGTACCGTGAGGGGAACAGTAGATGGTTGCCCCATGGAGGGCATACCAAAAACAGGTGTAGTAACTGGTGTAGTGGTGGATGTGCCACCAATGGTCCCTATGACAAATGGAGTGGAAGTCGTACCAGCCATGGGGCTAGTGGGGGCAGTATAAATAGGGTTCTCAGACTCTTCGTCAGAATCAAAGGTAAAGTAAGGAGCGTCACTATCTGGTGACGGAGTCCTACGTCGCTGACGAGTGGAGTCAAGTGACAAGGCTCTAGATCTGTGATGAGTGGTATCAACGGACAATGATCGGAATCTATGACGAGTGGTGTCGAGAGAACCGTGCTGTGGGGGCTCGCCCCTGAGGCGCCGAGAATGTCTCGGGGACTCAATGGTGACAAATGGTGTCTAGTCTCTGTGGGTTGAGGTGAGTATAAAAACAGCTCAAAAATCCTAATGCAACCGAGTGTGCAGAAGGAGAGCTAAAAAGCAAGGCACTCAGGCCAACAACCAACTCAAAACACCCACTGCAACAGCTGTGCTACAATAGGTGGAGTAACAACAAAGATGGTCAGAATACCAACAAGCAGCAGGTTTCCTAAAAAAGAAAAATGGTGGACTCACTAGACCAAAGGGAGGTAAAGGAGCATGCAAACACCTAACTAAAAAGTATTCTGACTTAACTAAACATATCCTCTGCAAGGTGATGAAATCCAAGTCAGACAATATGAGTAGGAAAGCCAAGTGGCTATGATATCCCCCTACCGGGAGGGACACCGGGTAGTCAATCCTAGAAGAATGGCAACTAAGATACCCCGTTCATGACACGTCCAGAAAGGTGAATCTGCCGTTTAGTTCGTTGACCGCAATACCCCTATACAAGGATATCCCGCGAACCGCGAAAGGTAGCCCTTCGGTTACTGAATGGAGTGCGGTATTCCACTCAGGCCTCCGGAACCAGTCTCCCGACTTCAACCCTCCTAAGGGAGAGGCCCTCTGATAAACTGGTCGTGACCGTGCCAAAAAGTACTAGGGGATTTTGGTTCCCTATTTGGACAACAACTATGTCTCAAGTGAAATAACCAAGGGGTGTTATTGGAAGCCTATCCCCCTGATCCTACCTAACTACAATGATTCTTTTGTGTTCCCCAAGTGGGGTTAGAATGTTGGTTTAGTTAGGTTCTTTTTAAGGCTCACTTGATTTATGTGACAGAGTGTGTGCTCGTGAGGTAATGATCCCAAAAATAGAAGTGCCACAAGGGAGGGCAACTTCCAGTCTATCAACAATACTGAAATTGAAAGTTTAACTTGCAAAATTTTCTGAATTAAAAATACTGAAATTTGTAAAATGAAATCTGTAAAAGGAACAGAAATTATGTTGCAGAAAGGCTGAAAGGTAGTGAACTGCAGGTAAGACAGGGGGCTGTTCAGATGCAGAAAATATTGCAGCAAAAGGGGCTGGGCTCAAAACAGGAAAAGAGCAGAAATCAGACCGCGGGTCTGTGGCGATTTGGAACAGGCCGACCGCGGGTTTAAGGGAAACAGCGGCGGTCAGGTCGCGGCTATCGGGCCAACAGAGGCAGTCGGGACGCAGGAAATAGGGAACAAGACGCAGTCGGGTCGCGGCAAAAAGGGCTAACAGGCGCAGTCGGGATGCACGAAAGAGGCAGAAAGCCACAGTCGGGGCGCCGGAAAAAGGCCGACAGGCGCAGTCAGATCGCGGCAAACAGGCTGATTAGCCACGGTCGGATCGCAGGTAACAGACTTGAATCCGCCGGCAGGGCGTCGGAAGCAGTCTGAAAGCCGCGGTCGGATCGTAGGTAAATGCCTGAAAGGCGCGGTCGGGACGCGACTGCAGAGGGAAAAGACGCGGTATGCGGCGACCGAAAGGGACAGCCGAAAGTAAAAAATTCAAAACGGAAACCAGAAATTCGAAAACTAGGGGAGTCGCCAAAACTGTAGCTAGGGTTTTACCCCTAGCTTGTGCAAATGAGCACCTACTAAGGAGAGTGGACTCCTTAGTAGCAGTTCAGTAAATTAAACTAATTAAGCTAAAACAGAAATTAAATTACTTCTAAAACAAGCATGAAACATAAACATCAAATTGAAAGAATGGCTTTTTGTATTGATGTTACCTTCAATGAGAAGGCTTGATGAAGCCCTTTGCAGTGTCCAAGAGGATGCTCCAAGCTTCAAGATGCTCCTTCTCCTTCTCCAATGATGGGAATGGGCCAAAGGTGGCTCTCAAGGTGAAAATAGTTCAAAGGTGAACTAGGGTTTCGAGAGAGATTTTGGCAGAGTAAGGGTGCTTGTGATTGTGGATATGGAATAAGGGATCTCCATCACCTATTTATAGTTTTTTGGTGGTGGAGTGCTGACCCATGGTTTTAGGAAACACATAGTTTTGGGCAGCTGTATAGGGTTTTTTCCTCCTTTTCCTCATTATTTTATATTTTTATTCCCTTTTTAGGGGATTTTTGCTATTTTTGGAGGAAAAGGGGGGTTTTTTAGCCTTTTTTAGGCTATTTTGAGGGTTTTATGGCCTTTTGGAGGCATGTTAGGCCTTTTGGAGGCTTTTTAATGGGATTTTTTGGGATTTGAAGGGAAATATGGTAGCAAAATGGACAAATGAGCCATATAATGTGGTAGATGAGGTAGTGAACACTTTTTGGGTGTTAACACCAAGTGTTCTTATTGTTGCAAAGGAACTCATCCTAAGAAATATTGCTTCAAGAAGAAATTGGACATCATGGCCAAGATGCTTGAAGAGCATAACATAGATGTTCCTGACTTTGCAAAGAAAGAACAAGGCAAGGTTGCTGTAGAATAAGAACTCTGTCTCCAAGCCTCTCCCAAAGGTAATAATGTTTATGCTTTGAGTGCTAGAGTGAAATATAATTCTGGTGTCTCTGATATTGATTCACATTCTGATATATCCGAATCAGAAACCTCCATCTCTTCCTTGGAACAATCTTTAGTCAGTTCATCCAAGTCTACTCTCAAAACTAGTCATTTTTTACTAGCTTCTGACTTGTCTTCTGAAAGGTCTTTCCACCATCATTCAAATATTTTAGATTCTGATTTAGAAGATCATTTACAATCTGATATGCAGGTCATTACATATCCCACATCATATTCCCAACCTTTGGATGCACAAAAGTGTAAAATTAGTCACAGCAAATCTAATGAACAAGTAAATCAATCACAATAGATGAAACTCAGAAAAATGGTGCAAAACTGTGCAAAACATGCATTAGTGCTCAATATCCCAATGAGGGTGAATAATTACAATACAATACAGTAACAATGACTGAGTAATTTGAATTGACTAAGAATTTCATTCGAATTCCTAAATGTTGTAGCTTGACTCCAACTAGGAGTCCTCGTCATCAATCAGTGGTGGTCATCAATGCACAAGTCACTGTCAAACAGGTGTCAAACTAAGTCAAACTGAGTGTAATAAGTGTAACTAATGATAATGGCACTAATGTAGGGATGGAGGCTCAGTGGAGGGTGCATGAGGAGTTAACTGCATTCAGAATAGGTAGTCAAGGCTCATCGGAGGTCAATCAAAGTGATAACAACAGTGACGAGTCAGTCTAGCCTCAAATCAAGGAAAGACAACCAGCTAACTGGAGTGAACTGGAATGGAGGTGAGAAAAGGCGCCCTTCTACAGTGGAAGGTGAGAAGTGGGCACCTCCCTAACTAGGAGGGCTAAAGCTAAGTGGAAATTAGCTCTTGAGTGCTGGTAGACTAGGGACTAGGTGCTGGAGGCATCAAACTGGTGACTGGGAAGCATGTGGGTGCATGCAGAATGCATGCATGCATTCAAAATGCATGCAAAGTACATAATTGAATGATGATATATGCTAATACCCCCCCTCAAGCTATACTATCATGTAAAAAATAAAATGTAGGGCCCTGGTTACTGAGACCAAATGTCACCCCAATACAATAATAATCCAAATAAAGAACAGTTCATGAACCGAGGAAATGGAGAAAACCTCATGGGAAAACCCCCCCCTCAAAATGGATTGTAACACACCAAAATATTTAACTACTCCAAACTCAAGTAGATATGTCTGGAGGTATCTTACTCTTGGGAGTAAATGGATCATGCTCCAAAAACATGTGTTTGAATTCTCCATCAGTGGATGCAAGCGAATGTGGAGACTTTATGAACTTGCTCTTCATACTGAAAATGGTGAGAACAAATCTGAAAATAAGAGGATGATCCTGGAACCTGTGATTCGAACCAAGTGAGGTAGGAATAGCTCCAATCGGATCAAATAGATCTTGAAACTTGAACTTCCTATCAGTGGAAGTTAAATCAGCTCCAAGATTTGACAAATGGTTTCTTGAGATCTCTTTTGAACCAACAGGGGTGAGATCAAAACCAAAATCAGCAAAAGTTGCATGAGAATTGCACTCAAGCGAATGGTAGTGCTCTTCATCTTCAGTAAAACTATGAGAAACTATGCAAATGATATAACAAAAGTTTATAGGAGGCATGCAATCAAGGAGGACGAATGCCTCACCTCCAAAATCAGATTTTACCTCCAAAACATCAAGTAGAACACTATTATGCATGTCAACAAACTCATGTGAAAGAGAGGATTCAAGAACCTCTTCGGAATCTAGAGTATGAGCTGGTTTTTCTTGCTCAAAATTAAAAATAGAAGACTTTGAGAGAATGAGTTTTGAATCTACAGTTTCTTCTTCATCTTGAACAATTGTTGAGGCCAAGACATGATCGGAAAGAACACATAAGGAGATCTCACTGGACTTGTTCTCCAAAATGCTAGCATGATCCTCTTCTTCCTGCTTTCCAAATTCTCTGTCAAGTTGGACCCATAGATCACTTGGATTTTCAACAGTAGTACTGAGGTAGCACATACAAGGAGACATAGCAAGACATATTGTCCCAAAGGCTCTGTCACAATCATTAAGCCAATCATTCTCCTCTTGATCGGAATCAAAATCTCTTGTAATACCAATGCACATATCAAAGAGACATTGTCTCTTCAAGAATGCAATCATCTTTGGTTTCCATTCATCATAGTTGAATGGAGTAAGAATATTTTGTGAAAAAGAATTCTCCATATTTGCAATAGCGAATGCAAATGGAGGAAGTAAGAACCTGCAAATCACAAATAAACAAACACTATGTTTTCAGCAACAACTGCAACTGCTGCCATGTGAGCAAATATTGCTCTCTCTTCATGTTGAACACCTGCAGAAAAGAAATCTTGTCCCTACCATGGCTCTAATACCATGTAAAATTAGTCACAGCAGATCTAATGAACAAGTAAATCAATCACAATAGATGAAACTCAGAAAAATGGTGTAAAACTGTGCAAAACATGCATCAATGCTCAATATCCCAAATGAGGGTGAATAATTACAATACAATACAGTAACAATGACTGAGCAATTCGAATTGACTAAGAAGGTCATTGGAATTACTGAATGGTGTAGCTTGACTCCAACTAGGAGTCCTCATCATCAATCAGTGGTGGTCATCAATGCACAAATCACTGTCAAACAGGTGTCAAACTGAGTCAAACTGAGTGTAATAAGTGTAACTGATGGTAATGGCACTAATGTAGGGATGGAGGCTGAGTGGAGGGTGCATGAGGAGTTAACCGCACTCAGAATAGGTATTCAAGGCTCATCGGAGTTCAATCGGAGTGATAACAGCAGTGAGGAGTCAGTCTAGCCTCAAATCAAGGAAAGACAACTAGCTAACTGGAGTGAACTGGACTGGTAGGTGAGAAAATGCACCTTTCTGCAGTGGAAGGTGAGAAGTGGGTGACTCCCTAACTAGGAGGGCTAAAGCTAAGTGGAAAGTAGCTCCCAAGTGCTGTTAGACTAGGGACTAGGTGCTGGAGGCATCAAACTGGTGACTGGGCAGCATGCAATGCATGCAGAATGCATGCATGCATGAAAAATGCATGCAAAGTACATAACTGAATGATGATATATCCTAATAAAAAGACCCTACAAACCCCAAGTTCTCCAGTTAAGAAACTACACAATTCTATGTTTTCCTACACTATGTCACTTGCGTCTGTTGCACTTTTTTCTTTCATATGTTTCATTGGTTGGACAACCATTGTTTTGGCATTATTTGGACTGATATTCCACACATCTGGACATGACCCCATCACTCATGGTTCAAAATTCAAGTCCTCACACTCTCTAGGCTCGCTCAGCTATCCGGGTGATCTAGTTTCTCAAATGTTTTCTACTGAAATTATGTTCGATCATGGAGACTCCACATATTTACTGGTTTATGCTCCATATGAATTACATTATGATATTTCAGAGCTACATGATCTCATTTTAAATATCAGAAAGGTTCTACATCAGTTTGAGAAGAAAGTAAAAGAACTAGTACACCACATTGCAGCTACAGAAGAAATTGATCCTGTTGAGTTCATCGTTTCTCCTTGGGAAGGAGTATGCATAGATCTTCTTTCCATCATTGATTATGTTTTCACATTTGATTATGTATGTTACAGCAGCAAGAAAAATTCATTTGATGCTCCACCATCATCAGAAGATGAACTTCATAGAGCTTCAACACATGGTTCTTGCCTACACAACATCAATGCACTGATGCATGATCATGACATCAACAATCTATTCATCAAGTCAGTTACTCAAAAGCAACCCATTCATCTCATTCAGCTCATTCAAATGAGAAACATGACAGTATGAAGACATCAAGCATGTCCATTTTTTAGGGAGGGTTTTGTTGCCATGAGGTTTTCCCTGTTTCCTCGGTTTACATGGACTAGTTATTTTTGTATTGGGGTGACCATAAGACTTGTTGCTTGGGCCCTATATTTCTGATATTTTTCTAATTCCCATCACATAAAGTCAGGATTAAGGGGGGGTGTTGGAACATTTAAAAAACCCACTATGTCATTCTAGACTTAGGATAAAATTAATTAATCATTTATGATTAATTCCTGAGATTTGAGTTGGTAGAATAGGCCAGTTTTGTCTTTTAGTGGACCACATGCTATCCTCATTCTCAAAAACGAATTTGGATAGATTCTGGATAAGATTTCCTTGGATTCTGTCTGATTTTATTCCATTCCTGAATTAGAAAGACACTATCCAGTTTTAGTTAGCTTTGTCCTGTTTTTTCTGCTTTCTAGTGGAAAAGATAAAGCTAGTTTACTTGGAATCTTTTTCCACTTGACCAATTCGACCTCCACATCATATCTATCCTTCTAAAGCCATCATTACATTTCATTTACCTCACTCATGAGCTGCCATACCATACTTTCCGAATTCATGATCCTCTAGCACAGTTTTGGAAACTGCTTTTGCCACCTAGGGGATTTTTTGTCTTTTCTAAGCCTTTTCTTTTTGCTCTTTCCATATTGCTTCAAAGCAATTCAATTTTCTCCATGGAGGATGTATTATATATTGTTACAATATCAATGAATAAGATACAGAGTGTTTTCCATAATTTATTCTCTCTATTCTTCTTCTCTCATTGTCTAAAATATTCCATGGTGAAATTGTCTTATGAATCTAGTTCCTAGTAATTGAAAATCTCACAAAGGGCCCCTCATCAACCGGAGGTTTTGTTTATGTTTTCTGCATTTTCGTTTCTGCAAATAATTAGTTTATTTTCCTGTATATGTAATTAATTTCGTTTTCCTGTACTTGATATTTTTTTCTTCTCTATAATTTATATTGTGCTTCTAACATAGTTTGTGTTTACAGAATTAGTAAATGGTTGACCAAAAGTATAGCTTTGATAGTTTAATTTCAGTCTTTTATAATTAGTTAGTTTGTTTCCTAGACTCTTACCATTGAATAGAACTGAGTTAGTCTCTGTTTCAAGCTCTGTTCATAGTTAGAATTAGTTTCATTAGCCTCTTCTCTGTAGTTGTAGGGTAATTCTATCTCTCATCTCAATCTTGCTTTAGCATAGAATAGGAATAGTCTGTCTCTCCAACAATGATTAGAATAGGTTTCTCTCTGTTATCATAGCTTCTCAACAAGTCTTCTCACTGATTTCTTTGCATTGTAGGTTCATCTGCATTTGTCAGCTGACGTTAAGATCATCAAAACTACTCTTTTCCTTATTTTAACTCGTTTTTCCTCATCCAGACTGTCATTCGGACAATCATCCGGATCGTCATTCAGATTTTCATTCTTTCTGCACTGTTTTTATGCTCATTTGAATTCAATTTCTTAGTTTTCTTATTTGCAATCTTTCCTTCTCTTAATTAGTATTCTTAACCATAATTAGGTCCTTGTTTTACATTCCATAAAGTTTTAATTAATTTCTTGTTATCATTCTTAGTTTGCTTTAACTGTCTTTTAAATTATGTCTTTCATATTTAATTTGCTAATATGTTGATGTTTCAGAACTTATCAGTCTTATTCCTAGTTTAGTTTATTACATGCTCTTAAGACTTAGTTAGATTAGAGTTAATAATTTCATTCTTCAAGTATTTTAGTTTTGATAGTTTCCTTCATTAAGATTAGGATCATTTTCTTATTTAGATAAATAATGAAGATGTTCATGACATAAGATTTGGATCAGAAATAAATATCTTTATCAAGTTTTCTACTTGTTTCCAAATCAAATCCAGTTTAATTAAATATCTTTATTAAGTTTTCTACTTGCTTCTAACTTAGATCAGTTTTATGTTGTTCATATATGGATAGACAGTAGTTCACAATGTTTAAAGTTAATTGTAGTTGGATAATCTTTAGTTTGCACTTGTTCGTAGAAGTTAAGTTAGATTTACTTCCATTTTGCTTCCTTGTTACATTTGAAAGTCACTATGACACATTCACTCCAGTTCCGATCACATTTGATGTACATAAACAAAACGAATGGAATTAGATAGTTCAGTTTAGAATAATTTACATTTACAAGTTCTCCCTAGTAATTGTACTTTGGTTATCAGTTATTTTCCTAGATTAGTTGTGAATTAATCATTTCATATATGTAGTTCTGATTTTGCTCATAATTGTAAGATGAAAGTTTAAATTCAGTAGTTTCTCGTTTGTTCAGAAGTAGTTGCTTCTTAGTATTTGTTCTTTCCTATTGTTTGTCATAGAGTAGAGTAGTATAATCTAGTACTATTATGATCTATTGGTTTGATCTAATCAGTTTAATAGTTGTGTTTTTAAACATTTGACTCGTTTTTTCATTTTGAAAGATCTTTCAATCTTTTCTAAATATTTTTAAGGTCTAACAAGCCGAAAATCTTAGGTGCCATTCTACCTTAGCATATACTTTTCCTCAACTCTAAGATTACCAACCCTGATCGATAATTAAATATTAGGTGTTTTCATTGAGATAGCTCAAACACCCAACATTTTGGCGCCGTTGCAGGGGACTTGTAGAAGATAGGTAGAATTCAGTCATAGATAAGTAAAAATTCTTTTTATTTTAGTTATATTCTTTCCTTTGAAAATAGGATAGTGGCGGGTGAGCTGTAAGATGAGAGGTAAGAACCTCTGCATTTGTTATAACAAGCATCCCCAAAACCCATCAATAACAGTTATGCAGTTAGAACTTATTTCAATTATAATTTGTTTTCATGAATAGGTCCAAAGATTCACAAGGTAGATTTATTAAAACTAGTCCCCTTACTAAAATCCCCACTAAAATTCCTACTAACCTATATGGGGGGCGTACCACCCCAACTACTAACTCAATAGAAAGGTATCGGAAGACACCTAAAGGGGATAGTCCTACTTGGAAAGCAAAGGAATTCCTTTCTAGAAATCAATTAGGGAAAAACACAGGGACATCAGTTTTAGTTTGTTCATAAAGAAATTCCCCTATAAGAACCTCAAGCTCATATTCAGACTGAACTTAGACAAGCAGAAACCCAAAAGGATAAAACTTCATGACCTCTCAACTCTCCATTAGTCCAAAAACCCAAAGACACTACTTTTTCAATAGTAGGTGGTCCAAACTTGGTAGATTTTGTCAATCCTGCACAAGTAGACGCTCGTTTTGAGAGTTATGTGAGCATAGTTATCTCACAGATTGATACAACAACAGTAGGACCTCCAAAACTGGATTCCCACGTAGATGGTAATTCCCCTCCTAAAAAGAAGAATACCCTTCCTAAAATAGAACGTTGGGACGTCCCATATTCACCAAGAAAGGAGCCACCTAGATTTTCTCTCTTCGGCAATAGAATCTTCATGCAGGATGAAAATGAAGATCGTGTCCGAGAATATGAAGAAGATGGAGAAGTTAGAACTGAAGGTACCTTCGAGTTCCCTATCTTAGACACTGCACAAGATGTTACTATGAAAAACATCCCTCCCTCCTCACTACCAACCTTTTACGGGAAGAGTAGTGAGGATCCGAACACATTCTTATTCGATTTTGAAATTTTGTGTAGGAGTTATAATTACCTACAAGATGGGCAAAACCTAAAACTCTTTCCTTCCACATTAAAAGATTCTTCTCTTCGATGGTTCATGGGATTAGGAGAATCTAGTATTAAAACTTGGGAAGACATGAAGAATGCATTTCTACGGAAATATCAGGATTACTGTAGACCTAAGGAATCTCGCAATGATATTTTTAAAATTCAATAACTTGAAGACGAGATCTTAGAAGACTATCTCGAGAGATTTAACTATGTGTTACACAAATCCAAGTATAGTGATCTTTGAGAAGATGCAGTAAGTGTTAATTTTTCGATAATTTCATTCCATTATCATTAGGATCTCTAAGAGAATAACATGTACAACATATCTACAACATATCAATCATAGACACAATAGAAATCACACAAGAGACATAGAGTTTCACCAGGGAAAACCAAGAAGGTGAAAAACCCCACAACTTCCTCAGAGATAAGATAAGCCACAAAACAAGATCACAAGGATCAAACCCAATAAGATGTCTCTAGCAGATGCTCCTCCTCCTCCACTGCTACGCCACTTTCTCTCTTAGCTATGCGAGCTTGAGAAATGAGTGAATGAATCAAATGAGAGACACAACCTCTCTATTTATATACTGACTTGACCTACCGATAATTCACTAGGGCTGACTTGATACTCAAGTCTAATAACCCAACCACATGACCTAACTAGGGCCGACCCCACACTGGTGGTCAAATAACCCATCAATACTAATGATGGCACTTACAATGTAACTTGCAACACTTACAAATACAAATTACAACACTTCCAATCAGAGGAATAATATAGCTCTGTGGGATATACAATAAAGTACAAATGTAATACATCGAAGAATATCTTCCGAAGTTACAAATACATCAACACTCCCTCTTAACTAGGAAGGTATTCTGAACATAGGTCATCAATACATATTGGCGCAAGTCTTCAATTCTGGAGCTGGATCATCATCACTGGATCACAGAGCATCATCATCATCACTGCTACTGAACTTGACATCTCGATCACTGGGATATCTCTGAAATCTTCTCGTCATAGGAAGTTCTACAGAGCCAGCCCTTTTTCATGCTGGATGTAGGCCCGCCTTCTGCAGGTCTTCATCAACAATGTTTTGATGTATATGTAACTTTGGAATGTATTTCACATATATGTATATTGTATTCCTATAGAGATGTTCTTATTCCTCTATACGAAAGTGTCGTCATTTATATTGTAAGTGTCATACCTTATACTTGATGGGTTATTAGACCACCTTGTTGTGGTCGGCCCTATATAAGTCATGTGGGTCAAAGGGTTATTAGACCACCCTATTGGGGGTCGGCCATGTGGGTCAAATGGTTATTAGACCACCCTATTGGGGGTCGGCCCAGTCAGCATTATGTTATGTGGTTAAGTTAAGGCCGACCTAGTAAAGGGTATTAGGCAAGTCAAGTCAAGTCGAGTATAAATAGAGTGCGGGAGGCACTCTATTTGATCATTCTATTCTCTCACACACACTTTGGAGAGTGGCGCACTTCTGGAGGAGGATAAGATGATGCTAGGAGATGTCTATCTCTTATGCTTGGGTTGTATCATTGCTCTATCTATCTCTGAGGAAGTTATTTGGGTTTTTCACCTTTATGGTTTTCCCCAAGTAAACTCTGTGTCTCGTGTGCTTGCATTATTGTGTCCATGATTGATATGCTGTAGATATTCTGTACATGTTGTTCTCTCAGTTAAAATCCTAGATCATATTGAAGTAAGTTCTGAAAAACTAACATGGTATCAGAGCTAGCCTGAAAGAAGGCATGGTATGGCATGTATGACACTTGTTGCACTTGCAATGCTAGGGCTTGATATAGCAAAAACCAGTCATCATAGCACTTGCGCTATAAATCCATTTTGGCAAAGTTTTTGGATCTGAAACTTCTACAAGTAGAATATCAGATCCCCATGTACCTTGTGTCCAAAGGAAAACTTCTAATTCGTTGTAGTTTGTGTTTTATGATCTGTACAATATAGGGTTTCTATCTCTTCCAGATCTGAGTCATAAACAGGTGACCTAGGAAAAAAGGTCATAAATTGGGATAGGAAGTTCCAAATGAAATTTTGTAAAAAGTGACAGGTATTTCACGGACTGTACTTTCTCAGGTAACTTTTTTAGAGGCCGAAACTGAACCAGTGACATATGGCACGCCGTACAAGTTCGCTCTCCTGTTTTATCCCATAAACAGGTCACATTGCGACACTTGTCATAAATCTGTCTCAGAGAATCCATTTGAGGTCAGACCTGTGGGGTTGGAAAGATGACAGGTCAAGATACCATAGGAAATATTTTTAGACCCTGTGGAATGGAAATTTTGGAGTTACACCAGAAACAAGCAGGTGCATATTTTTGTCAAAACAGAATTATTTTTTAGCACCTTCATTCATGGCTTCAAGAATTAGGGTTTCGGAGAAAGTTGGTATTTTTGTAATCAGAGACCACGGATGAATGCTACTCATCAAAATCAAAATTTATAGACCAAGATCAATTTTTTTGTTTGGGTAGAAGGCCGAGCTTGATCAAACCCTAGTTCGAGACTTTGATCAGAAAAATGGAAAATTAGGGCTTCTGCAAAAGTTGGAATTTTTTAAGTCTGTGACCACAGCTGGAAGATCCTCAAAAAAATCGAAGTTTAGAGCTTTGGATCGAACCTTTTGGTTGGGCATAAGGGTGGGCTTTATCAAACCCTAGTTTGGGATCCTGCCCAGAAGATCCGGAAGTTTCAAAGGCAATTTTGAGGGGTGAAACATTGCAGTTTTCAAATTCTGAGTATACCAGCTTGATCAGCTCATAAAGGTGCATCCTTCTATACTTTTAGAAGTTTGAATTTTTAGGGTTTCTCTGACAAACCCTAATCCAGCTCCAGATCCAGTTTCTACAAATCAAGTGGATTGGGTTAATCGTTTGGTCACCTGCATAAGTGAAGAAGTTCTTGTTTCAGAGGGAGATGAGGCTAAGACCTTACATAAGAAGATTACAAGCAATCTCAATAGGTATGACTTATCCCGGTATGTTTCGAGATCTGTTCATGATTAAGTTTATGGTATGTTTGTTTTCACTAAGGTTAGTACAATCTTGATTAACTTTATACTTGTTGCATCACCTTAATAAAATTATGAATGCAGATATTCATTGATTAGGGTTTTGACACTTATGATTGTACTAATGCCTTGTAGTGTTGTATGAGTTGATGTTGTCTGCTTACATGAAAGGTACATCAAAGAAAGACAAATCATGTTCTATTTCAAGAACATATGACCATGGAGACATGAAGACAAAGATTCATTCATTATCATGGATCACATAGAAGATCTACTTACGAGGTATGTATAACTTGGTTCTATAATGGTTAACTTATGAGATATGCAGGTTACTAGCACAAGTCATTGAAGAACAAGAAGACATCATGTGGGTATGTTAGACATAGCTCGCTAACATGCTAATCCAGGTATGTTTTTCCTATATCAAGTTAAAATCCTACCTTGTGCTAGGATATCTTATATAAGTATACTTGACATGATTGATTATGATTATTCATGAAGTTATATGTTTGAGTAATCATGGGTTTAGGCATATTATGTTTCTTACTTTAATTGATGATATGACTAACCAGGAGAGTCCTATATAAACCTTAAATACTAATGTTTATTATCTGTGTTTAAATGATCATTACTATACATGTTTAAGATTATTGTGTTTCTGATAGTATTGAGATTATACTAATAAATGTATGATTATGTATGAGATCTCGAGGATATCACAATAATGATACTTGTAAGCATGCATAGTGATCAAGGATGGATATAAGTTCAAGGACATGTAATCCAGGAAGCAAAGATCAAGAGGGAGCACACTCTAGTAGTTTCTGCAAGGATGCAGATATTCAAAGGGAGTCGACCACTTCCCACAATCCACATCAGAATGGAGTTGCAGAAAGGAAGCAAAGATTCAGAGGGAGCCCACCCAACAACCAAACAAAGATAAGTATTTGAATTGTCATTTCTTACATATTTGTTTGTTTAAATAATGTTGTTCAATGATGTATATGCTTATGTTCCTAGACTTAGGTTGTGTATTATGCATATTAGAATAATTGCATTAATGAACAGTATACTTCTAATATGCATGTAATGGGTAAGTGGCCTATGGCACTGTACAACATTCCATTGCTACTTATCTAGAATGAAACCTCTTTGATAACATGTTGGGAGTAGTGCAAACTCTTAACAATGTTTTGGTAGAGATTGGAAGGCATCTAGAAAGTTACAGGATATGGATGAATGTTGTATTGAAGCATTGGCTAAAATAATTGCATGACTGTATGACATATTTCTTTATGTGTAAAAATTTGTTTTGGAAACTATGAAATGTTTCTAATCATGCAATTTAACTTGTTTTGTAGGAAAGATCGTATACCATCACCTACAAAAGAAGGACTACAACATTTATTCCAGCAACAAAGATATCTATTGAAGATATTGAAGTTCCCAGGATCTGGGATGAAGTAATGGGAGAATGCCATGATCAAGGAGTATCAGTCGATCATGAAGAATGATGTTTGGAATGTAGTCCCAAGACTTGAAGGGAAGTCTGTTGTAACTTCCAAGTGGATCTACAAGATCAAGCGTGCTGCAGATGGCAGCATAGAAAAGTACAAAGTGAGATTTGTAGCTTGTGGCTTCTCCTAGAAAGAGGGGATAGATTATGAAGAAAATTTTGCTCCTGTAGCCAGGTACACTTCCATTAGATTAGTACTTGCTCTGGCTGCAGTGATGAAATAGAAGATACACCAGATGGATTTCAAGACAGCTTTCTTGAATGGTTTAGTCGAGGAGGGAGTGTATGTGGAGCAACCACTTGGTTTTGAGACACATGATAGGGATTCATATGTGTGCAGATTAAAGAAAGCCTTGTATGGCTTGAAGCAAGCTCCTAGGACTTGGTATGGTAGGATAGACATCTTTCTATCCAGTTTGGGATTTACCAAGAGTAAAGTAGATTCCAACCTTTACTACAAGGTTGAGGAAGGAAATCTAGTGATACTACTTTTGTATGTGGATAACATGTTTGTTATAGGTGAGGATAGATTGATTGCCGACACGCAGCGGAAGCTTGCTACCGAGTTCGAGATGAAGAACTTGGAGATGATGCATTACCTTCTAGGCATGGAGGTGTGGCAGAGTGCAGATGAGATCTTCCTTGGACAAGGGAAGTATGTAGTAGAGATCCTGAAGAGGTTCGGGATGATGGACTGCAAGGCCATGGCCACACCTATGGCATCGAACCTGAAGTTTCTGTGTGATGCTTCATCTGATCCAGTTGATGTCATGATGTATTGTCAGATGATTGGGTCCTTGATGTACCTGACGAATACGAGACCAGATATTTTCTTTGCGGTGAACACATTGAGCCAGTTCCTGACGGATCCCAGAGGTGTTCACCTAGTTGTTGTAAAGCATATTCTGAGGTACCTAAAGGGTACAATTGATTATGGGCTCAAGTATGATGCGAATCAAAAGTTTAACCTACAGGGTTATGTTGATTCAGATTGGGCAGGCAGTGATGTAGATAGGAAGAGCACATCTGGGTACTGCTTCAGTATGGGATAAGGTGTGATCTCTTGGTTTAGCAGGAAGCAGTCCTGCGTACAGCCGAGGCAGAGTATGTTGCAGCATGTTGTGAGGTAGTATGGCTCCGGAAGCTATTGTCTGAGTTATTTGATCTCCCATTGGAGGCTATTGGTATCTTTTGTGACAACCAGAGCTGTGTGAAGTTGTCTAAGAACCCGGTGTTCCACAACAGGTCGAAGCACATCGATATCAAATCACTATATCAGGGATATGGTGCAGAGAGGAGCAATGAAGCTCCTATATGTTACAACAGATGAGCAGGTTGCAGATGTGCTGACGAAGCCACTAGCCTGAGTGAAGAAGTGACGGACACATTTGCAGGAGCCATTCCGAGCATGGTGAGAGGAGAATCCTTCCATGGCTGTGGATATAAGTGCTGGATGATGAGCATCAAGATGATGCTCCAGTTACTGCTCTGTATGTGTATATATGCATCATGTTGGATGCTTGATTTGATCGGTTGGATAATTTATATGTATATGTATGTACGCATCATGTTGGATGCTGGATATGATCAGTTGGGTCATTTATATGTATATGTATGTACGCATCATGTTGGATGATGGATATGATCAGTTAGATCATTTATATGTAAATGTATGTACGCATCATGTTGGATGCTGGATATGATCAGTTGGATCATGTGTATGTATCTGTAAATGTATCAGGTGGATACATTGTATGATCAGGTAGATCATGTATGTTGATATGTATCAGGTATGATCAGGTGGATACACTGTATGATCAGGTAGATCATGTATGATGATATGTATTGTTGGGTCACAGATTTGTCCATATTTTCATCACCTTTCGACATATATTTCATCCCGCTTCTTCTTATTATCACCCATTTATCATTCCATTTTCCATCCATTTGCTGTAATTGCTTGAGAAATGTCATATTAATCTTATTGATGCTTTAGTGGTTAATCATGATTATTTTCCTTTATTTTTTATGAATTGAAGACTCTTATGCATACTTTTACTGATGATGGTTTATGGAGTGATTGTTCATATTAGCAGTTGTATCAGCCATGGTTCAAGCCTTCAAAGTTGGCACGCTAGCACACATACACATGGAGATTCAAAACATGTTTTCATTCCTAGGATTGATTATGTGCATTTGTGACTTCAATTTGTGCTCAAGTCCAACTTGGCCGCTTCCAGCTCATACTCAAACAGTTCCAACCAGAAACGTGTGTCAGATAAGAACATAATGATTCGCGTCTTGATTTGTGGGCAGCTGGAGATGAATCTCAAAAATCTGGGACATGGGTTTTGTGCACAACGGCCTCACTTACCTGAATCTTGAGGAAATCTCCAAAAAAAGCTATGGTTTGAGATATACAGCTGGTTCTTTGAACATGTAATTCCTAGATTCACTGTTGCAACCGGTTTCAAAGTTATTAGCAATTACAGCCGTGTCCCAGCTGTTACAGATCACAAGTTGGGTTTCGGTTTCTCATTCTTATGAGAGAGTTTTATGTATAAATATGTAATCATTCTGATGTATTGGGAAGAAGAGAGAAAACAATGTTATGTTGTACGATTGATCCAAACTCTGCTGTAATGATTCCATTCTGATAATACATGCTGTCTGTTTCATAATCTAGAGTTGTAGACTTTCATTGTGGAGTTCCAGCTCTGCTCAGTGGAGGAAGGGCCCTCTTCCCTGAGCAGATGCTGGTAGTGTTGATTGTAAGTGTGTTGTTATGTAGATTTGCTTATTATTTAGTTCATGCTTTCATTCATTAGATTTAGCATAGTTGTATGCTTTCATTCATTTAGATTTATCATAGTTATTTCCTATTAATTTCTTTTTGATAGATCGTTGGCCAACATAGCATTTCTTTCAGATTCATGCAATTAGATTTTGATTCATAAGAGTTGATTTTGTTCTAAGTTAGATTTATAGTTTGGTTTTATGAATTAGATTAGGGTTTGATTTACTTTCAAGAAGGTGTGATCTAGTTTACAAATAGTTTTGATTTCATACCAATAGATAAACAGTGTCAGGTAGAAATTGTGCTTGCATAGATCTTGCATGATAGCTTTGAAATAAAAGACTTCCTCGGGTTGATAATTTATGTTTGGGAGCTTCAACTGTTTAATTAATTAGACAATTAAACCAACCAACATTTTGGCGCCGTTTCTGGGGAAGTTATCAATGGTGCAAAAGTACATCTGACATTGTTTTGTAGATGCATTGTTAAAGTAGAGCATGTAGGTTGCATGATTAGTTTTCAGTTTATTGAATTTACTTTGAGTGTGTGTTTTTTTTCTCTTTATTTCTTTGCATTTAGTTTTATTTCATTTTCAATTTTTGGATCATAGATCTTATCATTCCCTTTAGTGGTGTTGTAAGCACCACCCACTATACTAACCCATTGACAGGAACATTCGAAGGAGGAGCCTCCGGATAACACACGAAGAATCTAATGAAGAGATGGTAGGTAAAAAAGATGCAGAATTTGTTACCTTCAAATTTCCCATCAGAGATTCAGGAGGAGTGGTACCAACAAAAAGCATTCCCCCACATGCTCTACCAAATTTTCACGGTTTGGAAAATGAAGACCCTGATGTATTTTTGTTTCAATTTGAAGTACTTTGTAGAGGATATGGTTATTGTTCTAATGATCAAAAGTTGAATGTGTTTCCCCTTACTCTAAAAGGAACATCCCTCCGATGGTTCATGAGCCTCGATGGGAATTGTATACAAACTTGGGAAGACATGAAACATGTATTCTTGAAAAGGTACCAAGATTATTGCAGGTTCAATGAAGATATCTTCAAAATGACACAAGGAGAAGAAGAGAGTTTGGAGGATTACATGGAACGCTTTCAATACAATCTTCAAAGATCCAAACAAAGCAAACTGGGGAAAGAGACCTTGAAAACACTCCTACTTAAAGGAATCCAAGCTGAATCTTTAGAAATACTAAATATGATGGGAACAAGTGATGTATTTCAGTTAGAATATGATGATATTTGTGAGTTATGTAGAAGGTATTCAAGAGGAAAATTCAAGACTTGTAAGAATTCTAGTAATCCTTCTTTTCCATCTTTGAAATCTGCTACAAGAACAAGAGTTATGAGAGCTGAAATCAATAATTTATTAGAAAATTCTAAAGCTGATATCAATGGTTCACTAAATTCACAATTGGGTGTTTTGTAGGTTAAGGAAAAGCATGAGGAGTTTGAAGAAATAGTTTTCCCTCGGTGCCAGAAGAAACATCTTGCAATAGATTGTCCTTTGGATAGTCTCACAATTTGTGGCATATGTGACTTGAATCATTCCACAGATCGTTGTCCCTCCTTACCAAGGATGAAAGAAACATATCAAAGAGATCTGGGAGTTGCAGCCAACTCGTTGCAATAGTCATGGAAACCGTGGCCTAGATGTATGGTTCAAAACTCTATCCCTCTTTTTCCTTACTCTCATACTCAATCATTGACTACTCCTCCACCATTGTAGCTGTTGTAGCCTCAATTTAACTCTTACCTACCTTATCCACAAGGTTGGAATGGCCTATCGTATGATCACATGGCCACTTTCCCTCATGCTGTAACACCACTTGGTCCTTCAAGATCATCCTCACAAACAAATCCTCTACATCAGCCACATATATCTTCTCATCAAACTCCTTGGTATCCAACACGATTTCCTGTCTAATCCACCATCCACCCTAACCATAATAAAGCAATATAGTATGCTTACAATGCTGAACTGCAAAATTTTCCTACATTTCCCTCTTGTTCTACCTCATCTACACCATTGCAAAAGGACTGTGCACTGTTGCAGCCAATCCATACGAGGCCTGGACATGTTTTAAATCCAAGACTTGGAAGTGAAGTTTCTTATGATCATCAACAAGTTAACAAGATCAACAAATCTGATGAACGGACATTGGAACCAAAAGCATCCTTCACATCATTAGATTTGAATCTCTTATGCAATCAGGAAGATCAGTTTACTAAGGAGATTCATGGTGTAACAACCATGAGAAATCAAGGGAACAAAGACTATATTGAAGCTTGATTTCAATCTGTTATCAATGTGCAATATCATTCCTTACTTCACCAATCCTTGGCACCATCATTTCAAGGGAAGCTGACCTCTCATGTCCTATCATTCATAAAGTTATATTTTTCTATTGGGAGTATGAGAATACTTGAGTCATTTCTTCGAAAGTGGCTCCATTGGAAGTTCTCCTACACTTGAAAAAAAAAAAATTATTTCCAAGTAGTGTAGGACATTGTAAACAAATAAAATTCAAGTTTTTTTTATTTTCACTTAGATCTAGGATGCATAGATAGTATCATTTTTTTTTGAATAAGAACTCTTGGACACATGGTGCAGTAAGAGCCGCCCATATTACTAATCTCTCTTTTTCAGAAAGTGGACAAGAGGAAGGAAGCATTGGTGAATGAAGACATTACAGGAAAAGGATCCAAACGATTATGTAAACATTCAAGCTTGAAACTTATGCAACCATCATGGTATGTGTTTAGTTTTTACTTCTATATAACACTTCCATAAAAATACACATACTTTATTTTCAACATTGTATCATTTTTTAAGAGTTACAGCTGCAGCTGTAACAGACTGTGTAAGTCAATCTAGGTACTCAATGCTTGAAATTTTTGGTATGTGTGTGTGTCCTATTTAAATTTACATCATTAAAAACATTCATACCTATTTCGGTCACTTTTTGGGAGTCAAATTTTATTTATTGGATTTTTGTGGCATTTTGACTTGAAATCTTTACTGAAACACAGTCGGTACAGTCCATTTTTGGGAGACCAAATGGAAGTATTTTTAAAACCGGTTTCATTTCTATGTAGCCCTTTTAATCTAGTTTCCAAAACAATTTGAATTTTTGAGATTGGGCATCAAACGAAAACGTTATGGTCAAAATACTAACAGGGTGTCAAGTAGGATGATTAGGAACAGAGCTGGGACAGTCACTTTTTGGATGCCTGATTGGATAAATCCTAAAAACCTGTTTCATTGGTATATTCCCCTATGAATCTGGTTTACAAATCAATTTGAATCACTCAATTCCGATATCGTATGCAAATTTTATGACCAAAATACTGACTACCTATCACAAATCAGCACTTTGAAAACTCAGTTTCCTAGACTGTTCATTGGACTGTTCAACCCATGCATTCTCATTGGAATCAAAACCTGTTTCTATTGGATATCCCTACATGAATATAAATTTCATCTCCAATTGGAATCACGTCAATCCGTCATAAAAAAAAAACGTTATGCCGAAAACCGTGACTGTTGGTCTAGTCCATAATTCGAAAAACACCTTGTCATGCAGGCTGTTACTAAGCAATTTCAGATATCATTACATAGAATTTTAAAAACCTGTTTCTAAGGGACATAGACCTATAAATTCACTTTCATTGGGATTTGGAATCACTCAAATCGGACAAGGAATGAAGAATTTATGATCGGAATATTGTTGGTGAGTCTGGATGGCCATCGCTCTCCCGCAGGTATAAAGTGGATTTTGCTTCATTCATTTTTCTTTGGATTTGTTTTATAAGTAATTGATTGTTTTTTTTTTTAATATGTGTTAGGTGAAGAGAGACCAATTACCTCTCTTCTTCCATCATCTCATGTTTTATTGCAGGTAAATGCTAGGTTTTTGTAGGTCCTTGGAAGAAGGTCAATACATGCACGAGTGACTCTCGAAGACTTTTTCTCAATTCGCAATGGATTGAGCACATAAAAAAATGGATATATTGATGTGCAACCCATAAGAAGACCAATGTTCCATGAGTCAAGTTCCTTTGCTACATGAATTTCTACTAAAGAAGCCTCCCAAAAAGACCTTTCGTCCATCATGCTCATTCACCAACACCATAATTGCCCATACACTTCCTTCTTGCCTTCACCATTCCATCACTTCCATGACATTTTGCTCCATTTCATCACTCCTATACTATCCACTCCATTCACACCTAACCCATGAATAATGTCTCTCAGCTCTCTTACATGCTGAGTCACCCGCTATCCTTTTCATTTTACCAATAAAGCCTACCTATTGGAGAAAATATTTCATCTCTAGTTCTTCAAAATCATTTGTTTTGTACTCATATTGGATGATGTGGAATTCATTAAGGTCCACCTTCCAATGGTCTTGTCCCATCGACCTCAACGCACTATCTAGGCAACAAGACTTGAGTTATGTATAGTACCTTGGAATTTACATGCATCAATGGTAGATTTCCTCGTTGATGAATAAGGGAATACATCAATGTCTCTTGTTTTTCAGATCCTGCAGGTGACTCGACTTCAACACATCTATTTGTTCCTGCCAGGTTGTACTATTGTACCTTGACATCTCATTGTCATCATTGGTGAGTTGTCTCGCGTTGGTTAACAATTTTCATTATTGATTGGTAATCCAACAAAGTTTCTCCGTGTTCGACTTCAAGAACATTCATTCACATGGATTAACTTGTACATAAGCACGGATATTGGGTGAAGACTAAATCTTTTTGTTCCAGCAATTCAGCAGTATTCTTTTCATTTAGTTGGCAACATTTGTTTTCAATCAGCTTGCACAGTTCCTCATCATGGATCAGATTCATCCTTCATCAGTTTTAGCTTCTAGCTACATCTCTCAGCAGCAGTTAGCAGCATACATCAGCCCCAGCATACATAAGTCCATCCATGCCAATCAAAGGCTTTAACTGAGGTAACACTTGAGGTAAAATAGCATGAGTTTTTTATTTATTAAAGATTTAGGAGAATGTCATGAAAAGCCTCTAAGCATTATCCCCTCCTTTACCATTTGTCATTCTTTAAAAAAAAAAAAAGGATATAAAAGCTTTCAGTTTGGGGGGAAACACCATGTCATTTCCTCTCTTATTTATCCATTACCATCTCCATCCATTTCTAAACCTCCACCTCATACACTCCCAAGACCCAAGTCAAGTCCTTCCCTACATCTCCCACATCCAAGTATGAAGAAATGCCTTGTTGCTGCCACATAAAAACCAACAGTAAGAGGATATGCACCAGCTGATGCACATGGACAAGCCAAGGAAGGGATGGGCTGCTCCACAAGAACCTACAACAGAAGAACCTATTGTAGAATCCATTCCTTCATAAGAGTATGTTGCCATAAAAACAAGAAAGAAAATGCACTTTGAGACATACATGCTCACTGCACAAATGAATTTGATCCTTGTTCATTAAAAATTACAGTCATTTTAAGCTTGGATTATCCACTTATCAATTCTGATTTTTATTGATGCAACCATCTTCAACAAGTATGCAACTCTTTTGGTATTTGAAAAATGAAAAAGATCATTAATTAGATTCTCATTCATTATTGTATATGGGGGTTCTTGTGACAAAAAGTTCTAGAAGTTGTCATAAGAAAGAGTGCAGCCAAGAACATCATACACAGGAAATAACAATGTGCATCTTCAACATAGAATGTGCAGCATAGGCTTCTTCCAAACATCTTCTACGTCCAGGCATGAGAAAATACCTTACTATTGGTACACAAGAACATTAGTAAGAAATTGATCAAATATTTTATTAAATATTTAGTGTGAAATGAAGGCATGCTCTGCATTCAGTTTATTGGATTCATGGTTCATTAATGCATGCATTGGTTCACTTCTACACAATTGTTGCAAGTTTCCAAGTTACCTTTAATTGGAAATCAAGTTGCAATCCATTGACATAGCATTTGATATCTATAATGGAGTATTTAAAGGAAAAATTCTTGCTCTTGTCAGGATGTTTTCTTCATGATTGATCGGGGTTTATTATTATTTGGCAATGGTGTTTATGTTCAAAAGATCTGCATGGATGTATAATCTTGTTTGGGTTCATTGAAAGCATGGCAGTTTACCCTCTGATGTTGTAGCGAGTTCTCTTGCAAGAGCTTCAATTGTGATTGGCACAGTAATGGCAGCCTACATTATGGAGAAAGACAGAAGAAGGAAGCTACTGGAATGGGCCAGCTGTTAAAAATAAAAATGTTTGTGAAAATTTGAGAATCACTGAATGCTACATGTATTGGTTTATATCTTCCAAGGCATCAGAGAATGGCATCATGTTAAGTTTGGGGGAGATGGCTACTTTCCAACTGAGCTAACAACTCTTACTTTCCATGCGGACACGGAAATTATTCAATTTGGGGGAGATTACTATGCTTGTTGGTTTGCCAATTCACATTCACATTACTCATGCACATTATTTTTCATATCTAATGCAGAAATTGATTTGATCATATCTTTCAATTGGTAAGCTGGATCTTCATGAAACTTGGACAGGAAATGCATAATATCATGATGAAGAAATCTGGTAAGTTTCAGCCCAATCCAATGCACGGTTTTCGAGAAAATGGCCATCATCACCTACAGCCATTTTTCCTATATCTCGAGATCCGTGCATCAGATGAATTTGAGCTTTGGGGAGCAGAATCATTATGTTAAGGGGAAGATACTCACCAATTTTCAGGAAAAAATACTTCATGGACTGGAAAAAAATGGCCATCATCACCTACAACCAATTTGCATTTTTCTCGAAATCTGGGATGTGGGTATCTCTAATTTTTGCGGTGGAGATGCATTGGACTTGTAGAAACTTGCTTGCAAAATTTCAGCCAAACCCAAATCGTATTTTGTGAGATATTAGCTCTGAAAGTTTGCTACAATACCAGCTATGACTCCGTAAAACTTCACCATTTCCGTTTTCCGTACAGCTGTGACTCCATAAAAATTCACCATTTCCGTTTCCCGTACAGCTGTGACTCCATAAAACTTCACCATTTCCGTTTTCCGTACAGCTGTGACTCCGTAAAACTTCACCATTTCCGTTTCCCGTATAGCTGTAACTCCGTAAAACTTCACCATTTCCGTTTTCCATACAGCTGTGACTCCGCCACTTTTGGCCATTTCCACCAAATTCTCCACTAAATCCTTCGCTAAACCCTTCGCTAACCAGCTGCGACTCTGCCAGATTTATCCATTCAGTAGCTGATACTCCGCCAGATTTATCCATTCAGCAGCTGTGACTCCGCCAAATTCTTTGTTAAATGGCTGGAACTCCGCTAAAGTTTCCGCTAAATTCTCCGCTAAATTTTTGGCTAAATTTTTCACTAATTGCAAAGCAAGAATTGGATGAGTCTTTATAGTTTGGATGCCACACAGGTATTGGGTTGCATGAGGACATGCAACAAGTTCAGTTTGGGGGAGATGTTGGGTAACGGATTTATCCATATTTTCATCACCTTTCGACATATATTTCATCCCGCTTCTTCTTATTATTACCCATTTATCATTCCATTTTCCATCCATTTACTGTAATTGCTCGAGAAATGCCATATTAATCTTATTGATGCTTTAGTGGTTAATCATGATTATTTTCCTTTATTTTTTATGAATTGAAGACTCTTATGCATAATTTTACTGATGATGGTTTGTGGAGTGATTGTTCATATTAGCAACTGTATCAGCCATGGTTCAAACCTTCAAAGTTGGCACGCTAGCACACGTACACATGGAGATTCAAAACATGTTTTCATTCCTAGGATTGATTATGTGCATTTGTGACTTCAATTCTTGCTCAAGTCCAACTTGGCAGCTTCCAGCTCATACTCAAACAGTTCCAACCAGAAACGTGTGTCAGATAAGAACATAGTGATTCGCGTCTCGATTTGTGGGCAGCTGGAGACGAATCTCGAAAATCTGGGACATGGGTTTTGTGCGCAACGGCCTCATTTAATTGAATTTGAAGGAAATCTCCAAACAAAGCTATGGTTTGAGCTATACAGCTGGTTCTTTGAACATGTAATTCCCAGATTTACTGTTGCAGCCGGTTTCAAAGTTATTAGCAATTACGGCTGTGTCCCAGCTGTTACAGATCACAAGTTGGGTTTCGATTTCTCATTCTCATGAGAGAGTTTTATGTATAAATATGTAATCATTCTGATGTATTGGGAAGAAGAGAGAAAGCAATGTTATGCTATAGGATTTGATCCAAACTCTGCTGTAATGATTCCATTCTGATAATACATGCTGCCAGTTTCATAATCTAGAGTTGTAGACTTTCATTGTGGAGTTCCCACTCTGCTCAGTGGAGGAAGGGCCCTCTTCCCTGAGTATATGCTGGTAGTGTTGATTGTAAGTGTGTTGTTATGCATATTTGCTTATTATTTAGTTCATGCTTTCATTCATTAGATTTATCATAGTTGTATGCTTTCATTCATTTAGATTTATCATAGTTATTTCCTATTAATTTTTTTTTGATAGATCGTTGGCCAACATAGCATTTCTTTCAGATTCATGCAATTAGATTTTGATTCATAAGAGTTGATTTTGTTCTAAGTTAGATTTACAGTTTGGTTTTATGAATTAGATTAGGGTTTGATTTACTTTCAAGAAGGTGTGATCTAGTTTACAAATAGTTTTGATTTCATATCAATAGATAAACAGTGTCAGGTAGAAATTGTGCTTGCATAGATCTTGCATGATAGCTTCGAAATAAAAGAATTCCTTGGGTTGATAATTTATGTTTGGGAGTTTCAACTGTTTAATTAATTAGACAATTAAACCAACCAACATGTATCAGGAAAATACTGTGTATGCATCAGGTGGATGCATTGTATGATCAGGATGATCATGGATGACGAGCTTCAGGATGTTTTTCCAGATGACATGCAGCAGGATGATGTAGTGTTGATGATCAGGATGATCATGTGTACATCAGGATGATGTATGGTGAGTATTAGGTTGATACTATGTGGCCGTGGACAGGTTATGCAGATGAGCATGTCAGTAGACCTGGGAGATCTGGACAGGATGAAAAAGGCCTCAGATGCTCTTTCGAGGCATTGCTTTGGGAGGACATATAAGTAGACATGGGAGATCTGGATAGGATGAAAAAGGCCTTAGATACTCTTTCGAGGCATTGTCCTATGGCATGTAAGTAGACCTGGGAGATCTGGACAGGATGAAAAAGGCCTCAGATGCTCTTTCGAGGCATTGCCATGACCACATGTAATCAGACCTAGAGATCTGGATAGGATGAAAAAGGCCTCAGATGCTCTTTAGGGTTCTTGCTTGGCAAGACAACCTTTTAAGGTTTTGTGGTAGGTGTCACATGTAATCAGACCTAGAGATCTGGACAGGATGAAAAAGGCCTCAGATTCTCTTTAGGGTTCTTGCTTGGCAAGACACCCTTTTAAGGTTTTGTGACTGTCACATGTAAAAGCTCCTGGGAGATCCTATAGGTCGGAGTTGTGTACCCGTAATAGCCTGGGATGCTCTTTCGAGGTTTTTTGATACATGTAATAAGTCCTGAGGATTCCACAGTATGGCCAGTGATGATGAAGACCTGCAGGTGGTGGGCCTACATCTAGTATGAAAAAGGACTGGCTCTGTAGAACTTCCTATGATGAGTAGATTCAGAGATTGATTGAGATAGTAGTAGCATTGACGATGACGATGATTCGAGGACTATGATTCGTTGATGATGATCTAGAAAAGAAGACTTGTGCTAGCAGATCTGTGTCGAGAAATACCTTCCTAGTTAATAGGGAGTGTTGATGTATATGTAACTTCGGAATGTATTTCACATATATGTATATTGTATTCTTATAGATATGTTATTATTCCTCTATACAGAAGTGTCATCATTTATATTGTAAGTGTCGTAACTTATACTTGATGGGTTATTAGACCACCTTGTTGGGGTTGGCCCTATATAAGTCATGTGGGTCAAAGGGTTATTAGACCACCCTATTGGGGGTCGGCCCAGTCAACATTATGTTATGTGGTTAAGTTAAGGCCGACCTAGTAAAGGTTATTAGGCAAGTCAAGTCAAGTATAAATAGAGTGTGGGAGGCACTCTATTTGATCATTCTATTCTCTCACACACACTTTGGAGAGTGGCTCACTTGTGGAGGAGGAGAAGTTGCTGCTAGGAGATGTCTATCTCTTATGCTTGGGTTGTATCATTGCTCTATCTATCTCTGAGGAAGTTATTGGGGTTTTTCACCTTTATGGTTTTCCCCAAGTAAACTCTGTGTCTCTTGTGTGCTTGCATTATTGTGTCCATGATTGATATGATGTAGATATGCTATACATGTTGTTATCTCAGTTAAGATCCTAGATCAGATTGAAGTAAATTCTAAAAAACTAACACACTGGACATACTGTGGATCCCAGGACTTATTACATGCGTCAACAAAACCTAGCATAGACTATAGGATCTTATACATGTTGACTGTCACAAAACCTTAAAAGAGTGTCTTGCAACTTGCAAGAACTCTAAAGAGAATCCTAGCTCAGACTATAGGATCTCCAAACTGATTACATGTGACCCCCACCATAAAACCTCGAAAGAGTATCTTAGCTCAGACTATAGGATCTCCCAGGGCAATATTATATGTGGTCACCACAAAACCTAGAAAGAGCATCCTAGGACTAATTATGAGCGTACTGATCAACCTATCGGATCTCCCAAGGAAAGACTACATGTGGTCATGGAAAAACCTCAAAAGAGAATCCCAAGACTGATTACGAGAGTACTGCTCAACCTATCAGATCTACCAGGGAAAAATTATATGCCATAGGGAAAAATCTCGAAAGAGTATCCTAGCTCAGACTATAGGATCTCCCAGGGAAATATTATATGTCCTCCTAGAGAAAAACCTCGAAAGAGTATCCTAGCTCAGACTATAGGATCTCCCAGGGAAATATTATATGCTCATCTGCACAACCTATCCACGGCCACAGAGAATCAACTTGATACTCACCATACATCATCCTGATGTACATGATCATCCTGATAATCATCATAGCATCGTCCTAATGCATATCATCCAGAGCATCATCCTGATACTCATCACACATGATCATCTTGATCATTGTCACTGCATCTCCCTGATGCATGTCATCCAGAGCATCGTCCTGATACTCATCACACATGATCATCCTGATCATCGTCACTGCATCATCCTAATGCATGTCATCCAGAGTATCGTCCTAATACTCATCACACATGATCATCCTGATCATCGTCACTGCATCGTCCTGATGCATGTCATCATACATGATCCAACTAATCATACAAAGCATCCACTTGATGCATATACATATACATGATCCAACTGATCATACAAAGCATCCACCTGATGCATATACATATACATGATCCAACTGATCATACAAAGAATCCACCTGATGCATATCCAAATACATGATCCAACTGATCATACAAAGCATCCAACTGATGCATATCAAAAGCAGTAACTAGAGCATCATCCTAATGCTCATAACACAACACTTACATCCACAGCCATGGGAAGAATCCTCCTCCCACCATGCTTGGAATGGCTCTTGCAAATGTGTCCCGTCACTTCTTCCTTGAAGTATCTTCAATATGAAGAACACCAAGCCTATCTCTGAAGTACTCAAACTTCACTATGGCTAGTGGTTTCGTAAACACATCTACAACCTGCTCATCCATCGCAACATACAGGAGCTTCACTGCTCCTCTCTGCACCATATCCCTGATATAGTGATATTTGATCTCAATGTGCTTCGACGTGTCATGGAACGCCGGGTTCTCAGACAACTTCACACAACTTTGGTTGTCACAAAAGAAACCAGTAGCATCCAACGGGAGATCAAATAACTCAGACAGTAGCTTCCTCATCCATACTGCCTCACAACTGGCCAAACAAGATACGACATACTCTGCTTCGGCTATACTCAGTGCTACATAGGACTGCTTCCTACTAACTAAGAGATCATACCTGATCCCATACTGAAGCAGCACCCCGAAGTGCTCTTCCTATCTACAGCACTTCCTGCCCAATCTGAATCAACATAACCCACTATGTTAAACTTTTGATTCGCATCATACTTGAGCCCATAATCAACCGTGCCCTTCAGGTACCTCAAAATATGCTTTACAGCAACCAGGTGAACACTTCTGGGATTTGTCAGGAACTGGCTCAATGTGTTCACCGCAAAGAAAATATTTATCCTTGTATTCGTCAGGTACATCAAGGACATCTGATGATACATAGTGACATCAACCGGCTTAGATGAAGTATCACACAGAAGCTTCAGGTTTGATGCCATAGATGTGGCCATGGCCGAATCATCTGACGATACATAGTGACATCAACCGGCTTAGATGAAGTATCACACAGAAGCTTCAGGTTTGATGCCATAGATGTGGCCATGGCCTTGCAGTCCATCATCCTGAACCTCTTCAGGATCTCTACTGCATACTTCCCTTGTCCAAGGAAGATTCCATCTACACTCTACCACATCTCCATGCCTAGAAACTAGTGCATCATCCCCAATTCCTTCATCTTGAACTCAGAAACAAGCTTCCTCTTAGTGTCGACAATCAACCCATCCTCACCTGTAACAAAGAGGTCATCCACATACAGTAGTAGTATCATAGGATTTCCTTCCTCAACCTTGTAGTAAAGGCTGGAATCGACTTTACTCTTAGTAAAGCCCAAACTAGATAGGAAACTGTCCATCCTACCATACCAACTCCTAGGAGCTTTCGTCAAGCCATACAAGTCTTTCTTCAACTGGCACACATATGACTCTCTATCATGTGTCTCAAAACCAAGTGGTTGCTCCACATACACTTCCTCTTCGACTACACCATTCAAGAAAGCTGTCTTGACATCCATCCAGTGTATCTTCCATTTCATCACTGCAGTTAGAGCAAGTACTGTTATGATGGAAGTGTATCTGGATACAGGAGCAAAAGTCTCTTCATAGTCTATTCCCTCTTTCTAGGAGAAGCCATGAGCTACAAATCTCGCCTTGTATTTCTCTATGCTTCCATCTGCATCATGCTTGATCTTATAGATCCACTTGGAAGTCACAACAGACTTCCCTTTAGGTCTTGGGACCACATCCCAAACATCATTCTTCATGATCGACTGGTATTCCTCGACCATGGAATCCTTCCATTCTTTCTTTTCCGCTGCTTCTTCATAACTAGAAGGTTCTTTGTTCATAATATCACAAAGTAAGGCAACATAAATCGTGTTTGATCTAGTCCTCTTCCTTTCTCTATGTTCTTCTTCTGGGATGCCATATCTTTCTGCATCTTAAATGAGCTCTCTAGCCCATACAGGTTTCCTCTTGTGATAATTCTTCTCATGGGGTGGATCTATAGGTTCTTGTGGATATTCAATTTCACGAACTACTTATGGAATTGCTTCATTCATGGTGGTGTCTTGAAATCTGGTTACCTTTGGTTCTTCATGGTCATCAACAGGTGTCTTCCTCGATTTGATGTATGCTGAGACTTCATCAAATGTTACATCCCTGCTGATGTCAATCTTCTTGAACCCTGAAAAGTATATTCTGTAAGCCTTCAAGCTTTCACTGTAACCCACAAAGATGCCCTTCTTTCCTAAAGGATCTAGCTTTGTCCTCTTTTCCTTTGGGATGTGTGTATATATAGGACATCCAAATATCCTGAGATGGATAACTTCAGGTTTCTTACAAGAGAAGACTTCTTCTGGTGTCTTGTTGTCAAGTATTTTGTGAGGTGTTCTGTTCTACACATATACAGGTGTCCTAGATGCTTCTACCCATAGATGCATAAGCAGATCCTATTCATGAAGCATTTCCCATGTTGCTTCCATGATAGTTTTATTGTTCCTTTCTACAACTCCATTTTGTTGTGGATTGTAGGGAGCAGTCAACTCCCTCTTAATCCCTGAATCACTACATAGTTTCTTGAAATCACCTGAAGTGAATTCTCCACCATTATTGGATCTGAAGGTCTTGATCTTCTTATCTGTTTGATTTTCTATCAAGGCTTTGAATTCCTTGAACTTATCGAACACTTCATCTTTATTCTTCAAGAAATAAACCCAAGTATTCCTAGAGAAATCATCAATGAAAGAACATAGTATACATACCCATTCAGAGAACTGGATGACATCAGACTGCATACATCGGAGTGGATAATCTCCAAGATTCCTTTTGCTTTGCTTTGACTACTTGGAAATGCCTTCTTTGTGTCCTTTCCTTTTGCACATCTTTTGCAAATACCTTCATGTTTTGACTGGATTTTAGGAAGACCCTCTACTGCTTTGTTGTCTATTGGAAGTGCTCTATAGTTCACATGAGCAAGACTTCTATGCCAAAGTTCACTTGGCTCCATGGATTCATGCACCATGGCATGTTCAGGTTGCCCCTTCAACTTGTATAATCCTCCCTCTTGTTCTCCAATCACCACTGCATCATCTAATGTCTTACCTTTTGGCCACATGAGTACTTGGCCATCTATAAATGCAACTCTCATTCCTTTTGCATCTAAAGATGATATGGAGAGGAGATTCTTCTTGAATCCAGGTACATATAGAACATCTTGCATCTTCAAAGATTTCCCAGGGTCTAGTTTGTAGGAGGCTTCACCACTTCCTTTGATAGGATATTGATAGTCATCCTCGAGTTTCACTTTATGAAGTGACTCATGTTCAAATAAATATACAAGGGATTCTTTAAACCCAGTCATGTGTTTGGAAGCCCCACTATCAATAAGCCAATCATCACATCCATGAGATACAGTACATGTGAGAGCAGATATTAGAACATATTCATCTTCACTTGATGAGTCATCACTTTATGCTCTACTCTTCGTCTTGGGAGGTTCATCATCCTCAGCAGCATGACCATGATATCTCTTCTTGGTGTTCTTCCTCTTCTTATTGAAGTTGTTGTTGGTGTTCCTTTTGTTCTTTGGACAGTCTTAAGCAAAGTGTCCCTTCTCATCACAATTGAAGCATCGAACATGAGAGAGATATTTCTTCTTTTGATAGAAGTGAGAGTGTTTCTTGTTGTGAGATTTCTCCCTCTTAAACTTACTTCCCTTAGTGTGTTGTGTGAGGGATTGATCTTCATTCCCCATATTTTCTTCTCGGGACACAAGCCTAGCTTCTTCTTGTGAACATTCTTCCCATAGTCTACTAAAGGTGATCAATTTCCTTCTTGCACAGATTCCTTGGATGAAGGAATCCCATGACCTAGGTAGGCCAGTCAATGTGGTCATTACAATTTCACCATTCTCCACTACTTCATCCACAGCTTCAAGTTGTTCCTTGATTTGAGAGACCTTAGAAAAGTAGGACTGAATGGTCTCTCTATTCTGAAGCTTTACCCCTTTCAATTGATTCCACAGAGTCATCTTCCGATTTATGTTCTTTCCTTCAAACAACTTAGTCAAAGAGTCAAACATCTCCTTAGGTGTCTTTAGGGAAGACACATGGGGTATGATATGGCCTTTTATAGAATCAGAAACGATTCTCTTAGACTTGACCAAGTCCTTTTTGGGTAAGGCCTTAGCCTCTTCTCCCTCTGGAATTGGAACCTCTTCTTTTATGTAGGTGTCCAAATCATTCTCTTCTAGGATTAACCCAATCCTATACTTCCCAGATCGAAAGTTATCAACTCCATCAAGCTTATCCTCAAGCTTGGTGTGGTGAGACATCTTAAAGAGTACTTCAAATGGAAATATAAAGTTTTAGGTCTTACCACTTGATTTGTTGAAAATTGGATCTCGAGCTAGATTAGGGTTTGTCAGAGAAACCCTAAAAATCCAAAATTTGAATTTCAAACTTCTGAAAGGATAGAAAGATGCACCTTGCTGAGCTGGTCAAGCTGGTATACTCAGAATTTGAAATCTGCAAATTTTCACCCCTCAAAATTGCTTTTGAAGTTTCTGGATTCACTAGACAGGACCCCAAACTAGGGTTTGATTTTCCTGGAGATTCACCCAACCAAAAAGTTCGATCCAAAGCTCTAAACTTTGATTTTTCAGAGGAGCTTCCAGCCGTGGTCTCGGATTTCAGAAATTCTGACTTTTGCATAAACCCTAAGTTTTAGGTCAAAAACTGAAAATGCTCAGAATTGAATTCTGTCTCAACAAAAAGATGCACCCTTCTAAGGAGAGTCAATCTAGCCTCCTTCCTTTGATGATCTATGGAGATAAACCCAAATATTAATAAGCTCTAACTTCTGCAGTTGCACAGTACCTTCTTCTTAGGTCAGCTCTGATACCATGTTAATTTTTAGATAATTTCATTCAATTATCATTAGGATCTCTAAGAGAATAACATGTACAACATATCTACATCATATCAATCATGGACACAATAACAATCACACAAGAGACACAGATTTTCACCAGGGAAAACCAAGAAGGTGAAAAACCCTGCAACTTCCTCAGAGATAAGATAAGCCACAAAACAAGATCACAAGGATCAAACCCAACAAGATGTCTCTAGGAGATGCTCCTCCTCGTCCACTAGTATGCCACTTTCTCTCTTAGCTATGTGAGCTTGAGAAGTGAGTGAATGAATCAAATGAGAGACACAACCTCTCTATTTATACACTGAATTGACCTACCAATAATTCACTGGGGCCGACTTGCTACTCAAGTCTAATAACCCAACCACATGACCTAACTAGGGCCGACCCCACAATGGTGGTCTAATAACCAATCAATACAAATGACGACACTTACAATGTAACTTGTGACACTTACAAATACAAATGACGACACTTCCAATCAGAGGAATAATACATCTATGTGGGATATACAATAAAGTACAAATGTAATACATAGAAGAATATCTTCCGAAGATACAAATACATCAACAATAAGAACACTCTTCCTCAAAGGAATCTCAGAATAATTCTTAGATAACCTTAATCTCATGGCAGCAGGAGACATTTCTCATAAGTCTTTTACAGAGATTTGTGAACTATGTAGGAATTACTCTAAGAGCAGAGGGAAAGGTGGAAGGCACTTTCGAGAATCTTATGCTAGGAATCCCAAAGGAAACAAATCCGGTCCTGGTGGAGTTACAAGGGTAGAATTGGAAAACCTATTGGAAAATTTCAAAACATATATTTTGGGAGCCATGGGTTCTCAATTAGATGCACTACAAGCTAAAAAGAGACAAGATGAAGAGTGTGCAGCAATGATTTTTTTCTATCCTAGGTGTAGAAATAAGCATCCTCAACGAGATTGTCCATTAAATAATGTTTCAGTCTGTCACCTATGTACATAATAACATCCAACCAATGATTGTCCATAGTTGCCTAGATTACAATCTGTATACAAAAGTGGAAATTTTGTTGAAATACCTAGGAGGCCTTGGCAACCTAGAGATCAACCATCATATCAAGATTCATCACATATTCCACCCTATTACTATCCTTATCAACCTCCTCAACAATGGAATACTTCAGGTTGGAAAAATTGGCCACCGCAGTACCCTCCTCAGAATGCTCAACATGAGGTGTTGGGTAAAATATATGCACTCTAATTCAACATTTAAATTGTCAACCCGGGAAGGGAGCTTATGAGATGAAATCACTATATGTGCAGGATTGAAGGTTTGAACTAACCTAAGCTGACTAAAGATGCAACTATATGATTTTAAACTACTTGCATGACTTTCATAATTCAAATGCAATAATTTATTTTATATATGAAAACAGGAAACTGAGTAACGAGTGAGGCGAGTAGGAAATTTAATAAAGATGTTTAACTAAACTGAATTGATTTGGAAGCAAGTATAAAACTTGATAAAGATGTTTAATATAGAAACAAGTAGAAAGCTTGATAAGGATATTTATCTCTGATCCAAATCTTATGTTATGATCATCTTCATTAATTATATGAAATGGAAAACTAATCTTATGATTAATGAAGAAACTATTAAAACTGAAATAACTTAGAAAATAGAATTATTAAATCTTATCTGAAGAAAATCTTGAAAAATTATAATAAACTGTACTTAAAAGTAAAACTGATACATTCTAAAACAATAACTTATTAGCAAATCCAACATAAAAGACATAATTCTGAAAAATTAGTTGAAAAGAAGATTAGAAGAAATAGTAAGGAAACTAAGAAGAATGAAAAAACTTAATTAAAATTCTATGTAACATTAAACAAGATCTAAATTACACTAAGAACCGTTAATTAGAATAAAGAAGAATTATGGTTGAAAGGTAGAAGAAATTAGATTCTGAAAAAGGCCTAAAACAGTGCAGAAAGTGTAAAGGTCCAAATGACGATCGAATTCATGTCTGAATGGCGGTCCAAATGACAGTCCAAATGGAGGAAAACGAGTTAAACTAAGGAAAATAAGAGTTTTGGATGACTTAAATTACCAGCTGACTTATGCATATGATCCTACAGTGCAAAGGAAGCAAGAGAGTGATTATTTAAGGGATAAACTAACAAGAAGCTATTTACTCTAATCATTATCTAAGAGGATGGACTATTTCTATGAGATGTGAGAAGAAGGTTAGGAAGAAGAGAGTTAACCTTCAGCTACAGGAAGAGGCTGATTAACTAAGGTTAACCTACAGCTATAGGAAGAAGAAATTGATGGAAGAAGCTAAGGAAACTAATGCTAACTAAGGAAGAATTCGTAGCTATATTTAACTACAAGTGATGGAAGAAAACTGAACTACAGATTATGGAGGGAAACTAAAAGCAACTACAAAATACTGAGCTTGGTCAACCATTCCTAATCCTGAAAAAAGGATTGTGTTAGCAGTAGAATATAATTTATAAGAAAAGCAAGGAAATAATATCTACAGTAAACAAGAATAATTTAAATAACTGAGAAATAAACTATCTATTTGCAGAAATAAAATACAAAATGAAATAAACCTCTGGTTGATGAGGGGCCCTTCCCAGCAACAGAGGTTGAAACTAGATTAACTTAATCACCACCAACAGAACAACAAAACACAAGAGCTTCCATTCAATTAAGAAAATTATACAATGTAAATGTCTAGTTCTACTACTCTATCTATCCTCCTGTTTTCTTCAAAGAAAGCATCTATTTATAAGTTTACAAATGAGAGAGAAGGTCGACAAAGTTGACCTCTCTAAAAATAGAGGCTTTTATGACTGCAAACGGATGCTTTGAGTGATACACGACAACGTAGAGGGCATCCACCAGGCTTTATGGGGTCGATCCTACCCAACACGAACAACTTCATGTTTGTTTCCTTCACCCGTTGGCAGAAGCACATGTTGGCGGACTGAGTGTGGAAGGATGAAGCTACTGGAGCATCGACGTGGGCAAGGAATTGTGTTGGAATACTGAGCGTGGGTGAATTGGCTTCTTCCAGAACAATGGCATGAATGGATGTGCATGATCCTCAGCTGAATGTGCAGACAAAACGGAGTTTGGAATGTTAACGTGGAAGTGGGATGTGTTGTCAAGCTTGGAAAGCATAGGGACGAGTCTTCCAGAACTATAGCTTATTAACCATGACCATTGCATGGTAAACAGAACCCATGTGTCCATTTTTTACTTTAACAACCCAAGGTATGCCAACCATTGATTCCGCGAGCTGAATGTGAGACTGAATGACGAGTTGAATGCAGTTGAGCATTAGAACGTAACACACAGTCTGAACAAAGGGTCATTTGAGAAACACAGCCTGTAAATCAAAACTTAAATACCAAGTATGCCCAGAAAATGTTATTTTAACATAAATAAATCATAATATAGCAAGATGTAAACAAGATTTGCTTAATAAGTAAATATATACATACCTGGTCTTTTTAATGGGCTAAATGGCGAAAATAATAACTTATCATAGCAAAAATAATGAAAATAATGCCATTCAGAGTATATTTGATGATAAAAATGGTGACAAAAATGGACGTCAACACGCCCCCAAACCGAAGATATGCCAGGTCCCACTAAGCAAAGATAAAAAAAAATAAGGAAGGAGTGGATGCGGCTCGATGGACTTGTTAAGGATGAGAGCGAGCAGAGTGATGGTGAGGATCAAGCAGGGGTCAGTTTTAAAACAAGGTCCAATTGAATGTTTGAAAAATCATGAGATGAAAATTTGGCATATTAAACGATCACGTCATTATTCAGAATTTTTAAAACGTGTACCATAATAAAGATATGTATGTTAATGAATTCATATGGTTTGTGAAATATTCAACCATGTCCAAAGTAAACTTTGGACAGGTTGAAAGAAAACTTTCATCATAGGATTATAACATAGTGCAAAAAAAAATGATGGTTCACATGTTGATTTTTTTGCATATAACTTAATGAAAAGTTAAAACCATATGATTCTAAAAATCGCAATAATGCATGATTAATTGATTCATTTGGTGAAGTCGAGATGAATTAAAGGAATGAGATCGTGTGCAGAGATGAAATTTGATTAATCCCTGATATGGTTAGTCAATTTCAAAAATTAAATACCTTAGCACACTTAATCATGATTTTATAAGCTATGGTTTCATTCAGATCATCATTCATTTGATTCATTCGACCCTTCATACAGACCATTTGTCTGTACAAGATGTGATTGATGGATCTGATTGCTGCTGATTATGCATAAAATTTCTGAGGCTGCCAGCACACAAAAGGATGATGTAAACCTGCTTTTCTGAAATCTTTAGTCGCTCTTCTTTGTTCAACATGGATCAGAACAATTTTTTTTCTTCTTCTGTTACTTGCATTATTCTTGAAACAATAGATCATTGTATAAGGACTTTATTTGTTTTATAAGTAAACAAAAAATAGAACCAATTATGAATCCTAGAAAATAGAAAAAAAAATAGAAATAATGTTGAATCCTCCCCCAAACTGAAGGTATGCCACGTCATCGGGCCATTAATAAATTAATACTAGGTTGTATGCTTCTTATGTAAATATTCTAGATCAACATCAATCAGCAGGAAATCCTAAAAAAAACATCATTATTCTAAAAACCATAACTTTTTGAGAAAAATATGTATTCATGAAATGACCAAAACAATATCATACTAAGTCAGATTCTTCAATACATGCAAATTCATCAGTTTATGCTCATGACGACCACATAAAGAATAATAGTGTAAGAGATGCGAAAAATGCCATAGGAAAACTAGTCATCCATGACTCATTGTAAAGATCTCTTGTCATCCAAAGAATATAGATAAGGTTCACCATAAAGTTTGTGAGATCTACTATAATTATGGGTCCCATTTCTAGGATAATCATATCCTAGGTATTTGTTTGAATTAGATTACAGGGTCCAAGTCCAACTTATAGCCATTATCTAATGACAGTATAAATAATCAGCCTAAACATGTGTTTGTATACTCAGGTTTTTTTTTTATGAGCTATGTGAATAGCAATGCATTAACCAAAAGAGGTTTACGGGGCTTGCTGGAAACCTCTTTTGAGCTATGTGGCGTGTTTATCTTGGTACCATGCAAGCATAGCCCCGTTTCCAGCGAGCCTATTTAGTACCTCGATGAGTTTACTTGCATTTACTGAGCTTCCTTGTTTAAGATTTTACTTAGCATGGACTCGCTGCCAGCAAGCTTGTTCAGTACCCAACGGGTTTACTTCGTATAATGATATTTTTAGTAAGGGAGCCGGTTGGCACTAGAGTGTGCTAAGCCTGTTAAACACATAATTCAAATTTTTAGCACTAACCTTATGAGTAACTTTATTTATAATGGCCTAAATTACAGATCATGTCAAAAGATAATAACCTAAAGCTGTTCTTTGACTTCATAGTCTATCTTCTTCATAAAAGGTCAGTAATGTTCCCCACAAAATAGAAAATATCACCCACTTTTAGGCTACCTTTTAAAGGTGCTTTAGAGACAAGTTTTAATAATGATTCCAGGATGAACTAGGAGTCCATAGGTGTAAGATTGAGTTTTGTGGAGATCATAATAATTAAAGTAACTGGTATAATAATAAATATGCATGTATGATGTAAGATTGCTTTGGTTTATTCATTAACATGGTCTTATTCTTAGTTCTTTTATTTTAAAGGAAAATAGAAAGTGAAGCTGTATGAATATCTAAAGCTAACTAACCACATGCAACTTTGTATTTATATACATACTATCCTATGCTATCTAAAAGAAAGAACTCATTATTCAAGTGTGAGAACTTTTCCAATGTAACCATGTGCGAAGCAAAATGAAAAACATACCTATATCCACATATGAAAAATTTAAAGCAGTGATTACTTGGATGTGGAGAATCAACCGACTTACTTTCTTTTGCAACAGAAGGTGTCGAATGAAGGAATAGTATTGTGGCCTCATTACCTCTTGGAACCATCTTTCGATGTAATCTTGATACTCACCTTCCTTCCTCATTCCATGCAAATCCTCTTCTTTTAAATGTTCAATTGCTTAAGTACATGAAAGATCTATCGATGGATATGTGGAGAACTCTTCAACATCAGGTCTCTCTCCATTAAATGTAGTCTCCAAGTTTTTGGTTTCCTTGGCAGATTGACAAGGAGATTCGGTTTGTAGCTCATGGGACTGTGGTTCTTCTATTATTTATGGAGAGGTAGACAAATTCTTGACTTCTGTCAAGATGTGTTCTCCTTGAGAAGAAGATATTGAGATCCCAGCTGCTACTAGGATTTGAGAGATTTCTATCATACTGATAACCACCTTTGAATCCATGTCATCGGCTAGTAGGTTCTGTCTCACACATGGGTTAGTCCTGGGGTTCTTACAGCACCAAATTTTTATTTTTATGTGTTTTTAAAATACTTTCTGCTACTAAAACAAATTTACGAAAAACACCACACTTGTTGAAAGAATAACAAACTTGAAAAGAAGGAAGGAAAACTTTACAAAATAAATTGCGGAAAATTAAATACTCAGATGTACAAAAAGGAAATCACACTTGTGCGGGAAGGAACAACAAGGCTTTGGGGCACCCCACTATAGTGGATGCGCAGGTTCTTACCTCTAGTCTTACTGTTTCCCCTCCCCCTTGCTGTGTAATGTAAAGGAGACCTATCTACCCCTACCTACCTATATTCCAATCCCTTTAGCACCTCCCCGGCAACGGCGCCAAAAATGTTGGGTAAAATATATGCACTCTAATTCAACATTTAAATTGTCAACCCGAGAAGGGAGCTTATGAGATGCAATCACTATATATGCAGGATTGAAGGTTTGAACTAACCTAAGATGACTAAAGATGCAACTATATGATTTTAAACTACTTGCATGACTTTCATAGTTCAAATGCAAGAATTTATTCTATCTATGAAAACAGGAAACTGATTAACGAGTGAGGCGAGTAGGAAATTTAATAAAGATGTTTAACTGAACTGAATTGATTTGGAAGCAAGTAGAAAACTTGATGAAGATGTTTAATATAGAAACAAGTAGAAATCTTGATAAGGATATTTATCTCTTATCCAAATCTTATGTTATGATCATCTTCATTAATTATATGAAATGGAAAACTAATCCTATGATTAATGAAGAAACTATTAAAATTGAAATAACTTAGAAAATAGAATTATTAAATCTTATCTGAAGCAAATATTGAAAACTTATAGTAAACTATACTTAAAAATAAAACTGATACATTCTAAAATAGTAACTTATTAGCAAATCCAACATAAAATACATAATTCTGAAAATTAGTTGAAAAGAATATTAGAAGAAATAGTAAGGAAACTAAGAAGACTGACAAAACTTAATTAAAATTCTATGTAACATGAAACAAGATCTAAATTAAACTAAGAACTATTAATTAGAAGCAAGAAGAATTATGGTTGAAAGGTAGAAGAAATCAGATTCTGAAAAAGGCCTAAAATAGTGCAGAAAGTGTTAAGGTCTGAATGACGATCTGAATGCCTGTATGAATGGCGGTCCGAATGACAGTCCGAATGGAGGAAAACGAGATAAACTAAGGAAAAGAAGAGTTTTGGATGACTTAAATTACCAGTTGGCTTATGCATATGATCCTACAGTGCAAATGAAGCAAGAAAGTGATTATTTAAGGGCTAAACTAACAAGAAGCTATTTACTCTAATCATTATCTAAGAGGATGGACTATTTCTATGAGATGTGAGAAGAAGGCTAGGAAGAAGACAGTTAACCTTCAGCTGCAGGAAGAGGTTGATTAACTAAGGGAATTAACCTAAAGCTACAGGAAGAAGAAATTGATGGAAGAAGCTAAGGAAACTAATGCTAACTAAGGAAGAATTCGCAGCAATATTTAACTACAGGTGATGGAAGAAAACTTAAATAACATCTAACTACATATTATGGAGGGAAACTGAAAGCAACTACAAAATACTGAGCTTGGTCGACCATTCCTAATCCTGGAAAAAGGATTGTGTTAGCAACAGAATATGATTTATAAGAAAAACAAGGAAATAATATCTACAGTAAACAAGAATAATTTAAAAAACTCAGAAATAAACTATCTATTTGCAGAAATAAAATACAAGAAATAAACCTCTGGTTGATGAGGGGCCCTTCCCAGCAACAGAGGCGAAACTAGATTAACTTAATCACCACCAACAGAATAGCAAAACACAGGAGCTTCCATTTAATTAAGAAAATTATACAACGTAAATGTCTGGTTATACTACTCTATCTATCCTCCTGTTTTCTTCAGAGAAAGCATCTATTTATAAGTTTACAAATGAGAGAGAAGGTCGACAGAGCTGACCTCTCTAAAAATAGAGGCTTTTATGACTGCAAACTGATGCTTTGAGTGATACAAAACAATGCATAGGGCATCCACCAGGCTTTACGGGGTTGATCCTACCCAACACGAATAGATGCGTGTTCCTTTCCTTCACCCTTGGGCATAAGCACGTGCTAGCGGACTAAGAGTGGAAGGATGACGCTATTGTAGCATCGACGTGGGCAAGGAATTGTGTTGGAAGACTAAGCATGGGCGGACTGGCTTCTTCCAGAATGATGGCGTGAATGGATGTGCGTGATCCTCGGCTGAATGCGCAGACAAAACGGAGTTTGGAATGTTAACGTGGAAGTGGGATGTGATTTCGAGCTTGGAAATCATAGGGATGAATCTTCCAGAACCATAGCTTATTAACCATGACCATTGCATGGCAAACAAACCCACGTGTCCATTTTTTACTTTAGCGACCCAAGGTATGCCAACCAATGATTCTGTGAGCTGAATGCTAGACTAAATGACGAGCTGAACGCGGTTGAGCATTAAAATGTAACACACAGTCTGAACAAAGGGTCGTTTGAGAAACACAGCCTGTAAATCAAAACTTAAATACCAAGTATGCCTATAAAATGTTATTTTAACATAAATAAATCATAATATAGCAAGATGTAAACAAGATTTGCGTAATAAGTAAATATATACATACCTAGTCTGTTTGATGGGCTAAATGGCAAAAATAATAACTTATCATAGCAAAAATAATGAAAATAATGCCATTCATAGTATATTTGATGATAAAAATGGTGACCAAAATGGATGTCAACAGTAGAAGTGGCCACATGGATGGAGAGGGAAAGCTTATGCTCAAACACCTCCTCCTATGCCTAACTATCCTTACCCACCTAATATTCAGCATCTTCTGCCTGGATTTGTACCTCCTTCACTACCCCCTATCCCGAATCAACCTCACCATTTCCAGAACATGAATCCTCCAAGACCCACAATATTACCTGCACAACCGATACTGAATCCTAACAACAAACCAACCTAGGCCCTTAACATCATTGGGTTGTTACCTCTTCCATCATATGTCATTTCGACCACGCCAATACATGAGATACAACTGCGGTTTGGAAGAGTTTTGCAATATAAGTCCAAGTCATCAGTTGTTATTCAAGAAGAGAATGAAGAAGACATACCTAGTGAAGTTTTGAATGATGGCATTCTTGAAGATGTTGTTATTTCTAGATCTTCAACACACAACCATCCACACAAAGAAGTAATTTCAGGGAAAAAATCACCTCCATATCTGGAGTGTCTAGTAATAGAAAAACCTGTAACTGTTAATATCCTAGTGGGCGGCCTTCACTAACACCTCGAGGTTTTGGTGTAATGGTTCGTATCATTTGGTATCAGAGCCTCCACCCAGGTTCAAGTCACGGAGCAGGTGGCAACATCGGCATTGCAGTGTTCGCCCAAGGCTCATATGGCTCAAAGGGGACACCACCGTATGGGCGCACATCCAGCCCAAAGTCTGGACTGCAGAGCATGGTGGGATGTTAAGATCCTAGTGGGAATCCTTCACTAACATCTCGAGGTTTTGGTGTAATGATTCGTATCATTTGGTATCAGAGCCTCCACCCAGGTTCAAGTCACAGAGCGAGTGGCAACGTAGGCATTGCAGTGTTTGTCCGAGGCTCGTACAACTCAAAGGGGACACCACCGTACGGGCGCACATCTAGCCCAGAGTTTGTATTACGGAGCGTGGTGGGATGTTAAGATCCTAGTGGGAGGCCTTCACTAACACCTTGAGTTTTTGGTGTAACGGTTTGTATCAGTAACTTCTCCAGAGTACGATATCATTAACGAATTGAAAAATATTTGCATTAATATCCCCTTGTTACAAGCCATTAAGGATATCCCAATCTATAGCAAAGTAATAAAGGAACTCTGTATTAAGAGACCAGGGAGAAAACAAAAAGACCCTCCAATGATTCATGTAATAGGATAAATATCAGATTGCATAGCAAACCAACCTAAAATACCAAAGTATTCAAACCTAGGAAACCCTGTGGTGACTGTTGTCATCAATAACATCGCCATAGGGAACACACTTATTGATCTAGGAGATGCTATCAATTTGATGACTACCACGGTCTTAGAAACTCTCAATTTAGGACCATTCCTCCACACTAGCCCAACAATGCTAGAATTAGCAAATCGCACAATAGTTCAACCTACCGAGATCTTAGATGACATCATTGTATCAGTAGCCTCATGGGAATATCCCGTGGACTTCATGGTAATTGAATCAAAAGACCCTTCCAAAGGTCACCCCATTATTTTGGGAAGACCTTGGTTGGCTACTGCCAATGCATTTATAGGATGTAGGGATGGAGAGATGATTATCTCTGATGGGTTATCTACAAGAAAACTAGCCTTATACCCACCAGATCAACCAATAGCTGAAAACCTATTTTGGTTAGATTGTCCTTTCAGGGATGCGAACTTGGAATAAATTTCCCATGTCAATGATCTCTCTCGGGCAATTCAAGAGCAAAATATCGAGAACCTGTTTAACCAATTTATCTCCTCCACAACATGTGTAGATTTTCCCCAATCTTTTTCCCAATTTGACCAGATCTTTGGAGATGAATTCCAAGAAAACATGAGCCTCTCAACATTTACAAGTACACCCTATGTCTTCGCAATCGAAGAACACCTACGATCCTATACCATACCGTGTGAGGTTAGTACTGACAAATTTCTACATATAAATGTAGGTTTAGATGAGAGTCAGCAAAAACAATTACTAAAATTTCTCAAGAGTCAAACTGGAGCATTTGCATGGGAGTATACTGATATGAAAGGTATACACCTAGATACCTGCATCCATCACATTTACACAGACTAGAACATACCTCCTGTTAGGCAGCCGCAGAGAAGAATGAACCCATCCCTAAAGGATATAGTAAAGGATGAATTACAAAAACTCCTTAACGTTGGATTCATTTACCCAATTTCCAACAGTAAATAGGTTTCTCCTCTCGTGGTAGTTCCAAAGAAATTCACAGGGAAATGGCATATCTGTGTTTCCTTTCGAGAACTGAACAAGGCCGCTCTTAAGGAGTACATCCCTTTTCCTTTCATCGATCAGGTGTTAGACACCTTATCAGGGAAACAATATTTTTCATTCCTTGATGGGTATAGTGGATACAATCTAATTTAATAGCACCTGAGGATCAAGACAAGACAACCTTTACTTGCTCTTGGGGGACGTATGCCTATCAAGTGCTACCATTTGGCCTATGTAATTCACCTGCTACTTTTCAGCGTGCAGTTCTAGGAATCTTTGTTGACCTCATACACGAATGTGTAGAAGTTTATAGGGATGATTTTACAGTTTATGGTAATACATTACAAGAATCCCTTGATAACCTCGAAATAGTTCTTATTCAGTTCCAAGAAACGAACTTAGCTCTTAGTCATGAAAAATGTAAAATGCTACTGACCGAGGGCATAGTTTTGGGACATCATGTCTTGTATTGGAGAAAACTCACTATGGCTTGGGAATACCACAACAGACAGATGACTACCAGAAATCTACTCAATTCTCAAAGCAATGCTATTATAAATGACAATGTTAAGATAATGGAGAAATGTAACCAACCTTGATCCAAATGTTTGATGTAGATCCCCATTGGAGCTTTCAATCCATGCACTTGTAATCTGTAAATTAGTCTTGACAGCCAATATCCAACAAGTACATATAATATATAGATGACATTAACATTATCAATAACAATGGTCCATAATATCATAAGCAAATGTAACCCAATGTATAATAAACAACATTCACACCATGAATGGACGAGAATATGAGCATTTCTATTAATGAACAAGAAGAAGTACAAAGTGATATGACCTCTTTCCGACAACCAATCTAAACCAAGATCTAGATCAATCCACTTGTTCCTCCACCACTTCAATCCTCCATGAATGGCAAACTCAAACTAGAAAGGAGTTTGGAAGGTGAACATAAATGGTCCACAACTACAAGGATCAATGAGTGCAGACTCAAGATAGGGCAAAAATCCACTAGAGTTCTCTTGCATTCTCTTCTTACTCCCGTCCATAAGCCATGTGTGCTCAATACATAGTCCTCTCAAAGGTAGGTGAAAGGACACATCGAGACGTTACTCGGGAAAATGGAGAGCCAAAGGTCACCCAATGACCGCTTTTTGGAAGTAAAAAGTAATTAATAGTGTTTTTTACTATTTTACTTGATACCTGTGGGCTATAATGATGCAACTCGCGGGTACTCATGCTATAGTGATGCAACATGCGGGTAGGAATAAAAATAGGGCAAAATAGTATCTTTGAAGGATATAAGTGGATCTGAGTCACTGAAATGGATCCTATAGGCCAAATAATGCTGATGCTCACAGGGTGGAAGATTACGATGTAACAGATGCCCCCTAATGTGTGAGGTCAGAGACTGGTGCTACAATGGCAGAAATACATTATAAAACTCAGAAGTGGAGTGATGGAGACACAAGTGGAAAGAGCAGCTCACTCGTCATAATACAATAGTATCTCTGAATACATGTTGGTAGTACAACAATCTGATACAATGGCCATGGATAGGCAGTATATAATGAATACATGTCATAAGTGATCATAGTCATGATCCCTCTACAGTAAGATATGGTCTCCTACTGAAAAGGAAACAACTGGTGCAAACTGGAGGTACAAACTGCTGAAATCTGAGAGGTGATATCTCAGATATAAAGTCAAAGTCATATGTAGCATATTGAATTCCACAATCGCCTGGGGTCTTCTACACAAGTCTTTGATGGTGCAAGTCCCATCATGTGAATAAAGGAGTTGGGGTCGAACCTGATGAGACATCATCTGATTACTGGTCAATGATGTATACCGTTACTAGACGTGAGATGACCCACCAATAATGAAAATGGGCATCAAGGCACAGAGCACAATCATCAGAGTGTGAATAAATGGGTTGAATTCGAACACTAGGATGAATCCATTGATCAGGGGACATTGATGTATTCCCAAAACTATCGATGGCGAGAGAACCTACAACTAATGACTGCAAGCCTCAAGGCACTCAAATGAACTCTAAGCCTCATGTCCCAGAATAAATGAGTTGGAGTCGACGAAACGAGACTCGCTGGAGGGAGGGCATTAAGGCATCCCCCATCGACCAGCACGAGGTACCAGCAATGCTGAAAGATTTGGAAGATCTTAGGTGAAACGGACTGACTCAATAAGGATGGTCGACATGCAATAGTCAAGAGATATGAGGAGTGGCTGACACTGGTTCAAGACTTCCTTTGAACAAGAGCATGAGCAGATGGATAAACTCAGGCAGCATAGACTTGACATAAACTGTGCAATGCAGGAGGCATTACAAAGGGATCCATAATGACTGGAAGCTTAACCAATCGGTGCAGAAAACTGAGAAACAAGTACAGCTCCTAAGGGCCAACTAATGTCTCGACTCATAATTTATGGAGTGGAATGAATGCTCTGTTCAAAGGCGACACAACAGCTGCCAACAAGAAATAATGACCATAATCCCATCCGTTTTTTTGGAATATTTGATTTTTTTGGTCTTTTTCATATTTGGGAAAAGCTTGAAAAAGAATAAAATTGCTTATAGTACAACAAGTGAGGGAATGAGTGTCAAATAGCTAGCAGACTAGTCCCAAGCAGTGGAACATACCTGTGCTCAATGCAAGGAAGTGCGTGCAGGATGTGGACACTCGGGGGTATGTTCCCCCAGGGTCAAAAGGTCATCAAATTGTGAAGGGAAAATATAAGCTCTGCAGGGCTCGACAGGGGAAAAGTGCTCAGGCACCAGGCTAACAATTGAGTAAGTGAGAGCCGGCACAAGGCTCAAGCGGCAAGCAAGATGATGCAATGCAATCACAACTCGACATAAAAGGAAAGTCCTTTTTCGTAAAGTTAGTCTCCTCACCCGAAAAAGTGTAAAACAATGAGAGAAGAACTCTTCTAGTCACGTATGACTAGAGTATACCTTTTTCGTAATTAATCCACAAAGGTCCAGAAAAGGGGTAAACTTATACCTAAGTGGATGTCGCTTCAAATCCTTTAACGAGTCTGAAATGACAAGCATACTCAGCAATCTTGTTTGATTTTGAAAAATTCTAACAAGGGCTTAAAAAAGACTTTATAAAAATATTTTCCGTAAAGGTTTAACGATCCCGAAAACAAAAACTCGTGACCTCCTTACTATTTTTAACGAGCTCAAAGGAGATATGGAAGAATGCTCGTAAAGAGAGAAGACGAGTGTCAGGGACATGCAATACTAGTTCCAAGCGCATGGGACAAAGCTATGCATAATGCAAGGAACATGAGCAAGATAAGGACACTCAGGGTGTGTCTACAAATTCAGATAGTAATAGGATCAAATGCATCATAACAATGGGGAGGCCTAAACCTATATGCAAGGTTCCAAATATTCCTGCCATGGTCGAAGCAAATGTCAAAAAGAACCAGTAAACAAGTATAAGTCCAACTAAGAATCCTGTCTCCAAGAAACATAAGTACCAAGATCATCTCTAAAACGTACGTAAAGAAAAATCTGATACAAGTCACTGCAGTAGAAACATTTTCAACTTCACTATTGTTAACCTCAGACATAACGCAGGTAGAGCTAACCACTGAAGGTGCCATAGTACCAATACCTGAGGGATCAAAATGATCATCTTCAAAATGAAGAGCAAAGCTTAAGGATGTGAAAGAATCTATAGTGGCAAATTCATCATCACAGGAGTTGGAAATTCTAGAAGTAGAATCGAACTCATCAGGATCACCGATTTGCGGATCTATAGGAGAGTCTAAAGACTCGTCACTAGGGAAATAAGACTTTAATGTAAAACCGGGGCTACACCAAACTATGCTTGGATGAAAATGTATGGAAGACTGTATTCTAGACTCATCTTGTTCAATAAGATCAAGGGTAGGAGGGGAATGAGATCTATGATAAAGATCCCCCCACGGCTTTTCATCACCACTCATGGCCTCAATAAAAACTTCATCTAAAGGTAGAATACCATCGAGGCAATCATGTGAACAAGATGGGTAGACTGCACATGTGGGCAGCATAACGGTATCTTCTTCAACTATCTGGGAAGAAGAGAGATCCAGATCTGCAGTGGCTGGTTGAACATGATGAGCAATCTTGATTGCAGACAAGGGCATATCCATCCCAATGTGCGAAATGTCTCCAGACGGGGAACTCGTGGAAGGTGGATCCCACGGATCACTAAAGTATGATGTCCAGAAAAGTACATGATTCAACGAGGAAGGAGCATCATCGGAGATGGTTCCTATGAAGGAGATTGGTGCAGGGAAGTCGAAAGATCCCATCAATGAAGGATACATCCAACACCCATGTTCCCAGTTGCCGGCTGAGAATTAGAAACTTGTGGGACTACGGATCCCGTGGATGTTGTGGAAGGAGTGCCAACATAATCCAGCTGATCGATCGTCACAATATTTCCTTCATGGGGAAAGCAGATAACTCTAAATACAGTAGATGCGACAACCTTCATAGCGTAGATCCAGTTCCGACCCAGTAAAAGGTTGTAGTCAATGGGCGCATCAACCACTTCGACTTCAATAGGCACAGACTTACCTCCCAAGGAGACAACAAGGGAAGGGATAATTCCATGCAGCGTAAAAGATCTACCATCGAATGCAGTGAGTGTAGTTCTAGATGTGAGTAGAGGAGGAGAGCCAAGAGCTTTCCAACAAGCTAACGACATTACTGATGCGGAGGAGCCTTCATCAACCATAGTACATTTGACGAAGCTCTTAAGGCAAACCACCTGGATTTGAAAAGCCACGTGGTAAGGTAAGCGAGGTTGGACATCAGTAGTATCGAACTTGATAACACTAGGATTTCCCCCATCCTGAACTCCTAACGCACTCAAAAGGGCATGCTTCTGAGAGGGATAGGCTTGCAAGACCTCAAGAGCCGACATGGCACATGGAGTTTGGCCCAAATATTCTACGATGGAGTAGTTATGGGCGGCTCGAGCATTTGGATTATGCATGGAGAGCTTGAGAACACCTTTCGGTATCCACGACATAATGGAGGGCTTCTCGATATGCAAGGAATTGTCAGGAGGAGGGGGAGGCTCATTCCCCAAATTGGGTTGTGGTGCACCATAATCGTGCTGACGAGTAGCAACACAAACCTCTGACTGAACCATATTCACACATCCATAACCACTAGTATTGGAAGAAGACGTTGTCGTTTCATTAGTACCATAACCAGTGGTGGGAGCATGCGAATCCATGTTTTGGTGATGAGGTAGGGGATCCTTCAACACGACTGGGCTCTATGCCAAATGCTTCGATGCTTCTTCAATTCAAGGACATAAGTGAGTAAGATGATCTTCCCCACAAAGCTTGCAAGGGAATTTCACTTTACGCCAAGGTTTACGATCCTCGCCAGCATTACCGCCTTCCCGAAGAGGGTTGGCATCCTCTTTACGAGGAGTATTACGATTGTTATTGTTATTACTTCCATTGTTTCCACCCCTACGATTATTTCTCCCCTTTTTCTTACCACCAGGTTGCTGGTTACCCGACGGTTTCTTGATTGCACATTGTGTACATCAGATGACGGAGTGGAAGTGGACAAGGTGTGAACCTGTCTGGGAGTAGACTGGTTTAGCGACAAATTTTGCATTTGATTAGCTACCAAGTATATAGGGAGAGTGCATGCGGACCCCACGACGCCATCCGCATGTGGTCCAGGAACTGACGTGGGCTCATGTCTTGTTCTCGGTGCATTAGGATAATTTCATACAAAATGCCAGACTGAGAGTAAAGTAGATCTAACTGCTGGAATTTCAAGATAGCTTGTTCCTTAGTCACAATGCCGGACATCGAAACATCCTTAGCAATGTATGGAAGTAGAGACTTAAGGAACCATTCCAATAGGAACTCTGGAGGAATGTTGGCTTTCACTAATCTCTTCCGCCGACGCTACTCTTGAACGTGGTTAGAAATATGTGTGGCCTTATTCTAACGAAAGGTGGACAACAACTCAATACCAGTATCATAACGAACCAGTAACTGGAAATGGTCTAAGAAAAGAAAAGAAATCTCGTTGAATCCCCTATAGTTGTTTCCAGGAAACTCCACATACCACTTCGTGGCTGCCCCCGTGAGGGTGCATTGAAATAGTCGTAATCTAATGGAATCATGATTCAAAGAATTGGAGGAGCACCAAAGGTGAAACGTCGTGACATGATCTCCCGGGTCCTCACCACCTTTCCCCTCAAAATTCGGGATGTCCGAAGGGAGCTTGGTAGGGACCGGGGGCCAAGTAGGGTCGTGACACACCAGATCATTCGTGAGCTTCGAAAGATCCGGAAGATTCAAGCATGCAAGGAACGGGAGCTGAGGCTGGAAAGCTTGATTATAAGCCCCTATAAAAGGTTGGTTAAACGGAACTGTGTTATAAGATGGACCAAAAGCTTGACCATGAGGATTAAACTGCTGATAATGAGGACCTGACGGTCGATAAGCTTGCCCATGGCCATAATATTGATAAACTCCTCTTGCCTGACCCATTTGAGAGTAAGCAGGTATATGCGAGTTTTGGGCACCATATTGGGGTGGTGGGTGATACTAGTGGCCAGCACCGACTGTGTTGTAGTAAGAGTTTCCACCATGAGTATGGGGCATGTATGTACTATTCATAGCGGGAACCATGTTGTAATGACCGTAATGGTATGGTATGTTCCCACCCCCATCATTAGGATTAGCTTGAGCAGTCATGTGATGACCATAAGCATGAGAAGTATTCCTAGCCCCAACATTGGTGTTACTAGTAGCAGGGATGGTGGCGTGATGTCCATGTGGATAGGAGATATTTCCACCCCCTACATTAGCATTACTAGTGGCGGGGGTGGACGCAAAAGTATGCGGCATGTGTCCACCCCCGTGGTTGGGAGGAACATTATCATTCGTAAAAGTAGTCCCGGGTTGACAAGTAGAGACACGTGTATTAGGTGGTGGATGGCGAGTCGTGTTTCGAACAACGTTTTGATTAGGTTGGGTAATCCTAGGAGGTGGTCATCTTCCAACATTAGCATTGTTAGGAATCTGACCAGTCCCCGTACTATGTGTGTGGGTGGACAACGTAGTGCCCCTAGCGAGGGTAGTGCCCCCAGTGGGTATAGTATGGCTAATACCATGACTGGTGCCAGCATGACTACCAACCGTAGTGGAAGGTTCGACAGTACTATGACTAGGCATACCAAAAGAGAGTGTGGTGGGGTTGATCGTAGTGTCATTATGTGATTCAGGCATCCCGTATCTATAACTGCGTGGAAATGAAGGAACAAAAGGCTCGTCTTGTTCTTCGTCCTCGGGTAAGTCAGGCATTCCGTAAAGATAATTATCCGGATTTGAAGGATCAAATGGATCTCAATCAAGTGGATTAGGCCAAATAGAACCAGCTTGAGTCTCGGGTGGATCACCTCCCCACTCCTCACGAGGAGTATGGGGATCGAAGTATGGTCAACTCTACCCGAAGGAGTCAAAGGTTTTTCTTCAGTATCAGGATGTGCAGCCATGGCGTCTTGGACGTAAGTCTCGTATGAATCCGAAGACTCAGAGGGAGCCTTCCGGCGTCCTCTAGTAACACAATGTGAAAGCTCGAGTGGCTTTAAACCATCCAAACGATGGGACCGACGGAGAGTAGGGCTCCGCGCCACGATATCTTCAGAGAGAATATGTAATCAAAATGTCCCCTAAAGGCCAACTATTGATCAAAAACAGTAAATCAAAAGCACACACCTAGAGAAACTACATCCAAGAGCAAACAAACAGAGTGGCTAAATGAGCTCCCGACACTAGAGCCGGTATGTCTCACCTAGGAGAGGCTTGAGACTCCCAAACTATAGCCGGAGGTAACAGAATCATTTATAGAGACACCCACGCTTCACTGCGTGTACAGGGTCAAGTCCACTGCACAAACACAACTATGTTGTCCAATCCCTATCTGACTTAGGACACAAACAACATAACCACTGCAAGTACCCTGTGTGATACCTAGGTAAGGCAACTATGGTCACCGCAATATAACCAATGCTCAGGGGGACAGTCGCAGGTGGGACCCGTCATATGGGTAGGGTAGCTAAGCCTGAAGCACAAGAGGACGAACCTCCGGTACCCCCAGATACGAACAAATCCTGGATATATCTCCCATGTTTAGCCGGTATCAGAGGGATATCTCCTCAACCAACCTCCCGTGACCTCGTGCTTAACTCTAGATTGAGTAGAGCTTCCTGAGAACACCGATCTATACCATGGATTCCTCCACTCCCTGGTTAGACACCTAATGTTTTGTCTAGTAGTCTTGGATGGTCAACTCACAATGATCTATTCCAAGACTCTAAACCTATGCTAGTTGGTGTACCCTATAAATAGAATTAGTCTAATCAATTTTAAGATTAAGCATTAATTTTAGTGGCTTTGGTTACTCAAGGGATATGATCGTGAAACTAGTGATGTGTAGACTAAATAGTATGCAAAATCGTCCAATCCTAGACTCATCTATCCAATAAAACAATGTCACTAATATGCAAAATAAACCAACAATTCCAAAATAAAGATGCAACTTTTTATCTTTTCGATGCACAAGCAGAACCTAAATGAAGGCAACAAGCACTCAATGCAAGATGCAGTACATGAAAGTAAAATATTTTTGTATTTTCGCTTATAAACAAGAAGGAAAATGCAAAAACTAAATGTATATTTTTGTATTTTTCCAATAGAAATGGAATGAAAAAATGCAAGCAAAATCCTACTATTCAGTCACTGAAGTGCCGAGAAGATCACTAAGACAACCCAGCAGATCCTAAATAGCAAGACTCAGCCAAAGGAAAGAGCTCAAAAGGAAAAAACCAAGAGGCTAAATCCAAATATTGGTAAAACACCAAGAAGGCTCAACCAAGAGAAATGAAGAGTTCTGGTCACAACCAAGGCATGAAACAGTCAAGAAAGAGGCCAACAAAGACTCAGAAACAACCAAAGCCAACCCAGCAACAACCAATAGCCATAAACCAACAAAAGCCGGATTTACACGCTACTATCGAAGGAATACCTGCGGGTACCCGCGAGCAGTAAAGTAAATAGAGGCGGGTATACGCGAGCTTAGCTAAGCTAGCCCGCGGGTGAGGAAAGGCAAACGGGAAAATAAAGAGTCCAATGGCTCAGAAAAAAGCAAGTTTTCTATGGTGTATCTTAATGGCCAATCAGTGACACAGAGCTTCGATAAATAGCAACTCTAATTATGGACTAATGCTCAAAAATTTCCCAAACATGGATGTTTTCCCCAGTGGAGTCGCCATTTCTGTATTGGAGAAAACTCACTATGGCTTGGGAATACCACAACAGACAGATGACTACCAGAAATCTACTCAATTCTCAAAGAAATGCTATTATAAATGACAATGTTAAGATAATGGAGAAATGTAACCAACCTTGATCCAAATGTTTGATGTAGATCCCCGTTGGAGCTTTCAATCCATGCACTTGTAATCTGCAAATTAGTCTTGACATTCAATATCCAACAAGTACATATAATATATAGATGACATTAACATTATCAATAACAATGGTCCATAATATCATAAGCAAATGTAACCCAATGTATAATAAACAACATTCACACCATGAATGGACGAGAATATGAGCATTTCTATTAATGAACAAGAAGAAGTACAAAATGATATGACCTCTTGCCGACAACCAATCTGAACCAAGATCTAGATCAATCCACTTGTGCCTCCACCACTTCAATCCTCCATGAATGGCAAACTCAAATTAGAAAGGAGTTTGGAAGGTGAACATAAATGGTCCACAACTACAAGGATCAATGAGTGCAAACTCAAGATAGGGCAAAAATCCACTAGAGTTCTCTTGCTATTCTCTTCTTCCTCCTGTCCATAAGCCATATGTGCTCAATATATAGTCCTCTCAAAGGTAGGTGAAAGGACACATCGAGACGTTACTCGGGCAGATGGAGAGCCAAAGGTCACCCAATGACCGCTTTTTGGGAGTAAAAAGTAATTAATAGTGGTTTTTACCATTTTACTTAATACCCGTGGGCTATAGTGATGCAACTCGCGGGTATGCATGATATAGTGATGCAACATGTGGGTAGGAATAAAAATAGGGAAAAATAGTATCTCTGAAATATATAAGTGGATCTGAGTCACTGAAATGGATCCTATAGGCCAAATAATGCGGATGCTCACAGGGTGGAAGATTACGATGTAACATGTCTCTCTTCATATCAAAGTGGATACCGCCAAGATCGAAATAATTGTTAATCTTCCTCCTCCAAAAAATATGAAGGAAGTAAGAAGTTTTCTTGGACATGTCAGCTATTATAGACGTTTCATTGAAAATTTCACTAAAATAGCCACACCTATGTTCAAACTACTCATGAAAGACACAAAATTTCAATGGACTGAACCATGTCAACAAGCCTTCGAAACTCTAAAGTCCAAGCTATCAGTGGCACCAATACTTAGGGCCCAAATTGGTCCCTTCCTTTCCATATATCGACTGATGCTTCCGACATAGCCATAGGGGCAGTTTTAGGTCAAAAGGAGGGACAAACATCACTTGCCATCTACTTTGCTAGTAAAAATTTGACTCCTGCATAATCTAAATACACTGTTACTGAAAAATAGTTTCTAGCAGTAGTCTATGCCATCAACAAGTTTCTTCATTATATCACAGGATGTGAAATATTTATACACACTGACCACTCTGCCATCAGGTTTTTGATGAATAAACCTATCGCCAATGACAGAGTGACTCTGTGACTTCTTTTGTTACAAGAATTCAATATCACCATTGTTGATTGTCCCGATAGAGAGAATGTAGTAGCTGATTTCCTCTCTTGAATTCAAATTGACGATAATGCTAGCCCGGCCGATGATAGATTCCTAGATGAACATTTGTTCGATGTATCTGTTCGAACTCCATGGTTTGCAGACATAGCCAATTATTTAGCAATTGGAAAGCTACCTAACCATCTCTCCCCACCTGAGAAATGTAGGATCATAGTTCAAAGTTTCAATTCTTCTTGGGTAGCTAATGATCTCTTTCATACTGGTCCTGATCTTATTATTAGACGATGCATACGAGAGGATGAGATGGCAGAGATCCTTCATGCATGTCATGGTGGACCCTGCGGTGGACATTTTTATGATAATAGAACAACATACAAAGTATTGCACTCTGGGTATTATTGGCCGAGCATCTTCAAAGATGCTGCCAAATATGTCAAGGGATGTGACAGTTGCCAAAAGAATGGGTAGACCTACACCATCCGATGAGATGCCTTTGCAACCCCAAGTTATGATTGAACCATTTGAAAAATGGGCTCTAGATTTCATTGGACCAATTTCCCCTAAGTCTCGCAAGAAGAAGTACATCCTAGTCTGTACAGATTATGTTACCAAATGGGTAGAAGCTAAAGCTTTATTCCGAGCCACAGAGAAATCTGTGGTGGAATTCATTTATGAAGAAATATTTACCCGATTCGGTGTACCTAGGGAAATTGTAACCGATCAAGGATCTCAGTTTACCTCCAAATTAATGAAAGAGCTTACGGACAAATATGGTATTAGACATTGTAAATATTCACCATATCACCCGCAAGCCAACTGTCAAGTACAATCCACCAACAAAGTATTAGAAGCCATCCTGACTAAGACTATCCATTTACATCACAAAGACTGGGAAGATAGGCTTCCTGAAGCTCTACGAGCTTATAGAATAACATGGATAAACACTACTGGTCACACACCTTATGAACTTGTTTATGGTAAACAATTTATTCTACCCATTGAATTTCAAGTCAAAACCTTTCGTATGGCTGCACAATTAGGGATGAACTTAGAAGAACCATGGAGACAACGAATCCTACAAATAAATGAATTAGACGAGATTAGGCAAGATGTTATTCAACGTACAATCTTAATACAAAACCAACGCAAAAAATGGCATGATAGATACATTAAACAAAAAAAATTCAAAACTAGAGACTCGGCACTACTTTTTGATTCAAGATACAAAAATCTTAAAGGTAAATTAACTACTCGTTGGATGGGTCCATATGAAATTGTCACAGCCTTTGATAATGGATCCGTTAAAATTAATACAATTGATGATTCGCAAATTTCTTTTGTTGTAAACGGAAACAGACTTAGACTTTATCATCAACCAATATCTAAACAGGATTTTGTGCAGAATGCCTTGCAACAGGAAGAAAGGATCTGGTAGAAGAGGAAGCCATTCCTCCTCCTCCTAGTCCTTGAATTATTTTGGGTTATCTTCTTTTGTATATATGTAAATATGTTTTTGATTTTCAATAATAAAGGGTCATTTCTAACAATTGATTTCCTTTTTACAGTAATCTATTATGATCAGTTTGTAAAATATTGTCAATAAAACAGGAAGACTCTTTTTCCTTTCGTTAATTTGAAAATTTTACATAACTTGTTTTGTACATATGTTTTTGTTTTAATAAAAATTTGAATCATCTCACAAGTGGTTTTGCAGATTAATCACAAGAACCCTGTCTTTTTTTATCAGCTCATGTGATATTATGCGAAAAGGGAAGTGCTCTAAAAAGAAATACTTATAGTTCTCCCTCTCTTTTGGTAACTGTTAAAATTGAAAATTTATAGTGAAAGGATAAAGCATTCTTGATATCATGTATAACCACTTTCTTTTATGATTCTATATATGGTATTTGATTCAGACATGCACACTTATGTTTTATCATTAGAACAGTTGTTTAAAAGACCTACTTTAATTATTATGATCTCCACAAAACTCTATCTTACACCTATGAACTACTAGTTCATCCTGGACTCATTATCAAAACTTGTCTCTAAAGCACCATTAAAAGGTAGCCTAAAAGTGGGTGATATTTTCTATTTGGTGGGGAGCATTACTGACCTTTTATGAAGAAGATAGACTGTGAAGTCAAAGAACAGCTTTAGGTTATTATCTTTTGACATAATCTGTAATTTAGGCCATTATAAATAAAGTTACTCATAAGGTTTGTGCTAAAAATTTGAATTATGTGTTTGACAAGCTTAGCACACACTAGTGCCAACTGAATTCCTTACAAAATATATATAGATATCATTATACAAAGCAAACCCTCTGGGGTACTGAACAAGCTTGCTGGCAGCGGGTCCATGCTGAGTAAAATCTTAAACAAGGAATCTCGGTAAATGCAAGTAAACCCGTCGGGGTACTGAACAAACCTGCTGGCAGCAAGCCAATATCGGGTAAAAGAGGTTTGGTTAATGCATTTCCATTCACATAACTCATAAAAAACCTGAGTATACAAACACATGTTTAGGCCAATTATGTATACTATCATTAGATAATGGATATAAGTTGGATTTGGACCCTGTCATCTAATTCAAACAAATACCTAGGATATGACTATCCTAGAAATGCGACCCATAATTATAGTAGATCTCACAAATTTTATGGTGAACCTTATTTATATTCTTTGGATGACAAGAGATATTTACAATGAGTCATGGATGACTAGTTTTCCTATGGCATTTTTCGCATCTCTTATACTATTATTCTTCATATGGTCTTTTAAGCACTATTGTATTCTTTTTAATGAATGTACATATCTGAATCATATACATTTGTTAGTTAATCTTTCATTTCCTTATGAAAATTATCACAATATTTAAAAAAAAAAAGCTATCTGTAAGACTTTCAATTGAAAATTTTTAATTTTAATCATTTTCGCTTTGATGTCTTGAGGACACGCCATATTTTTGGTTTGGGGGAGAAATTAGAACTGTTTTTACTCTCTGAATATTTATGAAAATTTTATTTATCTATGATACAATGACAGGTGTTTTCAGGTTAATGCAAAAGCAGAAGAAAATTGATCTAATCAAGAACAAAAAGAGGAACGCAACTAAAAGACCCAGAAAAGCAAAGTTTACAACATCAGTTGTGCACTAACAGCCTCAAAACGTTCCTTGCAAAAATCAGTTATAGTCAACATCAGCAATAAGATCTTGTATAGAAAAAAGTATGTATGAAGGCTGAATGACGGGTTGAATGTCAATCCGAATGAGGTGATGAATGCAGCAAATGAACAACGTTCTAAATAAAAGTGCTAAATGAAATCTTAGCTTGTATATACATCAAATAGCATGCCAAGATATTTGAAATTCTGACTAGCCAATGATCACAGGGATGAATCAAACGTCAATCTCATACATGATTTCATTCCCATACCCATCGTGTCTTTGTTAAATGAATGAATCCTGTATCATTTCGAATCATTGCATGACCGCCATGGTCTTAGTTATCGTACAAATTGCCAGCATCTGGATCGAATCTTTATGATCTCCCACGTGTAATCTATCCCATTACATGAATTATGTTCAGCCTATACAAAGCTTGGCTTTGGACATGGTTGAATATGCTATAACAAACACACACCCACTGAATTCACGCACTTCTACGCTGGCACCTGACTCAAGATTTTTGAATGACAAGTGTAATCTCTCAAGCGTGCCTCATCTATGACCATTCAGCCATCCAAACGGACCTTAATTTAACTGATGGTTGCGTGAACTTTTGCTTCACTCCATTCACCTTTCATTTTTCTCTCTGTGAGCCGCGTCCTCTGCAAATTCCTTGCACCCCTGTACCTATCCATTGCGTCCCCGTCCTCCATCAGCAATGCCTAACTGCTATGAGCCTGGTAATTACCAAGATCTCCTTTGTATCCCTGAGTTTAAAATATGTCATGAGTTGTTCTTGCAAGCGGGCTGGGGCTTATTTCTCCACCTTCTCCAAGGCTACAACCATGAGATTTCATTACTGTTTGCTAAAGGGTTTGATGGCAAGATGGCCAAGGTTGGCCATCTTGTTTTCTCCGTGACAGAAGATTCAATAGAATTAGCTACCAAGCTCCCGAGGAAGGTGCCCGATGGCACAAGAATCTCTTCCTTCCACAGAAGGATCATGAATTTTCCCTGAAGACCAATTTTCAACACGTTGCTGGTATCAAAGGTTTTCACAAAGAATGGATCAAGCTGGAGTACCTAGATCCTCTAACCGTTATCATCCACTTAATCACTTGTGAGGGTAAGTTAACTGTCTTTAAAGCTTGTCATTTTAGATGTTAGCACATTTTGTTAACAATAAGACCCTCAACTTCCCATTTTATTTCCTGAAGAGTTTGGAGAAGATGTCTAACCAAGTAATAAAAAATATAGTTAACCCTTCTGGCAGCTTGTATCACCATTGTCTTATTAAGCTTCTAATCATTCACCAGTTAGAGAAGATAGGAAAAACTTGGGATCATTTCATTTTTGAGATACCTAACCCTCATTTATCTACTATCAAACCTTCCTCTTCTAAAGAACATCATCATACCCAAGAAGAACCAAACGCTAAACGTGTACAGTTTGATGAAAGTTCCTTAGATTATATGCCCTCTATCCACTCATTGTCTTCTCCTGAGATTTCTCTCGGTGATCCCACTTCGGAACCCCCACTTTTCTCATCAATACCTACTGAACCTAGAAAGACAAATTGTGACCAGTCCGTCTGTTAGCACTCAAATTGTGTTGGGTTTTGAGGAGGGTTTTGGTGAATAAAATGGAGTTGCATGATCATAAAGGTCTTCCAAAGGAAAAGCCAAACTCTTGGGTCATATCCCCCAGAAGTGGAAAATCAAAACACAACACAGTAGATGTAGCCAAAGGATAAAATACCAAGAAACATCTAAAGGTCCATGGTAACTAGAGGTCTGATAGCATGCTAACGAGCTAGTAGCATGTAGAGGCATGCATAGACGGCTCAGATTAAACAGCCCAAAGATCTACGGCCACGAACCCTTAGCACTGAGACGGATTGAAAATGTTATAGGCGCAAGTGAAGTGTTAGCGAGTAGGCAGATTCCTGAAGAAATCAATGCTATAGATCGACATAAACAAAGATCTACTGTACAAAAGGGATGGTGCTAATTTAACGTGCGCAGAAAAGGGGCTGTGTCCAAAATCACCGCGATTAGATTAAGCGTCGCGCTCTTTGCAACGGTGCAGATCTAACGGAGATGGATCAATGGTCTGGAACAGTGGCACTGATTTTAATCGTCGGCATGTTAAGCACACCCAAAATCGCCACGGTCGATGAAGGCACATCATCCGATGGTTAAGGTTGGGGCCGCGTGATATTAAACCGAAGGCCACGATGATGTTGGACGGTGAAGTGGGAAAATCTACAGCTGAAGGTGACCTAGAGAGACGGACGGTTGATATGGATCCATCATAAACATAATTGCAGGGGTGATAAGGCAAAATCTATATTATAAAATGGTTCGCCTCCACGAATGCCCACATCCTCTCTATCAAGTGCACGTTGAAGAACGAAGAAGGCGAATCTTGCAGAAGCATACTGGTCGACAGAGAGACCAGAAGATTGTCCAGTTGCCAGTGGACCAGGTAGGTCTTTGCCCCTTTTCTTTTCACAACTAGGTATTTAAATGGATGAAATAGTAGACCCCCCTGTTATCGAAGCTCCGTAATTAGTTCCCTGTTGGAAGACAAGGATAGTGACATATACGACACCGTATTTGTCAACAACTCTCTGGATACAGCCAAAGAGAGATTGGAAGTTATAAGGGCTGGGTAGGTAGATGTCCACAAAGTATATCAGTCCTTTTTTCACTGTTTCACCACCACCCAAACCTCCAGTTGCCCTGAATTCGTGGAATGGTGCGCCAGCAACTACGCCCCGGGCTAGAGGGCAATCTTCGATGCCTCAAGCTCCAAACTCCTTTGCCATGTGAAAGCCCTAGTTGTTAGAAAGGCCCTAGTTATTCCCCTAAAGTTTGGTCATAGGGCTCAGGGATATCAAATGGAAACCCTAATTCAACATTTCCGCCAGGCCCCAAATGAACTCAAGCAAAGTTTCTTCTAGGCCTCCTTGTTACCAAATGCAGCCTTTCCTATCTCACCTTTCCCTGACGAGGCCATTTCTTTTAGAGAACAGTCTAAATGTGTTATTTCCATGATAACCCAGTTTTTGGGGTTAGATAGTGACCAGTACGTCACAGAGCCATTAATCAGTCTGATGTTTGTCATGAGCACTTGCCCAATAGATCCAAATGATCAAAACCCACTTATCTAGACCGCGTGCCTAATATTTGATGATTCCCTTGTCGAAAGTATTCACTCCCAGTTGGTCGAATTCCCTAAAACCAAAGTCTTTAGGTTCCAGTCCTATCTGCTAAAAATGTTTTTAACAGCCATCGAAGAAAACCTGTAAATTCCAGAGCTAAAAATTACAAAAGAAATATATTCAAATTACTTGGTTTTCATGAATGATTTGATGGCAAAGGTTTATCACATCTTTTTCCAGAAGGAATTTCCCAGGGTACTCCCAGAAATGAAGGATTTACTATAGCTCGCTATGGGGAAGGGGATAGGAGATTTTTTTTTGATGAAATATGGAACAGTAATCAGAGTGTATGGTTTTTCACACCCTCCATCTGTACTTGTTGGCCCAATTTTGTGACCGAAGCCAACGAATGAGAGATAGCCCACACAGGTCGCTTACAACAGCTTCCGATGTGTTTGAAATAGCTAACTCTCACAGGAATAAAGGCCCTACTGCCTGTGTGTTATGATCTCAAAGATAGAGAGTCTCTTGAGGTGAATAAATCTTCAAAAGAAACTATCTGTTAAAAATTATAAGAAGATCCTAAACTACCTATGATCTAATCCTAAAGACTGTCTAAAAAAACTAAATAACAAAAAAGTTAGTAGTTCCTAATATTACTCTATGACAAGCTAAATGATACTAATCTGTCTAAAAGTTAGCTTCCTATCTCGGCCAAGAGGATAGATTGACTTATTCGACTAAAAGTCTAAAACAAAGAAAATATTCACTAATTAAAGCTTAGTAAGAAACATACCAAACTATAAAAAATGAATTTAAATTACTTCACAACAGATAAAACAAAACTATTGTAAAATAATTTATATATAACAATTTCAAACTAAAGCCAAAATTCACTAACAGGATATGTCATTCTGAAACATGGAAAATATAATTAAAACTAACTTGCAATTGGAACAAGATCGATCTGCAAATTAGATAATTAGAAAATTTGATTAACAACTATTGACATCATGAAGAAGTTCTTCAACATCAATAAGAAGGCAAATCAAGTTATGATTCAGGTGAACATAAACATTCGAATTTCTCACCAAAACATTCCACATATAATATAAAGATATTTATATATGAAAAAACAAAGTAACAAGGGAGAGATAAATCACACAGTATTGATATCCAAAACTTAGCTAAGGTTTCAGTATCCTGGCATATTAGACAATCGTCAGAAGAAGTTCATGAGACAGTCAGTGTAAACAGAATAAAAGATATTGCTGTATGATAAAGACTCTCCAATGTCTTAGAAATCGAACCTAAGGAGAAAAAGAGTAGAGCTTCTGGGAAAAAGTTCCCATCTTTCTTTACAGAACTTCCCCCTCTTCACGGCAGTGTCTCCTCTCTCTTTGCAAACAAAAATATTACAAAATATATAACAGACTCAAGAAAACAAGGTTTCTTTCTTCTGTCCAGACCCCCCCTCTTCACGGCATTGTCTCCTCTCTCTTTGCAAACATAAAGATTACAAAATAGATAACAGAATAAAAAAAACAAGGTTTCTTTCTTCTGTCGAGACCCCCCCCTCTTCACGGCAGTGTTTCCTCTCTCTTTGGAAACAGAAAGATTACAAAATAGATAACAGAATCAAGCAAACAAGGTTTCTTTCTTCTGTCGAGACCCCCCCTAAGATTGGTAAATCCTGCTGCTTATATAGGTAGCCCCTGTATATTACATTTCCGTTTGAATTAATAGAACAGAATGGCTCATTTCCTATCGCAATATTCGTCAAGTTCGTTTGATAACTAGCTTCATTAATCCTCTTCAGATAATCGGCACTTTGATCGCCTCTTTTACGGTCAAACTTCCCTTGGCGAGCCGGTTTCAAAAGAATTTCACAGCAATTTCAAATGTAACTCTCATTTCTTTAGACCTGCACATCAAAATCAATATTAAATAGAAACAAGAGGTAGTATGAGAATTAAACACACAAACTATTTTGGATGGTAAAAATAAAGATAGAATTCTCCCTTTAAACTTCATCGTTTCACCACATATCTTGATTTACTGCTGTAGCCATTATTGAATCTCTTCGTTCAATTGATAAACAGACGAAGATGACCAGTGATATTTGGAACCTTCGATCCATTGGTAAATGATTTTAACCTGCACCTTCATCTCTTATGAACAGATAAAATTCCCTTTTGAGAAACGTGGCCAAAACTGAATGAGGGCAGCTCGGATCTGAAGATTAGGAGGATATATGAGTATCTTAATTCGAACTCCTTAAACCTGGCGCGTGTGTGATGACACAACTCTTATGTGATGCTCAACGGTTTTTTATTTATTAACTACATTGTGGTGCAGCCCGGTGATATGGCAATGTTATGTTCCTTCTCAAACTCGTGGCAAAATGAGATACGAGTACATAATGGAAGATCGTTGGACAGGCATCTCTTTCTTATGAATAAGCTGACAACTATGTCTTCTCTCCTTGACACGTTAACCTCAAACCATTTCTTCAATGTTGATATATAAATGATACCATACTGTAACAATCTACGAAGAGCTAGAGATTTGGTGCATTTTTAGTGGCACAATTTTTGTAGTTCAGTATTCTCTAGAATACGTGGATATGCTAGTTGACCGGCTTCATTAAAACTTATCCTTTTGGACGTGATTCCCTCTTGCTAAAATCTGCACAATGATAAACAAGAGAATCGATTAATTAAATGGACACGAGTAGCAATATAAAAATGATAGCGTGTTTTTCTTTAATGCACTGGCGGTTTGCTAGTAATCCAGATTCCTTTTTCATGAGATTTGGCGATTTGTTACAGTAGTGCCTTCCTCACAACGATACATCCTCCATGGTGATGAGATCTTATTTACTTGACTTTCATGCAATTGTAAATCATATTTAATGGTGATCTTCATTTCGTAAAACCAAATATATCACATGCTCTCACTTGAAAACTCAACCAAGGATTTTTAATGCATATGCTTATGTATTAAAGTTACAAAAGACTCCTTAATAAAATATTACAAACATTTTTAAAGTCTTTTATAAAGTTCACGTTAATTATAGTGTAATTTTACATTGTTGAGGGAAGGGAACCTTTATTTCAAATGATATGGGATAAAGGTAATAAAATCATGTTAATAACTTTAGAACCAAGGTGTAATGTGTAAATTATGTGAGATTAAATATTTAAAGTCAGGTTAAAAGAATTTAATAAATACTTTATGCTAAATAAAAGTTAATTATTAATAAATTTTGCATAAATGAAAAAGTGATGAAGTTCTTGAAACATGAATTCAAAATATATCTTTAAGAGCATATTTTTTATTTACAACCCAAGAACATAATCCATTTAATAACTTGGTTTTCTAAGATGTAATTGAACAAAACATACTTTAAACCTCAATTTAGTCTTGTGAAAATTATTATCAAGAGTTTTAAAATATTAAAAGTTTAGAAGAAAACTAAAAGCATGGTTCTCTTCTTCAATATACACTCTTAAAACTGTAAACTGAAATCTTAAGACCGAATGTTTAGTTAAAATATTTTTATCCACCAAGTCATAAATTAAGTGAAGACCAAATTTGACAAGGTTATCGTAAGATTGTCGGAGAATCAAATTGAAGCAACCCAAAGAGTAAAGGACCATAAAATTATCCTTTTAAACCAAGAAAGAAAAACCATAGCTAGATATTTACAAAAATCACATGAGGGCCACTTTATTTGCAAAATCAAAGGGGAGTTGTTGGGGTGCCAACAAATGACGACATGTTGGGCGAACCAGTTATCTCTATTCAATTTACTTCAAATAATTGAGTAAGATATGGTAATACAACTCACTCTGAGAAATCAGGGTAATCTCAATCTAGTACAAACCTATGTTTAATGATTTTCACATTTGCAAATACTTTCAAAATTTTTCCCCTACGCTGCTAATAAAAAATTTCGCATATAGACAAACCAGATAAGATAATCTCGTCAAAACCAAATACTCAGAATAAAAGATAACCAAAAACTTCCAGTGTAAAGATATAACCGACTTATTCCTCAGAAAAACACAAGAAACCTATTCCATCTTATTATAGATAAATTTTGCTATTGTATTTAAGACTTTATAAAACAAGGAATCATTGTCTTAGCTAGGTAACCATAAGACAATGTCACTCACAAATATCATCAGAAATGAATCAATTGGATCATTACTGAGACCCCTTATCTTTTAATCCTAAGACCAAAAGCCATTACCACAGTTTGGTGACTGATTTTAGGTAATGCCATACTCATGATATCCATGATCCTGATCAAACCGGCTCATTACTGAGACCTTTTGTTCCTAATTTCATAAAATAAAAAATTATAAACAGAACAGATCCAATTACTTCCCAGAGTAAAGGACCATAAAATTATCCTTTTAAACCAAGAAAGAAAAACCATAGCTAGATATTTACAAAAATCACATGAGGGCCACTTTATTTGCAAAATCAAAGGGGAGTTGTTGGGGTGCCAACAATACTCCCCGCATTTTTAACACCCAGGTTGATCAATTTAGAATTCATAAGGCAGAAGCTGAAAGCTAAACGTGAACACTTTTAAGATAACAAGAAGTTCTCTGATATAGCTTTCCCATGGGTGGTAGGCTCTTTTATGATTAAACATAAGACAACCCTCTCAGCGATTGAGGGGATGATGAGAGAACTGGGACTCCCTTCTAAAGTTGCAATGAATTATGATCTGCATCATATAATTTCAGAGAGGAGGAGGGAAGCTGGCAGGAAGGGGTATGACCACTTCGAGATTTCAGGCATGCCTGAGAGAGCAAATTGGCTAGAATACATTGGTCAGGGGCACATGGGCATTGATCCCTCAGATACCTCTCAAGCTCTAAATTTATTTTTCCAAGAAGGCACATCCTCACCACCTAGCTCATCCAATAAAGCCCCAATGGGGTCATAAAATTTACCCCTTGTCATCATTCCAAGGAAACCCATCGATTCAACGGTTAGCAGCCCTATGGATGTAGACAGTGACCCTGAAAGAGCCTTAAAGAGGCAAAAGGTAGAGGGTGATGAGAAGCTGGTATTAAAGATCCAAGAAGAAAAGCCTAAGAAGAAGCATATCAAGTTTCAAATGCCCCCCTGCAAAGTGAAAGAACATGTGTTTGGAAAACCGCCAAAATGGCCCACAGCATCTAATACAAGCAGAGCCAAGCTGCTGGAGGAGTATGAAGAAAATCTTGACAACTTGGCAGAAGAAGCAAAACTATACTCTGAGGTGAGGAAAATATTCAAGAAAGAAGTGGCCCTAGTTGCAAGCAGAAATTTAGCTCAAAACACCTTGAGCCTTGCTCTAGCCACCAAAAACAAGGCTACAGAGATGAAATTCAACTTAGAAGACATCCCTATCCCTAACATAATCAACCTACACAAGGAGACAAGTGATTTCATTTATAATAGGCTGCTAAAGCTTGCCATAGATTGTAAAGTTAGTCACAGCAGATCTAATGAACAAATAAATCAGTCACAACAGATGAACATAGAAGAAATGGTGCAAAACTGTGCAAAACATGCAGCAGTGCTCTCTATCCCAGAAAGGGTGAATGAATTACAATAGAATACAATACAATCCAATAACTGTCAATGGCAATTCGAATTGACTAAGTAGGCCATTCGAATCACTGAAATGGAGTAGCTTGACTCAATCTAGGAGTCCTCATCAATCATCGGTGTTGCTCATCAATCACAACAAACAGTCATCCAGGTGTCAAGATGAGTCTAACTGATCATAATAAATGTAACTGAAGTGTGTAGCACTGATATAGGATCTGGAGGCTCAGTGGGGGCGCATGGGAGGCTAACTGGAGTCAGAGCAAGTCACCTAATCGAACTGGAGGTCAATCGGAGGTGAAACAGTCAGTCAGGAGTGAAATCGGAGTGAAATCAATCAGAATCGGAGCTAACTGAATGTAACTGGAGTGAATCTGCAGTGGTAGGTGAACAAGTGCGCCCTTCTCTGTCAGTAGGTGAGAAGAGGGCGCCTTTCAGCTTAGGAGGGCTAAAACTCTGTGGAAAGTGGCTCCCGGGTGCTAGAAGAAGGTGGATAAGGTGCTGGAGGCATCAAACTGGTGACTGGACTGCATATCCTGAAATAGATCATGCAAGATCCTGAAGTAGATATGTATCCCGAAATAGATGATCCTAAAATAGATATGTATCCCGAAATAGATGATGGATATCCGAACACCCCCCCTCAAGCTAGACTATGATGTGCCAACTAAAATAATGTGGGGCCCTGGTAACTAAGACCAAAGGTCACCCCAATACAATAATCCAAAAAATGCTGAAAAATAAACTAAGTGAGGAAAGAGGGAAAACCCAGTGGGAAGAAAGCCCCCCCTCAAGTCTAAAGCATAATAATGAATCAATCTGTCTCCACCATGATGGAACTCACCCCCAACAGTGAACGGAGGTAAGAGAACTTCTTCTCAGTGAAGCTCTTGGTGAAGATGTCTGCAATTTGCTCATCAGTAGGGCAATATTGCAGAATGATGGTGCGGTCATGCACCAACTGTCGAATGTAATGCATATGAATCTCAATGTGCTTGGTCCTCTGCCGCTGAACTGGATCTGTGGAGATCTTGATAGCACTTTGATTGTCACAAAATAGGACAGTCGAAGTAGTGCCACCAAAACCAAACTCGGAAAGAATACCCTGCAACCAAACTGCCTGAATGCAGGCATTGACTGCCCCTCGATACTCTGCCTCTGCTGAAGAAAGTGCAATGGCTGCTTGCTTTTTGCTGGACCAGCAAATAGCACCATGACCAATCATGAAAACATAACTGGAAGTGGACTTCCGATCAATGCTATCACCTGCCCAATCTGAATCAGTAAAACCAATGAAATCTAGCTCAGAATCTGCAGCATAATGTATGCCAAACTGTCTCGTACCTTGCACATACTGCAAGATCCGCTTGGCTGCTCGCCAATGAAGCTCATGTGGCTGCTGCATATATCTTGACACGGCACTCACGGCATATGAGATATCAGTCCGTGAATGTGTCAAATAAAGTAGTGAACCAATCAACTGTCGATACATACTGCAATCTGCAAGCGGTGTGGAATCTCCCTCCTCAAGACTGATTCCTGAGAGGAATGGGAACGGGGCTGCCTTACATTCAGCCATATTAAACTTCAATAACAGGTCGGAAGCATATTTTTGCTGAGATATAGTGATCCCATCAAAATTTTGAGCTATCTCCAAGCCCAAAAAGTGACTCAGCAAGCCCAAATCGCTCATGTCAAAAGCTAGATTTAAGGCAGATTTTAGCTTGTTCATTGAAGTAAGTGTGCTACCAGTAATAAGCAGATCATCAACATAAAGTACAATAACCAACAAATTACCTTTAACTCGCTGAAGATAGACATTCGGATCAGATTTGCATCTTTGGAAATTCTGAGAAAGAAGGAAGGAGTCCATCTTTGCGTACCAAGCTCTTGGGGCCTGTTTTAACCCGTACAAAGACTTCTTCAATCTACAAACCAATGATGGATCTGATGTATAACCCTCTGGCTGCTGCATATAGACCTCTTCAGCAAGGTCTCCATGTAAAAATGCACTCTTCACATCCATGTGATGCACCTCCCAGTGCTTGGATGCGGCAATAGCTAAAACAAGGCGGATGGAATCCATCTTTGCAACCGGTGCAAAGGTCTCTGTGTAGTCCACTCCTTGGACTTGGGAAAAACCTTTTTCCACCAACCTTGCTTTATATTTGCTGATAGTGCCATCAGCAGCAACTTTAGTACGGTAGACCCATTTACACTTCACTAATTTTCTTCCAGGTGGAAGAGAAACTAGCTCCCATGTATTGTTCTTTTGAAGAGAACTGTACTCTTCATCCATGGCATCTTTCCATCTCGGATCTCGATGGGCTGAATAATATGATTGGGGATCTGAACCAGCCATCAAATAACAAATCTCAGGAAGAAATGGATCAGCAATAGAAAGAGCCATACCTGCCCTTTGAAAGTCTCCTCTTGTTCGTCTCGGATCAGCAGGATTTCCAAGACTAGAACCAGCAGATTGTAGAGTATTTTGGGCCCACTTTGGTAACTGAGGGAGATCTGAATGGTCGGATTCCGAACCTGATATGTCATGATCATCATATGCTGCTACAATATCAGAAATATCAGAACTCATACCTTCATTATCGCTGCTCGAATCTTCTTCTGGTGAAGGCGGTGAATCGGCAGTTTTCTCCTCAACTAGTTGCAATTCTTGAAGCGGTTCTTCAAACTGCACACTGCGCTCTATGAATATCTTTTTAGATCTGATATCCATGAGTTTATATGCTTTTGATTCTTCCCCATATCCTATCAATATGCACTCGATACTTTGTGGATCCAAAGCTCGTCTCTTCTCAGAAGGAATTCTAGCCCATGCAGTAGAGCCAAAAACTCTCAAATTGGACACATCCGGTTTGTGACCAAAGAATGCTTCGAAAGGAGTCATTCCTTTCACGGATGAATGTGGAACTCGGTTCTGTATATATGCAGCAACATTGATTGCTTCAGCCCAAAGATTTGCAGCCAAACCTTTTGATTCAATCATGCATGTAGCCATCTCTTTCAGTGACCGGTTTTTCCTTTCCGCTACACCGTTCTGCTGGGGTGTGTAGGGAACTGTATGTTGGATCTTGATTCCGCTTTGGGCACAAAGTTGCAGCAACTCGGATTTGATATATTCCCCACCATTATCAGATCTAAGAGCTTTGATCTTGCTCTCAGTGGTGGTCTCAACAGAAGCCTTAAAATCCTTGAATTTTCCAAGCACTTCTGACTTGTTTTTGAGAAAGAATACCCATGTAAAGCGAGAATAATCATCAATAAATGTCAAAACATACCTTGAACCATTTAATGACATATGGGGCAGCGGACCGCTGATATCAGAATGGATCAATCCCAAAATAGTAGAGGCTCTGCTAGCCTTGCCGCGGTCGAATCTGTGCTCGGGGTGCTTCCCAATAATGCAACCGGAGCATATTCCCTTCGAGGAACGGAGTTGTGGAAGCCCATCAACCATGGATTTATTTGATAGCAGCAGCAAATACTTATAATTTAGATGTCCAAATCTTTCATGCCAAAGCCTACTAACCTCATTACCATGTGTGCGAAGAGCAGTGGGCTTTGCAAGCGGAATAAAGTGCGAAAACTCATAACATTTTGCAGTGTGGTTTGCCTTTCCAACCGCAACTAGTCTTCCACTTTTGATATCAGAAATTTCAACTGTATTAGGGCTGAATGTGACTTTCTTTGGATCACCAGTATGTGTCATTTGATACACAGAAAGGAGATTCGAAGCTAAGGAAGGCACATAGAGAACATTCTGAAAGCATCCATGATCTACATGAATCGTACCTTTGCCCTTTGAAGAAATTTTTGAGTCATCTCCCAAATGGATGGGGATGGAGCTGTTTGGATCGAATGAGGAAAAAGAATCAATATTTGCAGCCATATGATTTGATGCACCCGAATCTATCAAGAGAGTTGAGGGCTTCGAAACCGTTGCCATGAGTGCTTGTCCTCTTTCATGATCATCATTCCGATCTTTCTTCCTTGCACCGTCAGGAAGGGTTATGTTGTTCTTTTCCAAAAGGAGGGCCATTTGATCTATAGTCTTCTTCATACATGAACTTTCGGGATGAAAGCCACGGTTACAATAAGTACATTTAGATTTTTGGTTACCTTCTTTTCCCTTTTGCTTGGATTTCGAACTGGATGGTGCATCCGTTTGCTTGCCTTTGTCTTTTTGCTTGTGAGGCTCGAATTTGGGCTTCTCCTTCTTTAGCTTTCCTTTACCATTCGAGATCTTGGGTCCTTGAACAAATAGGGCTGAATCTTTGGAGCTTATGGACCCCATTTGAATCAACTTGTCATGCTCTTTCGTAACGGACTCAATGAAGGCATTCAAGGTAGGCATCTTCCAATTCGGGGTAGTTAGCCGACCGGAATTGAAAGTGGAGACAAATACCGAATAATCTTTCCCAAGCTTGCTTAGAATGGAGAGGATCAACTGCTTATCCTCTTTGATAACACCACTGTTCTTCAATTGCAAGTTCAAGTTCTTGAATTTTGTGAAGAATTCATTGATGGTCTCGAAATTTTCAGGATTAAGGCCAATCAATTCATTCTCTAATTGAAAAGCCCTAAGCTCATCCTGCTTGCCGAATAGTGTCTCAAGTTGCTCCCATATGGCCTTTGGAGTCTTCAATCCGCTGAGATGGAAGTGAAGATCTTTGGAGATGGAGAGACAAAGAAGACCGTAAGCTTCATCAAGCTTATTGTAGTGTTTGGTTCTTTCTGCCACATTGTTTGGCTCCAATTCAAGACCAAGAGTGACTCGGTAGTATCCTTTTGAACGTAATATGATCTCCATATCATCTTTCCAATCAAAATAATTGAATGGGGTGAGGATAGGCTTTGAAGAAGAGTATTCCATTGCTAGGAGCGAGTCAAATGATGAAGAAGAAGCTTGCTTGCAAACTATAGCGAATGGAAATGTTGTAGGGAAGCTTGCATGCAGAATGTAGCGAGTGCACTTGGAGGAGATAATTAACCTGCAAATCACATAAGAACAATCACAATAAGGTCGAACAATCCACCCTTTGAGAGTTGCATCACACCTGGGATTGGATTTCAAGCAATGTTGAATGGGTCCAATGTATCAAATCCAGGAATTATGTGGTAACTCAAGCTTCTGGAGTGGTATTGGAATAATTTTCAAGCTTTGCATGCACAGGAGCGAATGCCCTTGAGATATCTCATGCCAAACTTATTGCAATTTTTAGCAATTCAGTCAAATCTTCTTGTATAAACACCTGTAGAAAAGAGATCTTGTCCCTGCAATGGCCCTGATACCATGTAAAGTTAGTCACAGCAGATCTAATGAACAAATAAATCAGTCACAACAGATGAACATAGAAGAAATGGTGCAAAACTGTGCAAAACATGCAGCAGTGCTCTCTATCCCAGAAAGGGTGAATGAATTACAATAGAATACAATACAATCCAATAACTGTCAATGGCAATTCGAATTGACTAAGTAGGCCATTCGAATCACTGAAATGGAGTAGCTTGACTCAGTCTAGGAGTCCTCATCAATCATCGGTGTTGCTCATCAATCACAACAAACAGTCATCCAGGTGTCAAGCTGAGTCTAACTGATCATAATAAATGTAACTGAAGTGTGTAGCACTGATATAGGATCTGGAGGCTCAGTGGGGGCGCATGGGAGGCTAACTGGAGTCAGAGCAAGTCACCTAATCGAACTGGAGGTCAATCGGAGGTGAAACAGTCAGTCAGGAGTGAAATCGGAGTGAAATCAATCAGAATCGGAGCTAACTGAATGTAACTGGAGTGAATCTGCAGTGGTAGGTGAACAAGTGCGCCCTTCTCTGTCAGTAGGTGAGAAGAGGGCGCCTTTCAGCTTAGGAGGGCTAAAACTCTGTGGAAAGTGGCTCCCGGGTGCTAGAAGAAGGTGGATAAGGTGCTGGAGGCATCAAACTGGTGACTGGACTGCATATCCTGAAATAGATCATGCAAGATCCTGAAGTAGATATGTATCCCGAAATAGATGATCCTAAAATAGATATGTATCCCGAAATAGATGATGGATATCCGAACATAGATCTATCCAAAGTGCAGGAAAATAAGTCCAAGGTCCAACACCAACTGAAGCTGGAAAAAGCAGAAAATAAGTCTCCAAAGGCACAGGCGAAGAAGCACCAAACGCAGTTGCTAACAAATGAGACCGAAGAAGATAAAAGGAAGAACATCCAGGAGCTGTTGAATGAAAGGGATCAAGAGATCCTGACTTTAAAGAAGAGTTTAAAGATCTCGCCTGCTCAATTTGCAAGTACCCCTGAGATAGCAGAGCTGGAGGAAGAGAAAGAGAAACTAAAGGGGAACTATTGGACTGTAAAGACCAATTGATGGAACTTATAGAAAAATAAAAGAAGATGCAGTGTGATATGACCCTTGTAGCAGCCCGTGAAGGATCATGGAAGACCTAGTTTGAAGAATTAAAAAAGAAAGTAAAGGAAATGGAACAGGAAGTCGCAGATCCGATTGTAGCCGGAGATTTCTCCTTGGTAGGGAAAATAGATAATGCCACCTTGGAGGATGCTAAGTTACTCAGATTAAGGAAGTAGGTTTCAAAATTGAAAACTCTAAAGGATGATGCAGAAAGAAAAAGGGAGGCTCAGGGAGAACAAGTACCAAGAAATGCAGGGGGATCTTAACAATTTGAAGGAGCAAGTAATCAGGTAAAAAGTGCTACAAGAAACTAGGAAAATCATCTGGGATGATATTATAAAACAAGCTAAAGACCTAAAACCTTATCTAAACTTTATAATGGATAAAGAGACTGTAGTGAATTTAGTCATACAAGCTGTGACGATGGCAAATGAAAGACTTAATAAAAAGCCTTCAGGATATGCTAACAATGCAGTAGATTTCTTAAATGCTTTATCAAAAGAGGAGGTCGATGATGCAGGCATCAAGGATAGGGTGGCCACCATCATATGGGCCAAAAGGGTAATTAAGAAACATTAACATGTGAAGATCACCCAATCAGGGATTGATATTTTGTCAAATCAGCTAAAGATGTTCAAGGAAGCATTTGATCCTTTATTCAAGAAAGGCCTACCTGAGTTCTGGGATGAGAAAGTAAAGATGTTATCAAAGGAAGAATATAAAACCAAGATGTGGGATTGCAGGATGAACCAAAATGAATTTGAAGGGATGGATCATCCCTTGACCAGCCAACTAGTAGATGAGAAACTGACAAGAGACTTCGAGTTAGCCTTGAATTTTGGAGGAGCCTAAACATTGCATACCGGATACTCTTACACGGAACACACTGAGCTAAGAGTATTACTTAAGGAGCTCGCCACCGTAAATTTACCCTCAAAAGACCAGTGGAAATTAATCGAGAAGTATGGTAAAGCGAGGTTAAAAATCAAATCATGAAGAACTCAAGGGTATCGGCTGAGTGATCAGCGAGGGATGGAGGCGGCAAGCTAGAGTTGTCGATTCTCTGTTTTGTTTTTTGTTAAAGTAGTTGGTCATATAGTAAAATAGGCCAGTGAATGTAAAAAAGCGGTTAGGCCTATACCGCCTGTGTCTATTTTGAAGTTGTAATGACGAAAACGCCTTGATTAGTTGTCAATTAAGTGTCCAGTAAATCGCAATTGTTTTTTGTTCAGGAAAGAGCCGAGCCTAGAGCTCGAAGGGCATCTATAAATTCATTGTAATTCAAGACAAAAAGGTTGAAAATCTTATTGAAGAATTTTTTGGAATTTTGAGAATCAGTTTGTAAGACATTTTGAGCTGGTTTAATAAAGTTTGTAGAGCCGAGCTTACATTTTTTCCAGGGATTCTTGTGTAATTGTTCTGGTAGTTTGTCTTTCCTTTTCCTATGTTAATTGTGCTTCTTTCAACGTTATTTCATGCCTGTGATATTTCTTCATACTTGGTGCAGTGTAGTAGTTAAGTGGAATTCATAGAAATTATGCTCTGCTTATCTTTTTCCAAGTATTTCACCATTATTTCTCTTATAAAGTTGATATAGGATTCATCATTGTATGCCTTATATCAATGGATTGTTTCTTTCTCTTATGTTTGACCAATTAAAATCACTTTGACTACGAGCTGTTTACTACCTCGCCCCTGTGTTAATGCATTTGTGAATAAATTTTCAGAGTTTGTTTAATGTGACTCCATTGCCCAAATAACGATTCATATGTTTCAGCCAAGCGACGTTTAAACCATTTTGTTCCAGCAGAAATCTGATCTTTTGTATGTTGTAATTGAATATCTTGAATGATGAATGATGGTGTACATTTTCATTGTTGACGCCTTTGATTATTCCAGTTTTTCATGATTTTATAGAGAGAGCCCTCTCTGTTTGTGTTGGGTTAGTAGCACAAGCTAAAGATTGGTTAGTGGTTACCCCGAATTGCCTTCTCTCACAACCTTGGGGGTTAATTTGGGTGTTAACAAATTGGCACCGTTGCTGGGGACGTGATTGTTCTATTATCCCTCGGAGAATGACAAAGGTTTCAGATCTGAAATGCTGATGGTGAACAGCAGTCAGATATCGAGAAGGTTGTATCATTCACCTGGCGACTCCACTCAAGCAAAATTTCAGTACGAAGATGACTCCACTGGGAAGATCGGTGACCTTATATCAGAATTGAGATGTTGAAAGTCTCATGGCGACTCCACATTAAATAAATCCAGTATTTCATTGTTTCACAGGCTGGTCTCCTTAGTTTTCAATCAGAATTTGCAGACTCCACTAGGAGACGAGCCCAGCTGCCTTAAACATGGAAGAATCAAGACCCAGGTACCAAATTGCCAATTTCATCAAAGAGATCTTGTTCTTCTGTATTGGTTTCCTTTTACCCTTATGTAGATATATCGAAATAATTTTGTTTCACTGAGGATCTCTAGGTCATGAGAGACCCTCTTTTATATATCCTTCACTGGATTATGAAACAGTACATTCTCCTTTCATCCCAAGAGCTAATCCCATCCCCTCTTTTGAGCCTTGCAAAATCCATAACCAACCTTGCAAATCCCAAGAAAGTAAGGCTGATAATATTCTCCCTCTACATACTCCTTGGCCTTCCATATCTTAGCTGAGATATAGCCCTTTAAGGTTGTCCCCTGTTCTTCATGATTTTCCCCCAAATTACCATAAATATCTTCCCATTTTTTATGGAGAATCTGAAAGCCTTACTGCTGAAAGACACCTACAGGGTTTTGAGCATTTTCTGGACCCTTTTGAAATAGAGCATGATGATGTTTGTATGAGAGCTTTTTCCCAATCCCTCCAAGGAGATGTGAAGAAATGGTTTAAGCAATTTTTGTTGAAATCTATTGATACGTGGGAAGAGTTAGTTGTTGTCTTTCTAGAATTATGGGGTAAGAGAAGGTCATGGGACCTAGTTCGTTCATAGTTTTACTCCATGAGAAGGCAAGAAGGTGAAACCATGTCCAGCTTTAACAGGAGGTTTGCAAGCTTCTACTATAGTATGCCAAAGGAAATTCAGCCCCTAGAGAATGCTGCTAAGTTACATTATGCTTCTTCTTTTCCTCCAGATTTATCCCTTCTCCTTTTGGAGAGAAGGTCTTCCAATTTGCAACATATGTTCGTTGATGCATTGGAGGTTGAAGACAATCTTAGGATGTCTAAAAACATTTCAGACTGAGATAATGAGAAGGGAATCAAAGGGGAAATAGGATTCAAAGAGAAACGTGAACAAGGAGAACTTGCCTTGCATTCTAATTTTCCCCACTATGAGCAGGGAGTTGATCCGCTCGGTGATGTGCCAGGAGAGGGTAATTCTGATTTGTTTTATGTGAATTGCAATAAGCCTGATAAAATTCATGTTAATAATGGTTTTAAGGAAGATTGTAGCCCACCTAAGTACGGTGAATATGAAAGGGACTGCTTGGATAACTTCATAAGTTTTTTGAAATTAACAATGAAAAGGAGGGGCAAGTGAGCAATCAATCCCAAGGAGCAGAGATTTTCCATAGGAAAGAGAAGTGCCAAAAAGAAAATCATACCTCTCTTTCATATTCAGAATTTTTATATCGAGAAGAGTTTGTTGCACTTAATTTTATTGAAAAAATCAATGATATTTCTGCTACATCTAATGAAGAAGAGCAAGTTTTAAATTATGAAATCTTGGATGAAGTTGGTGATGCCCTTCATATCTCTCCTCTCGAGCTGGATGAAAATTTTCTTCAGTTTTTTCAGTCGCTATGTGATTCAAAAGAAGATCAGGGTAGTCAAATAAGTTTTTCTCCATGTCACTCGTTTTCAGAGTCTTGTTGTCTAGAGGGAGTTGTTTTCTTTAATACATTTGAAAGTCATAATGATATTTCTTTCGAAACCTAAGAAGAACTTCAGTTTTATCAGACTAATGTACATATGTTTGATTGTCCAATATCTCCTGCAAGTCAAAGTCTCTCATCCACTGAGTTTTATAAGGAAACAAATCTATACGATAGTATTGAGTTTGCATCTGAATGTCGTCATCAAAATCTGATCCATGTAATCAATATAAAGGACAAAGGAGATGAGTATGCTTTCCAAGGTCTTTCTGAAATTCAGTTTGACAGATTGCAAATGGAATTAAAATTTGAGCAGCCTTGTTGTGATATAGATAATGTAAACAATCACAAAGAACCAGTTGAAGAGGCCCTCATGATTGGTCATAAAGAAATAGGAGTCTTTCATTTTCTTGAAGATCCTTTTGCTAATTTGTTGGAATCATCAGAGAAGATGGAGTTTGTATTGTTCAAGAATGCAGGGATTGAAAAATATCTTCAGTGGGAGTTATCATTTGCTGAGTTCTTTATTCGGCCCGGAGGGGTTGAATATGAAATTCAATCAAGAAGTCATTTGCTTGACTGGCTTCATTGGAAATGTGAGATCACATGATTCGGCCTTTATACTTAGTAAATAGGGTAGGAGCATTTGTATATAAATAAGCTTGAAGATCAAGCATTTTTATTAATTTCGGTTTTAATCTTTAGCAGTGTGGGTGTTCAACATTTTTAGAAAATTTCAGTATATTTTTCAGTCTCGGGTTTTCAGTTGCATTTTTTGGATGAAGGACCGGTTACAGGTTGCGGGTTTTAGTTGTTAGGGTTGGGATTCACCCAATGGATCAGGCACATGGTCTATGGAGTTCTTTGCTACCGTGTAGGGAGGTTAGCATCCCCGGATGGAGCTAGTTGTTATCACTCAAATTGTGCTGGGTTTTGAGGAGGGTTTTGGCGAAGAAAAGGGAGTTGCATGATCATAAAGGTCTTCCAAAGGAAACTCCAAACTCTCGGGTCATATCCCCCATAAGTGGAAAATCAGAACACAGCACAGTACATGTAGCCAAAGGAGAAAATACTGGGAAACATCTAAAGGTCCGTGGTAACTAGAGGTCCGATAGCATGCTAACGAGCCAGTAGCATGCAGAGGCATGCGTAGACGGCTCAGATTAAATAGCCCAAAGATCTACGGCCACAAACCCATAGCGCCGAGACAGATTGAAAATGTTATGGGCGCAAGTGAAGTGTTAGCCAGTAGGCAGATTCTTGAAGAAATCAACGTTGTAGATCGACGGAAACAAAGATATAGTGTACAAATGAGAAGGCGCTAATTTAACGTGCATAGAAAAGGGGCTGCGTCCAAAATCACCGTGATTAGATTAAGCGGCCTGCTCTTTGCAACGGCACAGATCTAATGGAGATGGATCAATGGTCCAGAACAGCAGCGGTGATTTTAATCGTCGGCATGTTAAGCACGCCCAAAATCACCGTGGTCAGTGAAGGCACAACATCCGACAGTTAAGGTTGGGGCTGTGTGATATTAAACCGAAGGCCATGATGACATTGGAAGGTGAAGTGGGCATATCTACGGCTGAAGGTGACCTAGAGGGACGGACTGTTGATATGGATCCGTCGCAAACATACTTGCAGGGGTGATATGGCAAACCTATATTATAAAATGGTTCGCCTCCATGAAGACCTACATCCTGTCTATCAAGTGCACGTTGGAGAACGAAGAAGGAAAATCTTGCAGAAGCATACCGGCCGACCGGGGCAACAGAAGATTGTCCAGTTGTCAATGGACCAGGGAGGTCTTTGCCCCTTTTCTTTTCACAACTGGGATTTAAATGGTTGAAATAGTAAACCCCCCTGTTATCGAAGCTCCGACAATCAGTTCCCTGTTGGAAGAAAAGGATAGTGACATATATGACACCTTATTTGTCAATAGCTCTCTGGATACAGCCAAAGAGAGATTGGAAGTTATAAGGGTCGGGCAGGTAGACATCCACAAAGTATATCAGTCCTTTTTCCACTGTTTCAACACCACCCAAACCCCCAGTTGCCTTGAATTCATGGAATGGTGCGCCAGCAACTACACCCCAGGCTAGAGGGCAATCTTCGATGCCTCAAGCTCCAAACTCCTTTGCCATGTGAAAGCCCCAGTTGTTAGAAAGGCCCTAGATATTCCCATGGATTTAGGTCATAGGGCTCAGGGATATCAAATGGAAACCCTAATTCAACATTTCCGACAGGCCCCAAATGAAATCAAGCAAAGTTTCTTCCAGGCCTCCTTGTTACCAAATGCAGCCTTTCCTATCTCACCTTTCCCTGACGAGGCCATTTCTTTCAGAGAAGAGTCTAAATGTGTTATTTCCATGATAGCCCAGTTTTGGGGGTTAGATAGAGACCAATACGTCACGGAGCCATTAATCAGTCTGGTGTTTGTCTTGAGCACTTGCCCAATAGAGCCAAACAATCAAAACCCACTTATCCAAACCGCATGCCTAAGATTGTACGATGCCCTCGCCGAAAGTACTCACTCCCAGTTGGTCGAATTCCTTAAAACTAGAGTTTTTAGGTTCCAGTACTATCTACTAAAAATGTTTTTAACAGCTGTCGAAGAAAACCTGCAAATCCAAGAGCTGAAAATTACAAAGCAAATGTATTCAGATTACTTGGTTTTCATGAATGATTTGATGGTGAAGGTTTATCACATATTTTTCTAGAAGGAATTGCCCAGGGTACTCCCATAAATGAAGGACTTACTGCAGCCTGCTATGGGGAAGGGGATAGGAGATTGGTTTTTTATGAAACGTGGGACAGTAATCAAAGTGTATGGTTTTTCACACCCTCCATATGTACTCCTCGCCTTTTTAACACCCAGGTTGTTCAATTTAGAATTCATAAGGCAGAAGCTGAAAGTTGAATGTGGACACTTTTTAGATAACAAGAAGTCCTCTGATATAGCTTTCCCATGGGCGGTAGGCTCTTTTATGATTAAACATAAGACAACCCTCTCAGCGATTGAGGGGATGATGAGAGAACTGGGACTCCCTTCTAAAGCTGCAATGAATTATGATCTGCATCATATAATTTCAAAGAGGAGGAGGGAAGCTGGCAGGAAGGGGTATGACCACTTCGAGACATCAGGCATTCCTAAGAGAGCAATTTGGCTAGAATACATTGGTCAGGGGCACATGGACATCGATCCCTCAGAGACCTCTCAAGCTCTAAATTGCCTTTTCCAAGAAGGCACATCCTCACCACCTAGCTCATCCAATAAAGCCCCAGCGGGGTCAGAAAATTTACCCCTTGTCATCATTCCAGGGAAACCCAGCGGTTCAATGGTTAGCAGCTTTATGGATGTAGACAGTGACCCTGAAAGAGCCTCAAAGAGGCAAAAGGTAGAGGGTAATGAGAAGCTGGTAGTAAATATCCAAGAAGAAAATCCTGAGAAGAAGCATATCAAGTTTCAAATGCCCCCCTACGAAGTGAAAGAACATGTGTTTGGAAAACCGCCTAAAGGGCCCACAACATCTAGTACAAGCAGAGCCAAGCTGCTGGGAGGAGTATGAAGAAAATCTTGACAACTTGGAAGAAGAAGAAAAACTATACTCTGAGGTGAGGAAAATATTCAAGAAAGAAGTGGCCCTAGTTGCAAGCAGAAATTTAGCTCAAAACACCTTGAGCCTTGCTCTAGCCACTAAAAACAAGGCTACAAAGATGAAATTCAACCTAGAAGGCATCCCTATCCCTAACATAATCAACCTACACAAGGAGACAAGTGATGTCATTTATAATAGGCTTTTGAAGCTTGCAATAGAGCTATCCAAAGTGCAGGAAAATAATTCTAAGGTCCAACACCTGCTGAAGCTGGAAAAAGCAGAAAATAAGTCTCTAAAGGCACAGGCGAAGAAGCACCAAACGCAGCTGCTAACAAATGAGGCCGAAGAAGATAAAAGGAAGAACATCCAGAAGCTGTTGAATGAAAGGGATCAAGAGATCCTGAATTTAAAGAAGAGTTTAAAGATCTCGCCTGCTCAATTTGCAAGTACCCTTGAGATAGCAGAGCTGGAGGAAGAGAAAGAGAAACTAAAGGGGGAACTATTGGACTGTAAATCCCAATTGATGGAACTTATAGAAAAAAAAAAAGAAGATGCAGTTTGATATGACCCTTATAGAAGCCCGTGAAGAAACATGGAAGACCCAGTTTGAAGAATTAAAAAAGAAAGTAAAGGAAATGGAACAGGAAGTCGTATATCTGATTGCAGTCGGAGATTTCTCCTTGGTAGGGAAAATAGATAATGGCACCTTGGAGGATGCTAATTTACTTAGATTAAGGAAGAAGGTTGCAAACTTGAAAACTCTAAAGGATGATGCAGAAAGAAAAAGGTAGGCTCGGGAGAACAAGTACCAGGAAATGCAGGGGGATCTTGACAATTTGAAGGAGCATGTGATCGGGCAAAAAGTGCTACAAGAAACTAGGAAAATCATCTGGGATGATATTATAAAGAAATATGAAGACCTACAACCTTATCTAAACTTTATAATGGATAAAGAGACTATAGTGAATTTAGCCATACAAGCTGTGACGCTGGCAAATGAAAGACTTAATAAAAAGCCTTCAAGATATGCTAACAACACAGTAGATTTCTTAAATGATTTATGAGAAGAGAAGGTTGATGATGCAGGCATCAAGGACAGGGTGGCCACCATCATATGGGCCAAAAGGGTAATTAACAAACATGAACAGGTGAAGATCACCCAATCAAGGATTGATATTTTTTCAAATCAACTAAAGATGTTCAAGGAAGCATTTGATCCTTTATTCAAGAAAGGCCTACCTGAGTTCTGGGATGAAAAAGGAAAGATGTTATCAAAGGAAGAATATAAAACCAAGCTGTGGGATTGCAGGATGAACCAAAATGACTTTGAAGGGATGGATCAGCCCTTGACCGACTAGCTAGTTGCTGGGAAACTGACAAGAGACCTCGAGTTAGCCTCGAATTTTGGAGGAGCAAGAACATTGCATACCGGATACTCTTACACGGAACACATTGAGCTAAGAGTATTACTTAAGGAGCTCACCACCATAAATTTACCCTCAGAAGACTAGTGGAAATTAATCGAGAAGTATAGTAAAGCGAGGTTAAAAATCAAAGCATGAAGAACTCAAGGGTATCGGTTGAGTGATGAGCGAGCAATGGAGGCGGCAAGCTAGAGCTGTCGATTTTATGTTTTGTTTTTTATTAAAGTAGTTGGTCATATAGTAAAATAGGCTAGTGAATGTAAAAAAGCGGTTAGGCCTATACTGCCTGTGTCTATTTTGAAGTCGTAACGGCGAATATGCCTTGATTAGCTGTCAATTAGGTGTCCAGTAAATTGCAATTGTTTTATGTTCAGGAAAGAGCTTAGCCTAGAGCTCGAAGAGCATCTATAAATTTATTGTAATTGAAGACAGAAAGGTTGAAAATATTATTGAATAAATTTTTGGAATTTTGAGAATCAGTCTATAAGACATTTTGAGTTGGTTTAATAAAGTTTGCAAAGCCGAGCTTACATTTTTTCCAGGGATTCTTGTGTAATTGGTCTGGTAGTCTATCTTTCCTTTTCCTATGTTAATTGTGATTCTTTCATCGTTATTCCATGCCTGTGATATTTCTTCATACTTGGTGTAGTGTAGTAGTTAAGTGGAATTCATAGAAATTATGCTCTGCTTATCTTTTTCCAAGTATTTCACCATTATTTCTCTGCTAAAGTTGATATAGGATTCATCATTGTATGCCTTATATCAATGGATTGTTTCTTTCTCTTCTGTTTCACCAATTAAAATCACTTTGACTACGATCTGTTTACTACCTCGCCGCTGTGTTAATGCATTTGTGAATAAATTTTCAGAGTTTGTTTAATGTGACTCCAATGCCCAAATAGTGATGCATATGTTTCAGCCAAGTGACGTTTAAACCATTTTGTTCCAACAGAAATATGATCTTCTGTATGTTGTACTTGAGTATCTTGAATGATGAATGCTGGTGTACATAAATACAATGTACCTATCCTGTCTCCTTTTTCTTTTACCAGTTATCCTTTAATGATCTTCGACCATGTTTCTCCAAATGTAGATAAGTAGCCATCATCTCCCAACTTCCATGTTGAGATCATATTTGTTTTCATAGTAGGAATATGCCTTACATCTTTCAACAACCATTCACCTCCATTCTTTAACTTTATCCATACATTACCCATTCCGACAATTTTACATGGTTCATCATCACCCAATAAAACATGTTCAAAATCACCTTGAACATAATCATAAATAAATTTCTTATAGGGTATAGCATGACATGAAGCCCCTAAATATTCTACCTAGTAATCAATAGTACTGTCTAATGCAAGAATCAAAGCATATTGTAACACATCACCTGCTACATTTGCTTCCCGAGTAGTCTCCTACTATCCATCTCCTTTCTTCTTTAGAGATCTACAGTATTTATTTAGATGTCCTTTCTTTCCATAATTCCAGCACTCTAGCTTTCCCAGTTTGGACTTGGATCTCCCCTTCCTAGAATTCCCACATTACCTGGGTTGTTTCCTCTCTCCCTTTGTCTTCCCATGCTCTCCATGGTCAATGCATTACCTGATGTCTCACCTGTGCTTTTTCTTCGCATTTCCTCGCCAAGAATAACACCAACAACATCATCAAATTTCAGTGTTTGAACAAGAGACAGAGTTACTTACCGCCATGATCAAGCCATTCCAACTTTTGAGCAATGAGAAGAATATTAGAACAGCCCTAAACTCATCTTCAAAGTTCACTTTTACATAACTTAGCTGATTAGTAATCATATTAAATTCATTTTAAATGGTCAGCAACAGACCCACCTTCTGACATCTTCATATTAAATAAATGATTCATTAGAAATACCTTGTTGGAGACCAACGATTTTTCATACATTTTAGCCAATGTGCTCATCATACCCTCTGTTGTCTTTTCTTTTGAAATATTGAAAGCCACCAATGAATTTAGACACAACCATATTGTACCTAGTGCCTTTCTGTCAAGAACCTTCCATTATTCATCCTTCATAACCTCCAGCTGTTATTTTTCCTCCTAATGGTAGAAATAGATCCTTATGATATAGATAGTCCTCCATCTGCATATTCCATAACTGGTAGTTTTGGCCATTAAAATTTTTGACCCTAAACTTTCCTTTTTCCTCCATTGCTCCCACTCGAAATAGGAAGCCTTCTTTCCTGTGATTTTATGCACCAAATAGGCCTTTGGATGTGATACCAATTGTTATAAAAATAGGATCGTAGAACACTAGCATAAAATAAGATGTAGGAATAAAAAATATAAACACAATACAAGAGAGACACCAATATACATGGTTCTCCCAATCTAGGCTACATCCACAGATGAATCGCCAGTCCTTCTATTATATCGTCAAGAAAAAAAAGGGATACAACCTGGAACACATCCACCACAATTTATTCTTCACTCTCGCACAATCTCTCTCACACAATGACAGAGATATATTTCAATACTACAATACACAATCATATTACAATGCCTTCCTTTTAAAGAGGGATTGCCATGGGAAAATACCATGGGCCCGTAAATTACCCATTATCGACCAAGTCATGACTATGAAATTACAACATTTTACAAGTCAATAAAAATTTCTTACGAGGGTGCTTCCCTCGAACCCCCAGTAGGGGGAACGGTACCCCCGGACCCTCATGGGGGCGCTGAGCCCCCCTTGCACCCCCCGGTAGGATGAGTGTATAGTGTTGGAGCCTAATACTTGGTGTTAGGATTGGTGTGTACCATTCACGTGCAAAGTATATCAATAGTCATTAAGGGTATACCAAGAGTCTTCCTGGAATTCCAAGAGACTACTTGGGAAGTTGAATCCAATGGCCATCTCATTGTATAAATATGTACATTATTAATGATATTAGTGTATTTTCTGTCTTTGTGTGTCTACGATATTTTGCAATCAGGTTTTGATCCTTGCCCTATGCCATTAACTCCTGGCCATAATTCATGCATGTCCTCTAGTCTTCCCTCTCAGACTTGTACCTACCATCTTTTTCATACATCTATGAAGGGAATTTATGCTAACCCGATATTATTTATGCAGGTGCTTCTGATTTCTGCTCCATTACAGTTTGCAATCTGCATTTATTGTCTGTTAAGAGCGTTTCAGCTCTGTCTCAAAAAAAATTCTATATTCTCTACATGTAAGCTGCAAGCCAGACATTGTAACGCCTCTATGTCTCTTTGACATATCCTACACTCCAATAATCCTTTGTTGTAATGTGAACCCTAATTACTTCTACTTGCAGTTGCGCACTCTCCCTTCGGAACTTTCCACCAGATCGTGGAGCCATTGCTGTGTAAATGAAAACCCTAGCAATCCGTGGAGTCCTCCCCTTCTGATGATGGAAACCTATGTGAAACAGATTCTAGATCCCATGTGTGATACATTCTCTTTGGTCGTTACCACCTCCTCATTCACGTGAATATATTCTTCATCATGTCGTGTGAGAGCAAGAAGCATGGCTTGTAAAATTCTACTTCACCTAACCCTAATCCTGAGTTGTTGTTGAAGTTCATATTGATGTTCAATTCATTTGGAGCCTTGGTGGTTGCGGTCTTTCTGCATTTAGTTCTAGAGCATAAAGGTAGGTTTTGAATTTCTGCCAGAATGTGAAGACTATGTTGAATTTTGTAGCTTGAAGTGAAGATTGCTCTTAAACCCTTATCCAAGCTATGATTGTTGTGTGGGATATATCTTCGTTGAATATCGTAGCACTCCATCCACTGTGTTCCTGAAAATTAAGACCACTCGATGCTGCATTTTTTAGAGTGTATACTATTTCTACTTGAAGACCGTGGAGCTCGATGCTACGTGGTGAAGAGAGTTGAAGCATTGAGGTGCTAGTGAAACCCTTTGGTGATACTCCCATCGTGAATACTTGTGATATCTATCGCTATCTACGACCTCAGCCAAGACTCGTGATCTCAGTATTGAGTTTTGAGTAAGAGATATCTCGGGGTATTGAAAAATAGTGGAGACTAGAAGAGCCAACCCTAAATTGGAGCTTTGTTTTTCATCACTCATTGGAGTGTGAAGTCTTCGTTGTACTACGATAAACTTTATAGATTGTGGAGTGCCTTCAATGAATGCGAAGACTCTCTCTTAATGGAGATGCATGGGCCCTAGTGGAGATGCAATCTAGAACTTTAGGGATATCCTAATTTCAGGGAGACTATCTGCGTGGTCGATATTGTGGAGGGAGACTGTTTGCAATTTTTTGAAGTGCGTCCTAGTTTTTAAGACTTGCGAGCTCTCTATATCGGAGGACTTGTGAACACAAGCTATCGTGAAATGGTAGTCGGGATTCAATCGGTCACTCGATAGGTTCTTCATACCTCCAGGCCTATGCGACGTCTATGATACCTTGGTTGTATTGAGGCCTGACAAGAAGAGGAGTGTCTCATCCTCACTCACGGATACAAGGAGGAAATTGTTGCTAGTGATGGCATGGGTGTTGAGGTGTTCAATCAAGGTGTGATTCCACTAGCATATACAATAAAGGAAAAGAATATATCATGATGGGATCTACCTCCTATTCACATACTTCACAAAGCCAAAGTCCATGGCAGAGCTTGAAAATAAGCTCAAAAGCGATTCATCGCCTATCAAGATGAATATAAAGAAATATTATTTTCTTTTTGTATATGTTTGACGCTAGCACTACAATGAGGATAGTAGCAATGCCATGCTTCATCTTAGAAGGGATCAAACAATGTGAAGATGTCTCAAGCTGCATGAGAATTATCTCCATTGTTATATAAGTTCTCTAAACGACGATAAACATCATAATTTCTAGCTGTAAGAATATGTGGTTTGTGTGGGAACTTGGACGTCGACTTCAGTTTATTTGTGAGTTGCTTAGAGATGTGTAGAGCTCAATCACCATCAGAGACACCCTCACTTGTATTGAGCACACACGGAAAAAGAGTTTCAAGGAAGTGACTGTTATTACCTTTAGGGTTTTGAATTATTATGGGGAATATATATGTGTTGTTTGCAATAGGTGTTAATGTATATTTATTTCAGAATTGGCATAAGTCTAGCAATACCAATATTTGCAAGGTATTCATGCTTTTAATGTAAACTATAGAAGTAAAAAATTTGTTGTATAATTATTTGTTTTAGATGCCACCTTGAAGAAGGATTGAAGCACATTAGATTATGACACTGAATCCAAGGAGGCAACCTGCTCAAGGTTGTAGAGTGCCCTTTATGATTGACACCATTTATAAGCATGTACGCAAGGACTTGCGTTTGATGAAGTAGTTAGACTATTGTTGCATGATACGATTTGGAGTGCTTATGTTGGAGTGAACACATGTGTGAAGAGACCATAAAGGTTTGTGTAGATCCCTTGGTTGTTGTGTGAACGCCCCACATCTCAACTTCATAAAGCAAGCCTACTATGAAGATTGGTGCATAAATCCTAATTTTTCTTCAAATTGTGAAGCTGTGATAGTCTGTATAGAAGGCTGCATTTAATATTTGTGCAAGAGAAGACATGCATATAGTTGTGCGTGGATTTTTGTGAATACGTCAACTGCTGTGTTTTTTATGTGAAGAGAACTTACTGGATCGAGCATTTGTTGATTTGGAGAGGAACTGAGCTGAAAAGTTCAAGTTCTATTCAACTCTAATTTGCATCCAAAAGCATTGGAAGCTTGTTGCATATGTGAATATTGTAGACTGTTGTGACCTCAAGTACAAGAATTGCGACCTCCATCTTGAAGAACACGACCTCCATTTGGATTCTGCAACCTAGTTGAAGAGTTGCGTGGAACCAGATTTCAAGAAGCATATCCTATTGAAGCTTTCTTCCAGTTCTGTGTATTATATGTTTGTGTTGGAGAGTAGAGTCTCATAGCTGCAACTCCACTCCAACTAAACCTCATTGAAAGAGAACGAACTCCTCCAAGTGGTGTGACTACAACATTGAAGCTGCGACCTTTTGCACAAGGACTCGTATTATCTTGTTGGATTAAATATTGTTGCATAATATAAAGCTTCTTTGTAAGTTTACTCATGTATTTTTTAAATCACAACTTTGATGAAGATTTGAGCTACATAAGGTTTAATATGAATCTATAGGTTTAGAATTAATATCCTAGGAATTATGAAATGCTATTGAATTCAAAAAGTGCTACAGAATTGAATTGTATAGTGCTGCAAAATTGAATTGCATAGTAGAAGTACATGTTGCTGCAGAATTGTTTTAAGAGCTTGTAGAGAATATTCGTGATCAGTTTGGAGTGCATGCTTGAAGGATCCAAGCAATTTTGTAGCTTGTTGATAACAACTGCTCCAAAAGAAGAGAAATTCTACATCGGCCAAAGATTCTCAGTTCAACATTCAAGAATGTAACTTACAGACTATGTTTTGTTTGTAAGTTCTAATGTTTGTTTTGGTACTTTCATGTGTTCTTTTGTACAATACCAAACTGAAGTCAAGTTGAATTGTACATTGTATGTGGGTGCATTTTCGGCTAAGACCGACACCCCTTCTCTTTTAAGTTTGAATATTCTGAAACATTACTTGTAAAGGGAAGATTTGCAAGAAGCCCTAAGTCTGATTGAGTCCTTTGTACTTGGTCCTACCTACACAAGGAGGCCTCAAACTGTCCTCACAATGTCTAATACATAAGAAACATTAGAGTTGTTGAATACTCTAGTTCATTCAACTAGAAACAACTAAATCACAATCAACAAAGACACACTCCAAACTATCATAAAAAATTGTGGAATTTGAAAGAAAAAGAGGAAGATGCAAAACACAGGAATCAACATTATGAATGAGTACTTGTTCAGAATAACCCCTTCTTTGTTCTTTGAAGATGATTCCTATCAACAGCTAGAAAATAATTAAAATCATGTTAGATGTACAACATATTTAGAGTTCCATATGCCAACGGTGTGATAGAGTTGTCCATATGAAAGATCAGTGTTTTGATCTTCATCCTTGTCAACAATGCAGGAAGTGAAACCATTCTTCAGATGAGTGTGTAAAGCTGAAGAAACCTGCAAGAGTGAAACTTGCAGCAGAGTATTGTACTACTTCTTACTTTGTACCTGACAAGGGGGAACATGATGTCACTATTCAAGTTTCAAAGCCTTGTCCTTCTGAAAACAAACACTCATAGCCTTCCTCAAGTAAGTCATATCAAGCGAGATTGATACACATTGAGTTTGGAAAGCTACCAGATTCAGAGATTCCTGATTCTGAGATGCATGTATTATGAAGACAAAAGATATATATGACATAGAGTATTCATGTGTTTTGTGTCTAGTTGTGAAACCATGAGACTCTCCTCTCCTCACATTGCTCATGATAGGGGGAATGAAGATCGTCAGTAATAAGCGAGCGAGTACAAGCAAGCCAAAACAAGCGATCCTGTGAAGAGTTAAGTTCATATGAGCTCCAGAGTTGGTGGTCATCCTAAAACCATTGGTTTCGGAGAGAACTTCATTTAGCAGAAGCCAGTGCAAGCTTCTAGATAACTTACTTGGAAAAAGAGTTCCGGGTTGGAAATGTTCAGCAAGTTGCAGCTGTTCACTTCCTGTTTTCATCTCTCTACTTGGTTTGCGGTCAACCTTAAAGCATCGATTCGGTAGAATACTTCAACCTCCTTTTGCTTTTACTAAATAACCTTTGAGCCTCTGTGCCAAGTTATAGACAGAACCTCTGAGCGAGTGTTGTCTCCAAGTTCCATAGTTTGTGATCAGACTTAAACCACACCCATAGTAGAAGATTTCAACTTCTGCTAGTCCTTTTCGGTTGGTGGTCAACCAAAACCACCTCTTCAAAGAGATCTTGTAGTTAACATAAGCATGTTCAAGCTTTTAGCTAACCTTCTTGTAAAGGATGTTCAAGTTGGAAATGTTCAGCAGGTGATCGCTGTCCACTTCCAGCTATTCACCTCTCTTCTTTTTTCTTGGACTCATATACACCTTTCAGATTAAGGAGGGATTTGTTGGAGCCTAATCCTTGGTGTTAGGATTGGTGTACACCATTCACGTGAAAATTAGATCAATAGTCATTGAGGGTAGACCAAGAGTCTCCCTAGAAGTCCAAGAGACCACTTGGGAAGTTGAACCCAATGGTCATCTCATTGTATAAATATGTACATTATTAATTAGATTAGTGTGCTTTGACACCAATATTTTCTATCATTGTGGGTTTATGATATTTTCCCTTATTGGGAAACCTAACATACAGTCTACCTGCAAAACATACAAAACTAGGGTACAAACACAGCTGAACAACAAAATCTCTGAATCAGGAAGAGATAGTCAGAAGGACAAATAAGAGATAGAGAGTTATAATTCCACAAGTGAGGGAAGTGAGAGGAGCTAAGGGGTGATGACCCTAACTAATTTCCTTATCCTTAATTGACCCATTTAACCCAAAGTCATTTAACCATGGTTTGAGTGTCACTTTAATTAATCATGATATTAATAATATTAATGTGGGATTAAGAGGGGATTAAGTGGTCACTTCTAGGAAATCCACTTGTCAAGAAAATATCATGCATATCAATTGTTAGAAAATCACATAGTAATCATTATTTATTCAGTCAGTCCATCATTGAGGAAGGGGGATCCTTCATGTTATGGTAGTTTTGGTTGGTAAACCATAGGAAAATTGATGATTCATAACCTCTCACATGAAGTACCTTGATAAAATGGTGTGAATGGTCTTGGTCCCCATGTTAGAGATACCTAGCCTATAACTAGACTATCTAGGACCTTAACACAAATACTCCTTGGCCGACATGCACTGGAGCACTAGAAGGGGATGGGGAAAGCCCAAGGGACTATGGTGTAGAGAAGGGGGTCTTGGTCCCCATGTTAGAGATACCTAGCCTATAACTAGACTATCTAGGACCTTAACACAAATACTCCTTGGCCGACATGCATTGGAGCACTAGAAGGGGATGGGGAAAGCCCAAGGGAATATGGTGTAGAGAAGGGGGTCTCATCCCTTTTGTTGTGTAGGATGACGAGGGATGAGTTGTGAAAGGGTGGGGATCGTTGTGGATGGGATTTCTGAACCTTTGGGTTGTGTGAGTGTGGTTAAGTAAAATAATTGGGAATTTACCCCTTGTGTACTAATAGCTCTGGCTCGGGGGTGGCCTTTTTCAAAGAAAGAGAAGGCTTAACAAAGTGTGTATGAATGGGAGGAACATTGACGAAAAGTGATTATGGGGGTCCTTCAAATTTAGTTTTATGATATGTCGATCCTTGAACCTGTGGGTTATGATCCCACATTTTCTTTCACAATGATTTCAACAAGATTTACCCACAATCACATAGAACATGGATTCATAAACAAGAAATTCATTAATCATATATCCTATACACAGTAACAGTGCCATGGCTAGCCGAATCCTCATTCAATTCCCGCTCTCTTCAAATTCCTGTGGGATTACAATTCCTGTGGGCTTACATATGTAAGCATGGAATATAATCTTCCAACTCATTAATCAAACCCTAACTAAAAACTTGCAGCATATTTATAAAACTAACTCTTACTCTTATATTCAAACACATAGACCTTCTAGTAGCAGGTGTAGATGAGGATCTCATCCTCTTACCATGACTTGGGCCTTCTAGTGGCTCGTTTTGCAATATGATTTTCCTAGGGTGCAATGCTCTTGCATCAAACTCCCAAGGTACAAAATTTTATGACCTCATGGGCATAAGTCTTCTTGATCTTCTTCATGTAACATTTAATCTCGTGAGCTGCAATAAAGCCTCTGCAATAACAAGTCCTACCCTTGCTGCAATACCTCACCAAACTTCTCTTTTCAACTTGGCCTTTTGGAATTCTTCTGGTTCATTCCTCTATAACCTTCTAGGAACTCCTTTTCCCTTAGGATATTGTAAATCTTCTAATATTCCTCTGTTGCTACATGCACAAATCATAAATATCAAATTCACTTACCAAATCTCAACAAACTTGTACCTCCTTGCAGAATATTCTTTCTTAATCTGCAAGATCTTCTCGCTCTGATACCACTTGATGAAAAGCGATTCTAGGGGTCCTTCGAATTCATTTTTATGATATGTAGATCCTTGAACTTGTGGGTTATGAGCCCACACTTTTCTTTCACAACAATTTCAACACACAAGATGATAAGACCCACGATCACATAGAACAGGGATTCATAAACAAGAGCTTCATTAATAATCTATCCTCTACACAGTAACGGCACCATGGCTAGCTGAATCCTCATTAAATTGGTCATGCTCTTCAAATTCCTGCATGCTTACATATTTAATCCTGGAATATAAGCTTCTAGCTCATTAATCAAACCCTAACTAAAAACTTGCAACAGATTTCTAAAACTAATTCTTACTCTTATTCTCAAACAAAACAACCTTCTAATAGCACATGTACATGAGGATCTCATCCTTTTACCATGACTCAAGTCTTCTAGTGGCTCGTTTTACAATATGATTTTCCTAGGGTGTGATGCTCCTGCATCAAACATCCTTCACTTGTAGCTAGTTGGAGGACATTTACTTTTAAAAGATAAGTGTCTAAAAGGTGAATGAATGAATGCCATGGATTTTATTTATGTTTTTCTTGTCTCAATTATTGTTATGGGATTTTTTATGTGCATGAATTACTTAGCATGGTTTGAATGCATTCATGGTAGGAATGTTTGCATGATTAGAATGGATATTTTGTATAATTGACTATTATGCATGCTTGCATACTTCCACTATAAAATTAATGGAATAGCCAACCAAAGGAATGGAAATTCAAAATTGGTATCAGAGATGGGATTTTTAGGTGTAAATTTGGTACCCCCTAGTCTCCATAGTGGAAAGAGGCTATTGGGTATGTGACAACAACCATTATTCATACCAAGTTGGTGTTGGAAAGAGCTCTCAATAGATTTGATCACAGGTCTAACCAAGTCTAAAGGATATAATCCCATTATGGTAGTGGTGGATCAACTCACAAATTATGCCCATTTATATTCTCTTTCTCATCATTTTAAGGCAAGTAAAATAGTTACAACATTCATGAAAACAATTAAAACGCTACATGGAATCCCCGAGATTATTGTAACCGATAGAGATACAATTTTCACTGGTATTTTTTGGAAGGAAATACTTTCTTCTTTGGGTACTCAATTGGATCACAACTCCTCTTACCATCCTCAATCCTATAGACAATTTGAAAATTTGAATAAATGTCTAGAAGGGTAACTTCATTGCTTTATATCCAATAACAAACATAATAGGTCAAGTGGTTTCCCCTGAAATTTTGGTGGTACAACATGTCCTTCCATACTTCATAAAAAAATGTCTCCAATTATGGCACTATGGCTATCATCTTCCATCCACCATATCATGTTTGAAGGGAAAGCTAAGGTCGAAGGAGTGGAGAATGACATAGATCACCAACAATAGGTTCTCCAACTATTGACACAAAACTTGGCTATAACAAAAAATAGGATGAAGCAACAAGTAGATCAACATCATAGTGAAAGGAAAATCAAAGTGAGGGATTAGGTACTTTTGAAGCTACAACGATACAAATATATGACCATCAAGCAACAAAAGAAGGAAAATAAACTAACACCCAAGTATTGTTCCAAAATGGATCTATATATGATTTCCCATCTATCTTTGTGCTTTCATGGTGGAAAGAATGGATGGATTAGCTTGTAGGCCCATTTTAGGGGTAGGTCTTACTTTCTAGATTTGGGGTCAAGAACCTTTTGAGGCTTGCTTGAGGGATTAAAAATTGTTTTTTAGGTTAAATGTTTAGAAACAAAGTTCATACCCCCTCGACATTGTTCTACACTCCGATAGATTTCCAATAGCATAAATATCACCTCAATTGGAGTTCGTATGAGGAAGTTATGCCTCCCACATTTTCACGAGCATGGTACATAGTGGATTCCACACCAGCTCTCATTACCCACACATGTGGATCTAGTCACATGTGGACTTTTAATAACATTATATAGGGTCCAAAACCCTAACCCTTTAACCGAGAATTGAGGCATGCAAAACCCCTAAAATTAACCCTACATGGCTATCAGGACATGTTAAATATTGAGCCACTAGAGAAAGAAGGGGTTCAATTCATATTGTGTTATTGTATTGTTCCATAGCTAAGAAAGAGCAAGGGAATGGATATTAGAGCATAACAAAGGAAGTAGGAGAGCATGTAGTAGCCATATAGGCCATAGTGTCATAGGCAACTCCATAGAGAGTACAACATTTTTTGTATTTGCATTGCATATTGGAGAAGAAAAGAGTAAGGCATAGTTCACCCATTTGGCTTAGTTTTTTCCCATAGTGGATTTTCCCAGGGTATATTTTGTGTTATCAGTGTGGATGTGTTATTTTGCTCTAGCTATTTTCCTTTCAGTTTCAGTTTATTTTGGCATTCTACGGAACTATGCTAACACAATGAATCTTAAATCTTCAGTAAGCACTACATAACTAAGAGTTTGCAAAAAGTTGTAAGATCTATTGTGACGAACCGTTCCATTGGAATATCCATGACAATTTATAAATAAGTATTATGGTCCCTATAAAGTATTGGAAAGAATTGGAAATATGGCATACAAATTGGAGTTTCCTCCATCTTCACATGCACATCCAATCTTCCATGTTTCTTGCCTAAAAAAGGTAGTTGGAAACAAGATCATAGTTCATATTATTTTACCAGAGATTAATGAAGAAGAGAAAATCATACTAGAACATGAAACAACCTTGAAACACATATCGAGCAATTGTTGAGTGCCTCATTAAGTGGAAGAACTTGCCAATAGAAGAGGCGACATGAAAGATGAGTTCTTGATATAGAAACATCCACATTTAATCAAGTGTTGACAACACTTGTTTGAAGGGGAGGGGCATGTTAAGCCCTATATGTTGCGGCATCATATTTCTATTATTATATTGGTACTGTGGCTATTGGTTAAGTAAGATCTTAATTGTACAATTATTCCCTTTGTCTCCTATATATACCAAGGATACCTAGTTTTAAAGACCATTTCATCTTATCTTATGCATTTGATATATATTTTCCATTTTCATTATAAATTATTATTTTAAATAAAAAAATACTTATTTTCAACTCGATATATTTCCCCATCAAAAGCAAAAAGTAAGCTTGGACGTCTTTTTTTTTAATCCACACATAAATAACATGCCGATTATAAAATACACACCCATTAAAAAAAGCGTAATTGCAAGGCCACGTTATCGTTCGCATCGCAACAAAATGCACATTTGTTTTGGCCCAATATGAAGCTTACGATTTTTTTCATTGTTTTTACATAGCTAGGACAAGTTTTAGCAAAACTCAAATGATTCGGACACTTTCTCATTTTTTTACTTTAGTTAAATGACTCGTGCACTTTTATTTTTAAATAACGCCATTTCTTTACTCTAATCTCTTAGTCTTATTGTTTTTCGACGAGTTAGTCTTATTCTCGTGTTTAACTATTTGTAATTAATGAAGAATGAACTGTAAAACTAAGAACCATACTGGACACTAGTAAGTGGAATATAAAGAGAGGCAATATGAGAGGAACGGTCGCATCAGCATGAGAGAGAATGAAGATGGATATTTGAGAGAATGAAGATGGATATAATATAGATCAGTAGGGGATGCATTCCATGGAAGGGACGAATGCAGCTGCAATAGAATAAGTTAAGAACAACAACCTAAAATGGGATATAAAAAAATGGAAGGCTAAACACAACACGATACAACGTGAAAAAAGCAACGGAGGAGAAAAAAAGAAAACGTTTTTTTGTTCCTAATGAACACGTTGATTAATTAAGTTTTGATGCTTATGCCTAATTACCGTATTTAAATTACTTATTAAGAAATCTTAATATTACAGTATTCCGTGTGACGTTGATACGCACGGAACATCTCAAAGTGTTCAAATCAAACACTCCAACTGCACAGACCATGGCAAGTAGTGAAGTCAAAGCAACCTCTTCGCCTATAGGCTGTTTCAAACACCGACCATAAAATTAATTTCAACACTTTTCGATTATCATACTGCGTAGAAAGAATTTTGAAATTGTTTCATTGTGATCGAAGCCAGTTCTGATGCCCGGCCTAGAGGTGACACTAACAATGCGGACGCTTTATGAGCTGCGCAAGACAAGTGACGCACGACAAGTGAATCATGGATGATGTTATCCACAGAAAACGAAGACCGGAGAATGCACCGTCTTTCGGAATAGGAGTTCTCTGGAAGATTAAAATTTTTAATTTTTTTTAATATTTTCCTATTTTGTAGAAATTTTATGAATGGTGCTTTCATTATATTTTTTTTCAATATAATAATAATTAAATGATTCGTTAATTCTATAGAAATTTTTAATTTAAAAAAGATATTATTCATTTTTATATTTTTAAATCAGTAATTTACTTAATTTTATAAAAAATCTTTTAAATTATAGTTATATATTTGGATAGGAAATTTGACTAAAAAATTTTGTTCTCAAATATGTAATGACTTCTTCGAGCGGTGTCCGTGCTTTTTTATGGCTTTCCTTTCAGTCTTGGTTACAGTTATCCAATTCAACTCAGACAACTTTTATAGCCCTTCAAATTTATAGAACTGGATCACTGTAATTACTTTGTGGAAATGAGTTATCCAATTCAACTAAGACAGCTTTTATGAAAATCATTTTATGTGGTGAGAGTTTCGTTGTATACAAGACAGCTTTTATGAAAATCATTTTATGTGGTGAGAGTTTCGTTGTATACGGTATACACTAATAAAACTTGAGGGACACAATTTTGCTCACAGTTTTCATATCCTTTGCTAATATGACCATCCATATAAATATGCATCCTACTATTATATTGCATAAAACAGGTTATATTTCATACTTCATAATAATGCCGATAAGCAATTCCCATAAAATATGTTAAAATCGTTGTATAATGAAAATTTCCTCTTCATTGTATAAGCCGAAGCGATAATATACAGTTCTATGAATCAATAACATTGCGGTATAAAAATAAAAATAAAATGAATTGATTTTATGATTATACTGTCCGTATTATCTTCTTGTAATTATCGACATGAATCTTCTTGTTAAATAATCGACTCGGCTCTGCAAAGAGGGAAATATTGATCGATAAAGTAAGAGTGCACGAGCAAAATTATGGAATGTCCGGAGATTTTGTCGTCGTGCAGGTTGAAGATATATCCATTTGGCCAAATGTTGAAGTATTTGGCCTCCCCTGCGGTCTCCGTTCCATCGATGACTCCGATCCTTCTGGTAATGTGGGCATCTGCCTCCCTTCTGGAATGAAATATTGTTGCGGATAGATTGTTTCCGATCCTTCTGGTAATCTCGGCCTTTGCGTTCCTTCTGTTGGAATGAAATATTGTAGTGGATGGATTGTTTCCGATCCTTCTGGTATTCTCGGCCTATGCATTCCTTCTGTTGGAATGAAATATTGTTCCGGATAGATTGTACTCGGTAATTCATACGGGGTACTTGCAAGCTGCCTGTCAAACATTGTGCCCGTACTATTGAATGGATTTAACAGAAAACTCCTCCGCTCAGTTTCTCTCGCCATTGTAAGATTGCCTTGATTTGGTTGATCACTAAGCCACACGGTCGGGGAAGAAGTTAGCGAAATTGGATACGGTATACCAATAGTACTTCCCTCCTCAGGATGTAAACCAATAGCCTGATTTTGGTGAGAGAAAACATACTGTTGCCATGGCCGTACTTCTAATCGTGTAGATAACATAGAATACTGAGGCGAAGAGAATAGCGGAAGGTGCATAGACGCTTGAGAAGCACGAACCCGAGGAAAGCTAAAGGGATCAACCAGATTTGTCGATGTGAACGTACGAGATGGGTGTTGGAAATTTGCTGTAGGACGCAAGAATGTTGATGGCGATCTCAAGGGCAAATATTCAGCTGATGCGAAATCAGTTTGAGTTGTTCTTTCGGCCATTACAGGAAGGTTTACTGAATCCGTGAGCTGGTTCCTGGCAAGTGCTTCATCTGGAAAGTTAAGCTTGGCTCTGGGACCTCTGAAACTGAGAGCGGCGTTATCATAGGCTCTGGCAGCATCTTCAGCTGTATCAAAGGTGCCCAGCCAAACTCTTGCGGCCTTTTTGGGGTCTCTGATCTCGGCAGCCCATTTGCCCCAGGGTCTTTGTCTGACACCTCTGTATCGCCTTCTCTTAGTCGCTTCCTTCATTTGCTCACCGGTCGGAGCGTCTAACATCGCTACTGAGGATTGATGCTTTATTTCTCCACATTTTTCTGACTGTTCGGCTTCTGCAATTGCTTCCATTATAAATAGCCAAAAAATCGATTGAAATGCTCAAAATAATTGACAATTATTCAAGCTAAAAAGTAAAAATTAGTAATACTGCATTCTATATTGAATGAAATGGCTTGCATTCTATATTGAATGAAATGGCTCTGAACATTTACCCGAGTCGGAACTATGTGTACGTTCATGTGTTAATTGTCGGAAACTGCTTCGTTTTGCATTGCTCATTTCTGTTTCGTGAGGAAAATCTGTTCCGCTCGACGAATGCTGCGGGGTCTCGACACCAAGGTTAATGCAGCTAGTCCCGTATTCTTCTCGCGATCTTTTTGGTCCATCTGAGATATTGGTTACAGACTGGTCAGGCATACTCTTATTCGATTGCGAACATGTTTCCTGTGTGGTACTTTGATCGCCACCTTCGTGCATCACACGAACGAGTGCTTGCACAATCGTTGACATCTCGTTTTCGCTAGCTTTTGCAATCCTTAGTCCAGGAATACGGCCAGCATTCCCCGGAGGGCTGTCGGGATCTGTGGTCTCTTTGGGTGTGGAAGATTCTCTAGATTGCTTCCTTCTCTCCATTGATATGTAGCCTTCCTTTCTAAGTATTATATTAGCTCTTATCTTAAATCCCTGATTAGAGATACTCGGAACCTGTATTTTAAACACTTGAGATACACAATACCGACCTGGTTCGGACAAGATTCCTCCACCTGATATCTGACCAGGGATATGAATAATAGATTTCAGCAACTTCAGATGAATATCCGATTAGAACGGATAACACATGACTTTGCAAAATTATAAGGATGGGGAGTGATCGACAAAAATCACGAAAAAGTCGAGTGTAGAAAGGTTTGGCCCTCGTTTAGCGCTGCCAGTTATTTCCAAGTCCAATCCTCTTGGTCATACTCCTTCACCGACCACATTTATGTTGTCTGTGTAAAACAGAACTACCTGCATGCGTCTGAATGCGAATCGGAGAACGAACGCCGAAGAGCCCTCAGCCGTTATATAAAATAAGTACGTTGAAGATTTGACGAAGCTCCCATTGCCGTATGTTGACCTAAACTTTATATGGTCGTTGTCGACTCAGCTGGAAAATGCGGCCGATGAAGTTCAGCTTCATACTTTTCTGCGCGAGATTTCCGGTTCAAGACAATTTACACTCCAACCACGAGAGAGAGTCCGAGTCTTCCTTCCAAGTTCCTTATACGGAGTCTTTTGGCGGAACCAGTAGAATGTAAACGTACGTGTGTAAGGGCGTACTTGTCAGTTGTCACTATCTTATTCCGGTTGGATTTGAAGGCCACTTGTGGTTCACCTGTGACGAGTTACGATAACGATACACAGACCGGTGTGGAACCCATCTCTATTTGACCAAAAGAATATATCATAAAACCGACCAAACATTTATTTTTGGTTGTGGCTAGTTTGAACATAAATGTAAATACGCATCGACGTGGTTTCCGCAAGTGACCGTGTTTGTGTCCGTAACTACCATGTCTGTGTTCGTAACTATCAGCATAGATTCATCTTAAATACGGATCTATCAAGCATCGAGAGGGATCCAATTTCTTGAGGTGTAATTTTTTTTGTTTTATCTTAAATTTTTTACCCATAAGAAAAAAATTACTCCTCAAAAAATTGGATCCTTTATTTTTATTTTTGATAAGTTATGAACGTGACAAATGTGACAAACGTGACAAAATCTCCCCCATACTGGGTTGATGTAACATGTGACATGTGACATCCATTATAGGATCTCCCCCATACTATTACTTTTTACATTTTATTACTTTTGAAAACGTTACATGTGACATGTGACATGTGACATCCTCTCCCCCATACTGGATTGTAAGCACCTCGTTTATGTAAAACTAATCTTTTGATTAATTTTAATGGCCCACATGAAGAGATATGTGATAGGAAGTTACTTTTATTTTCATATTTATTAATATCTTAAACGTTGTTGGTTAATCGGAGGAGTAGTTTTCAAGACTCGTACTTTGATGGGCAAGAGGAGTATAACCGTTTTAGGAAACCCGTCATCTCTCCACCTATAAAAGATCTTTGAAAATACCCATCACCTGAGTCTGAAGAAGTATCAGCAAAAGGGTGGGAGGGAGAAACTGTTTCCATCCAAAAAGACTAAGAGGCGATTGCACAAGATTTCTGCACTAATGGATTCAGGTAAATTGTTAAAGATTGTGTAATTTACAAAATGTGATACATGTGATAATCATGAGAGTTCTAGATGTTAATCAGAGCAGAAACTATAAAAAAAAATGAAATAGAGTCTCTATTTTCAAATTGTTGAATAGTAATGATATTGAATATATTAATCTGTAATTACTTGTGTAATTATTCACTGATTGATTTATTTAAAATATTAAATATGATATATTAATAGTTACTTATGTATACACACTATTGATTTAATGTATATGTAAAGGTATTATTTGGATTTGAGGTCTATATTATGGTACGGTTCGGTAGCCACCAAAGTGGTCCAACCGGAATGACATGTAGACATCAAGTGACATCAAGTCAAATTATCTAAATTTAATACTCGTTTTATCAGTATTAAAAAAATATATATGACTTTGCAAATCGCAATTATTTAATCACAAGAATATTAGGTTTGCACAAAGGTGCACCATTTTTTTAGGGATTAATTAATTGGAATATGATGGTTGGTGGGTATTCATGATTAAGGTTGGTACGGATACTCAAAGGTAACGGACTTACTTAGTTGTGAATATTTTATCAATTAGTCCTATTAGGTGAAAGGAAATCACCATAATTGTTAATAGTTTACCATAAGATTAGCCCAAAGGTAGGTCACGGTAATACTATTTATTATTGTTTGATCATGTATTTTATGTTGACTAATTGTCAAAATTATTTATAACTCTTAGCATTAATGTTGTGAGCATGAATTTATGATTACAATGTCAGTTCCTATTTCGCTACATTCGCATGCCTCTTCTGTTTCGATCTTAAATGGAATAAATTTCTCAGATTGGAAAGAACAGGTTCAGTTTCACCTCGATGTTCTCGATCTAGATATAGCACTTGAATCTGAGAAACCGGCTGCTATTACTAGTGAAAGTAGTGCAGAAGAAAAGTCTATATTTAAAACATGGGAAATATCAAACAGACTGAGTCTTAAATTTATGCGGATGACTATAGCAAACAACATCAAGTCAACCCTTCTAGAAACTGACAATGCTAAAGAATTTCTGAAATATGTGGGAGAACGTTTCTGAACTGCAGACAAGTCCCTTGCTGGGACACTGATGGCTAAGCTTACCACCATGAAGTTTGATGGTATGCGTGGGATACATGAGCATGTCCTTGAAATGACAAATTTGGCTGCTCAATTAAAGACCCCTGAGATGAATGTGGATGAGTCTTTTCTTGTACAATTTATTTTGAACTCCTTGCCTCCTCAGTATGGGCCGTTTCAGATTCACTATAACACTATTAAGGATAAGTGGAATGTGAATGAGTTGGCCAATATGCTCAATCAAGAAGAGGCAAGACTTAAGCAACATGGACAACATTCAGTTCATATCACAACTCAAGGAGCCGAAAGGAAAGGGAAAAATCCTAGAAAGGGCATGAAGCGGGTATGACCCAAGGCATATGAGCCTAATCATGGTTCTCGTGCTTATAAGAAGGAAAGGAACAGTGATAAGTGTCACTTCTATAAAAAATCAGGACACTATCAGAAAGACTGTCCGAAACGTAGGGAATGGTTCGAAAAGAAAAGTATGAATTTAATTTATGTTTGTTTCGAATCAAACCTAACTGAAGTTCCTTCTAATACTTGGTGGATTGACTCTGGGGCTACTACTCATGTTTCAAATACGATACAGGGATTCCTTACAACCCAAACCATAAATCAAAATGAAAACTTTTTGTTCATGGGAAATCGGATTAAAGCTCCAGCTGAAACCATTGGGACTTATCATTTATTTCTAGATTCCGATTACCGTTTGGATTTGTTTCAAACTTTATTTGTTCCTTATATTTCCAGAAATTTAATTTCCTTGTCTAAACTTGATCTTGATGGTTACTCTTTTAAATTTGAGAATAAAAGTTTCAGTTTGTTTAAGAGTACCTCTTTTGTTGGTTCAGGTATTCTTTGTGATGGTTTGTACAAATTAAAACTTGACTATCATTTTGTTGAAACTCTTCTTACCCTGCATCATAATGTTGGTACTAAACGTAGCCTTACAAATGAAAATTCCTCTTTCTTGTGGCACAAAAGGCTGGGACATATTTCCAGAGAAAGGTTACTGAGATTAGTAAAAGATGGGATTCTCTTGAACCTAGATTTTTCTGACCTTGGGGTATGTGTGGATTGTATTAAGGGAAAACAAACCAAACACGTCAAGAAGGGTGCCACAAGAAGTACAGAGCTTCTTGAGATTATCCATACAGACATTTGTGGGCCTTTTGACAATCCATCTTTTGGTGGAGAAAAGTATTTTATCACCTTTATAGATGATTTCTCATGTTATGGTTATGTATATTTGCTGCATGAAAAATATCAATCAGTGGATGCCCTTGAGGTGTACATTATTGAGGTTGAAAGGTAATTAGACAGAAAGGTGAAAATCATCAGATCTGATAGAGGTGGTGAATATTATGGAAAGTATAATGAATTAGGGTAGTTTCCTAGCCCATTTGCTAAACTCCTTGAAAAGCATGGCATATGTGCACAATATACTATGCCTGGAATGCCAAATCAGAATGGTGTAGCTGAAAGGCGTAATCGTACTTTAATGGATATGGTTAGGAGTATGTTAAGTAATTCAACAATACTTATATCGTTGTGGATGCATGCTCTTAAGACCGTTGTATACTTATTGAATCGGGTTCCTAGTAAGTCAGTTCCAAAGACCCCTTTTGAACTGTAGGCAGGAAGGAAACCAAGTTTAAGACACCTGCATGTTTGGGGTTGTCCAGCAGAGGTTAGAGCGTATAATCCACATGAAAAGAAATTGGATTTTAGAACGATCAGTGGTTACTTTATTGGTCACCCTGAAAAATCCAAAGGGTATAGGTTTTACTATCCTAATCACAGTACGAGAGTTGTAGAGACCGGTAATGCCAGATTCATTGAAAATGGTGAAGTCAGTGGGAGTGATAAAACACAAAATGTTGTTATCCGATAAGTTAGGGTACAAGTCCCTGTACCTATGGCTTCAAAGGAAATTGTTGTTCCTACCATTGTTGAACAACCTGGCAACATTGAACAACAAATTAATGAACCACCCCTCTATCATGAGACTGACACCAATGAACCGATGGTAGAAGAACCACAACAAGTGGCATTAAGGAGATCTCAAAGGGAAAGGAGGTCTGTTATTTCGGATGATTATGTGGTTTATCTACAAGAATCTGATTTTGATGTAGGGACATGTAAGGATCCGATTTTATTTTCACAAGCCATAGAAAGTAATGATTCTGTAAATGGATTGATGCCATGAATGATGAATTGAAATCAATGGACCAAAATGAAGTCTGGGATCTCGTTAAATTGCCCGAAGGATACAAGAAAGTTGGTTGCAAATGGGTCTTTAAGACCAAACGCGACTCTAAGGGAAATATCGAATGACATAAAGCCAAACTTGTTGGTGAGCTCCTAATATGGATGCCTAATGAGGGCAGCTATACCAAGAGCCTACTTTAAATGTCAACCCGGGGAACGTACAAACTTGAGAGATGCATGCACTATCTGTTCTCTTTATAGGATAATCTCTTGTCACAGTTAAAGGGCGGTATCGATGTTCTAAATATTGTCTACTAAATGTGAAAACTGATTGTGCTATAGAATTGAATACTGTAAAGCAATAAATCTAATTTAAAAGAATTAAAGTGCTGAAAGCAGTAAATATGTTCTCAAAAATAAAGCAGGGAATCTATTCTAAATGATTAAAATGCTGAAGTAATTAGATGCTGATCTGTTCTAAGAAGTGAAGATACAAAGACAGTAAATCTATGTGAAATAATTAAAATGTTGAAATGATTGAATGCTGATCTATTCTAAGAAATGAAGATAGAAAAACAGTAAATCTATTTGAAATATTAAATTGCTGAAATAACTAAATGCTGAGAATGAAAATACCATAATAGAGCTATTCTATTATTGGGGAAACGAAGTCTGTAACTACTATCTGCGCACACAATTTGAATCTTGATCTATCTTATTTTACCAATCTAGAATTGAAATACGATCATTCTATGCTTACCCATCTACTACTAAGAAGTTAAAAGAAACTAATCACGATGAGAAACTGCAGTGAACTCCAGATCTAAACCATGACATTGAAAGCAAAGCTATTACACATGTAATTGTGGATAAAAATATGCGTTGCAAGAAAAAACCTATAGGACTACTGAAATTGTTTTACTGTACTACAGAATGCATTCTAAACTACTACAGAAAACAATGAAGCATTCAACGCTACCATATATCATAGACTGTTCATCAATGTAAAACGCATACTTGGAAAAATACCTGCAGATAGGAATCTCCTGACCTACGTGTTGGAGGGGCCCTCCCCAACCCGTACTCAGGAGAGAATAAAAAATCAGAAACGTTTGCTGGAATTAATCATCAATCTTTCATTAATATGTAAAATCCATGTCAAAATAGAAGTCTGTACTTCAATATCTCAATAGTGCAGAAAACGTTAAAACTAATGTCTTTCACAAAAATAACAGCAAGGGCCTCTCACTACCCGAGAGGTCCATATTTATACGATTTAACTCTAATCCTAACTAATTGTCAAAGTGCTAATTCCTCTTGAAAGTGGGAGTGTGTCCTCTATAAATCAGGAAACAGGGTGCCGAGCTTGGTGATCCTTTAGTCTTCTACACGTCCATCCTTTAATAAACCTGAACCTGCTCAATCACGCTTGGTTTCCATATAATCAGTTTAATTGATATGCATTCTAACATACAAGATTAATCATAAAAACAATTTCATTAAATCATTAAAGTAAAACACTTTTCCCACAATTGAGTGTGTTTCGTTACCATTGCTTTAGCTGGACTGTGGAAAAAGGGTTATCAAAATACCTGAAAAATGGACCCATCACTTGTGGCAAAAGGTTTTACTCAGAGAGATGGCATAGATTATAAAGAGACCTTCTCTCCTGTATCCAAGAAGGACTCACTTAGAGTCATTATGGCATTGGTAGCTCATTATAATTTGGAATTGCACCAAATGGATGTGAAAACTGCTTTTTTGAATGGGAGTTTAGAGGAAGAAATCTATATGGATCAACCTGAAGGTTTCTCCTTTAAGGGAAAAGAACACCTGGCTTGCAAACTTAAGAAATCAATATATGGACTTAAACAAGCTTCCCGACAATGGTATCTTAAGTTCCATAATACCATTCCTTCCTTTGGATTTAAGGAAAACACTGTTGATCGGTGTATATATCTGAAGGTTAGTGGGAGTAAGTTTATATTTTTGATTTTGTATGTTGATGACATATTTCTTGGCACCAGTGATCTTGGTTTATTACACGAAATCAAGAAGTTTCTTTCTATGATTTTTCAAGTGAAAGATATGGGTGAGGCATCTTACGTGATAGGAATTGAAGTATTCCAGGATCGATCACATGGATTGTTAGGATTGTCTCAGAAGGCCTATATCGAAAGAGTTCTAGAGAGATTCGGAATGGAGAAATGTTCAGCTGGTGATGCCCCTATTCAAAAAGGGGATAAATTCAGTCTTATGCAATGTCCGCAGAATGAATGGGAACGAAAAAAGATGGAAGAGATTCCTTATGCTTCTGCAGTAGGAAGCTTAATGTATGCACAGACTTGCACCAGACCAAATATCAATTTTGCAGTTGGTATGTTGGGAAGATACCAAATTAATCCTGGATTGGATCACTGGAAAGCTACAAAGAAAGCGATGAGGTACTTACAGGGAACAAAGGATTACATGCTCACATTTAGGAGGTCTGATAATCTAGAGGTGATTGGCTACTCAGATTTGGATTTTGGTGGATGCGTTGATAGTAGAAAGTCCACTTTTGGTTATTTGTTCCTATTAGCTCGAGGGGCAATATCATGGAAAAGTGCAAAGCAAACTATCACAACTTCATCCACTATGGAAGCTGAATTTGTGGCATGCTTTGAGGCCATGGTTCATGGATTGTGGTTGGCGAATTTTATCTCAGGACTTGGGGTTGTCGACTCTATTGCCAAGACGCTGAGAATTTATTGTGATAACTCTGCAGCTATATTTTTCTCTAAGAACGACAATATTCTAATGGTGCAAAACACATGGAATTGAAATACTTTTTCGTTAAGGAAGAAGTTCAGAAACAACGAGTGCCAATTGAACACATAAGCACATTGCTTATGGGTGCAGATCCATTGACAAAAGGATTACCACCAAAGAAATTTAAGGAACATGTGAATAGAATGGGTATTGAACGTAGCACATAACAGTTGCTAATTTTATGTGATGGATTGCATTATGTTATTTGTTTTATTTTGACACTTTGAGATCTTAATAAAGGTGTTTCTGATTGACAATTTCTGTTTTAAATGTGTACGTACATGTATGAGAATAAATGTATAATGACAGGAATAGTCTTTGACAAGGGACATTATTTTTGAACACCTTATGAATACACTTCTCGTTTATAGACTATATTACATAGGTTACTAGTGTTGTGGTACATGGACGGGACTATGTTGCCTTATTGACGTAGAACCACCATGACTCACATTAATGGATTGTTTAATTATAGTATTATGATGACCAACTGAAATTTAAGATGGATATGATTTATGGCGCGCTTAATGTCTACTTTTTTAAACTCTAATGTTAAGTTATCATCTGTGCCAAGTGGGAGAATGTAAAACTAATCTTTTGATTAATTTTAATGGCCCACATGAAGAGATATGTGATAGGCAGTTACGTTTATTTTCATATTTATTCATATCTTGAATGTTGTTGGTTAATCGGAGGAGTAGTTTCCAAGACTCCTACTTTGATGGGAAAGAGGAGTATAACCGTTTTAGGAAACCGGTCCTCTCTCCACCTATAAAAGATCTTTCAGAATACCCATCACCTGAGTCTAAAGAACGTATCAGCAAAAGGGTAGGAGGGAGAAACTGTTTCCATCCAAAAAGACTAAGAGGCGATTGCACAAGATTTCTGCACTAATGGATTCAGGTAAATCGTTAAAGATTGTGTAATTTACAAAATGTGATCCATGTGATAATCATGATAGTTCTAGGTCTTGAAATTATAGTAGATGTTAATCATACGGAAAATTTTATAGTTTACACTCGGTGCAATGACATTTGACGTAAGAGGGGGTAAATTCCTTTTCCGGATCGTTCTTTGCATAGTTTATTTATAGCTTTATCTCTTCTTCTTCTTTTTTTAGCGATTATAGGTTGATCTCTATCCATGGCTTGCAATTTAAAACATTTTAATATGTTTCCTTTCCTAGAGTACCATTTTTGTGTAGAGTGTAGGAATCAGATTGTGAGTTAATTCGTGTCCTAATTTTTCAGTTCTTAAACTCCATGCAAACGGTGTGGATCACTTAGGAGTTTCAGTACATGTCTACTTCATTATGTAATATTTCCCTACTTCCTACAAAAAAGAAAATGCGTGGGCATGTTTACTTAGTGCCTTATCCCACTTTATCACATGTTCCTAATAATTATCCTTGGTAGCTTGTGTGTCGGATCACATTCTTAGCTATTATCCTTAATACTGTATATAATGAGAACCGGCATATTGTTGTCTATTCATGACAATGTGCCCATATTCTGACTTTACAACTTGACTCATAATTCATGTGCATCATTACTATAAGACAGAGTCAGCTTGTTTATGTCATCAATTAAGATTTTTTTTTTCTTTTAAATATTTCAAGCACTCTTTAAAGTACAAACCTCTCTCTAATAAGGCTTATGTGTATTATGTTATGTGAATCCTGCCTTGTTTTTTTCTTTTAAATATTTCAAACACTCTTTAAAGTACAAACATCTCTCTAATAAGGTTTATGTGTGTATTATGTTATGTGAATCCTGCCTTGAATAATTATAAAACATAATTACATCTTCTTTTTCATATAGCTATGACATGTCGTAAAAATGTGCACATTATCTTTTATGAATTGATCAAGGACAAATCCCTCATGAACTTTGAGAAACTAAAAAATAGAGCCGAGAAAAGAAAAAACAAAGGGATTGAGTGGCGATGGATCTCAACGTAAGTTGGTTCAATGGTTCGAACTTGCATTGATTCTCCAAACAGGAAAACAGAGCTAGAAAAAACAAAAATAAAGAAATGGAGTAGTGATGGATTAAGGTACGTTAGTTCAATGGTTTGATCCTCAAGCTTATATAAATATGTAAGCTTATATTGTATTTCTGCTGTCTATCTCAATCGGTGGCTTTGACGTGTGGTTGGTGACAAGGCACGGGACTGAGTGCGAGAAGTTCTTGACTGGGTCGGTTGTAACCAAAACCTGAGTGCAAAAGTTAGCTTTAACGTTCTTTTCTGCCGACCACTCTTCACCAACTTGTGCAGTCACTTGTCAGCTATGCCAAAGCAGTCGACGCCCAACCACTTTCTTAGCAACCGACCACTTCAGGTCGACAGAGTTAAATTGTTAATTAGTGGGCATGTACATTTTAAGCACGAGCTGGGTTCCATCGGCAATACAACTATTTGCTCAATTTAATCGACTTTGCCTACGAGTTCATCATGTATGGTCAAGACTTATGCTGTCACACATGGCTCACATACATGCATTCTTTTCGATCACTCGGCTAGATTCCTTGTCGGCTAGATTCTGCAGAATTTACAGAATCACGTCGTGGTAATGAAGCATTTTCAGACTATTTGTAGGTAACGTTAGTTCAGGAAATTTATGTTTCCGTTAATTTTTCACAGAAATGTTCAATACTTTTCATTAAAGCCTCGACTTTTGGATCCACTCTTCACCGACCTGTCCAGTCGCATGTCGGCTATGCCAAATCAGTCGGTAGCTTCTCGATCTGAATATTTCTGTGTTTGTGAGTTGGAATTTAGCAGCCATGTTGGTGAGCAATCTTGATAACTGAATTTATCGGGAGGGTTTTGATTATGTTTGCACTTGGCTGTCGAATTGCAGAATGTTGTTGAATTCATCAGAGCAGTTTTTAGAAGTAAATAAAAACAGTTTTTGGTGAGGTTGGGTACTCCGACTGCAACGACGGTTTGATTTGGTAGCATCGATCCAGGAATTTTGAAATTGCAGCCATGGATCCGAAGATTGTACTTGGAGATGCTGAGCAGGCCTAAAATACAATCAATTGTGAATGCCAATGCTAGTGCCAGACTGTCCATACAACGAAAAACAAAAAAAAAAATCATTTCTCCATCTACATGAAGACGTACGCACAGACATAAATCTGTAGGGCCAAAGCGGCAAAACACGGCGTGATCTGGTCGGCATGCACGAAAGCGGCAAAACACGCGGCATAATTCCATTTGATTTATAGATGAGGAATCTTTCCAAGATGAAAGGTCACGCTTCTCGTTGGTGAATGCCTAATGGCGTAGAACTTAGCTTAAGTTGACATGTTATATGTTTTTAATGCATCGAGATTTTCTCTCGAAGGTAATATTGTTTTCTTTAAGTAATCATTGAGTTGATCAAACAATGATAAAATCCCATTTTTTCGCCATAGTGTTATTATTACCTATTTTTTTACAAATGTAGAATAGATATAGTTCATCAGAGTAATCTTATTCTTCCATTCCCGAGTATACAACCCTATCTTGAGTTGTAATTTTTGATTGGCGTGGTAATTTGTTATTGTTTATGTGTCTTATTTTGAATATATATGCCATAGATTGGCATAATGTTTCTCCTTATTAATGATAACATGCATGTTTATGATAATAATATAGAATAAGGGGTTTGTATTTTAACTCCTAGTTCCTTTAATAAGAATTGTTTCTCAATTCTCTAAACCTTTCTTTCAAGAGTCCTGGAAACCAAACTCAACGACAATACAAAGCTATTATTTGTACCAATGTTTTAAAGAGCAATGTCCTTAATTTCCAACTCCATAACTAAATATTTTTGCATTTATTTTACATAGAATATAGGGCCTTTATGCCTCCTGTTATACCTATATTTATCACCATAGGCCTTGCAAGGATGTTATTAGATGTTATGGAGTGGAAATTACATAATTGATTAAAGATCTCATAATTGTTCCATAAGGAAACAATTATTTTGTCACAATTTCATAATTGAAAACAAAGTTCACAATGAGTTGGAAAATGCTCATAATTAAGCATGGAACTTATGCATGACTTGTAATTTCTTAGTTCACATACCATCAAACATATCCATGACTTGTATCCACCTAATTCACATGGCATGAATCCCATCTCCAACCTCTTCTAAGTTCCTATAAGAAGAAGCTAAATCAAGAGGATACGGGAGAGTCATTTTGAGTATCGCCACACTGGAGAAATCATTTTGGTCTTAGGGTTTTTTTCCTTTAGATACACAAATATTCATATCTCTAGCTTATATCTTCTATGTGGTTTAAGGATCTAAAACACAATAGTTTTTCATTTTCCCTTATGCATATGTAGATGGAGATGTACAAAGACTGTCTGAAGTGGCTCAGGGCCGAAGGAACCCAGACGACATAATTTCTCATTTACCTTTTAGATGACATGACAATATTTTCTATATCTTGAAGCACCTTTGCCAAAATTTTGAAAAATGTAGAAGATTTTGTTTGTCTTTGAAATCCTAAGAAACCACATTTTATCATACTTGAACGTGGTCCATGAGAAAATGAGAAATTATAATGTTTCATATCATAATTTCTCATTTTACCATAATTTCTAATTTCTCATATCATAATTTCTCATTTTACCATAATTTCTTAGGATTTCATAGCTCTCTATAATGTTTCTCCATCATTCATCAATCCAAAAGGAATTTTATCATACTTGAATGTGGTCCATGGTGTAGTAGATGATGTTTATCATACTTGAACGTGGTCCATGGTGTAGTAGATGATGTATTTTCCCTGTCTAACTTATCCCTTGTTATTAGATTATACCCAGAGAAACCATCAATCATTAAAATTGTGCTAGACCAAACTACCTTTTGCAAAATATGATCCATTTTTGGAAGTGGGTAATTAACTTTAAGTGAATCTCTGTTAAGGTTCCAAAAACCACACACAACCTTATTTTTCCATTTGTATTTCTTATAGGAACCAAAATTTCCACCCAATCAGAATATATAAGAGATATTATAATATTTCCATCTAATACTTTTCTAACCTCTTTTCTATCATATGAAGAAGTAATGGATTCACTTGTCTCAAATTCAACCTAAGAATCTTTACTCCCTCTTTAAGTGGAATTTTATGTTGAATTATGATAAGGTCATAAGTCTTCAAGTCTTCATATTTCCAACCAAATATATCAATGTATTCTTTAAACAACCGAAGATACCTTCGATTTTGTTAAGGAGACAAATATTTTGAAACATTAGTCATCTTGGACTACTCAAATGTACCAATATTATATTCTTCCATATCGTATAACTGGGGCTGAATTGAAGGCTTGAAAACTACATAATTTTCTTCAAACACTTTCTCCAAAGGTACAAGTACTGTAGGAATATGATTTTTTTCCAACTGGATCATTCTGTGATTTCCAATTTTATCAGACCATTTATGATATGACTCATGTCCTTCATTGTAATACCCCATTTTGACCCTTGGGATATATGAGCTTTTAATGTAAATATTATATACATGTGATGTATGTGTTCCTAGCGTGGAGCTCAAGGCCAAGGCCCCGCTAGTGGATGCTCGAATTTTATTTAAAAGGAAAAGCATTGGATATTATGTTTCCCATGTGCTATTTGGCCATGGAACACTGTAAAAATGATGTAAATAAACATCATGCAGAAAAATACCAAAACTGGCTATGGAGACAACGAATGAGAAGGGGCCATGTGTATCAACTAGGGAGTGGTGAAGGGGTTGTGGGATTGATCCATAAGCCAAGTGTCATTGTGAGAACCCATTTGACTTTCCTTGATGACATTTATTTCTATTGTAAGGAAGTGGTTGAAGAAAACAGTCCATGGCTTCAATGGAGCATGGGCAGCCCAGAAATTCGTATGGCATAGTATGGGATTTGTTTTCTTGTACCACAAGTCACTATACCTCTTGGAAGTTGCTTCTCTCTCATTCCCATTCCATGGTGGAGGAACCCAACATCAATTTTCATCCAAAAAACGAATTCCCAGCAGTGAGAAAAACCAGAAATCGCAACTATGAAAGAACCCACGTTTTGAAGGGTCATAAACGCCCAAAATTGGTATTGGACAGTAAAATCCAATGGGGGATCCATAGGTATGGACCTTGGGGTGAATTTGGTAGCATTAGCTACCCCGAAATCCATTGGAAAACCCAGTTTTGATAGCCCAGAAAACCAGTGACGGGATTGAGTTATTCGTTGACAGAATGGTGAGAAATCCAGTGTGGATGTTTGAACAGAGGATTGGATTGCTTGAATTTAGCTTGAGATGTCTGTAGCTCTGTGGTTGAGCTCACCAGCTTAGCAACCTCATCCTTTCCTTATTGCATGCTTGATAAACCCAGCTGTGTGCTAGATTAACATGACCGTTTGAGTGAATCCATGGCTGTGAGTGGGCCTGTCTAGTTCCTCCTTAGTGGATACACATCCCAGCTCGAGGGTGATCTCTCAGCTGAAAGAATACAGGCTGGACAGAGATCTATGGTTGGGTGGAACGTTGCTCTCACATAGCCAGTTGTTGGACAGTTTCATCTTCAAGATAAGTATTCCCTGTGGTTTGAATGATGTTCATTCTGTGGTTTATCCTGTATGTTAAATTATTCATGTTACTTGGATGAAATGATTATCTTAAGTTAGTTGGGATGAAGCCTGTGCATAGCATGAGAATGAGATTGATTATTCTGTGATTGTTTCACTATTCTGCCTGAAAGAAATAGGCTGATGCATCTCCTTCTGCGTGTATGTTATTATGCTTATTCCACTATGTTATTAATTGAGTTGTGTTAATTCTATGTTCTGTAATGTCTTAATTAATGATTGTTGTTTATATTTTGAATGCATGATGAACTATGTGCATCTATAGTGTTTAATTCCGCTGTGCTTGTTGAGTATGAAGATGTATGTACAAGTTTTATTTAACCATGCATTTCTTAAGAATTTGAATGGGGTTGAGATTGCCACTAAGCCCGGTAGTTTGGTTCACGTTTCCTTCCTGGCATCGGATTGAATGGAAGGGGACATGACAAAGTGGTATCAGAGCCCATCTTGTAGCACTAGGGTTGCTTGGGCCGAACTATGAGTTACAGGAAAGTGATAGAATGTTTTAACGTAGTATTGGTGAAGTTGGGGCGGCATTTTTTTATTGGAAAAAATGGCAGGATTCGATTTCTCAAATGTGGTAGAGGACCATCTAGGTGCATAGAGATCTGCAAGAGATTTCCAACGGTACCAACCTCGTCCCATTTGGCCAAGGGACGAAGGAGTTATGAGCCCGGTAAGCTTAGTCATGTTTCCTTCCATGGAATGGATTGATGGAAGGGGACGTGACAGAGAAAATGCTAATCACTAGAAGGGGCAGCCGACCCTTCTTCTACTGACGGGACAGAGAAATACCAATCACCAAAAGGGGCATCTGATCCTTCTTCTGCGGACGTGATAGAGAAAATACCAATCACCAGAAGGGGCAGTCGACCCTTCTTCTGCGAAAGTGATAGAGAAAATACCAATCACCAGAAGGGGTAGCCGACCCTTCTTCTACGAAAAGGTTAAAATTTCTGTGTCCGCGACTTGGCTTTCCGCACCCGAAATTGCGGAATCGCGGAGTTGTGGGATTGCGGGTTGCGAGATTGCGGAAAGGTTAACATTTCCATATTTGCGACTTGGCTTTCCGCACCTAGAATTGCAGAATAGCGGAGTTGCGGGATTGCGGGTTGTGGGATTGCAGAAAGGTTAAAATTTCCATATTAGTGACTTGGCTTTCTGCACCCGGAATTATGGAATCGCGGAGTAGCGGGATTGCGGGTTGCGGGACTGCGCGATGGAGTAGCCCCAGGTTGGAAAAGTAGCATTTCCGCACCTGCAGTATGGATTTCGGGTTGCGGGTTGTGTGGTGTGGGATAAAAAAAAAGAAAAAAGTATAGAGCCCGAAAATTGAAATTTTGGAAAAATGTGAAAAGTGGAAAGTAGTCAAACCCATAATTTTATAAAAGATGAATGGTGCATCAAAACAAAGATCCGCGAGTTGCTAAGTGTTCCTTTCTATATGGACTAACTTCGCTCGATAGAAATTTTTTTCTGAATCTTTAAGGAATTGCTTCCACAAGTGGCTAAAGTTGGCAGTTCATGATATTTTACAACTGTGTAAAAATTTGCAGAATCGTGGTGAAAGTTGTCATTTTTGAAGTAACGTAGTTTTCACACCCGAAGTCGGAATGGAGCAAGTGGATGGGAATTGGAAATCTTATCCAGCAGTGAACAATGGTGCATGACCAAAATTTGAAGGAGGTTATCATACCTCATAGCTATGTAGAGCAGAAAAGTGCAAGTGGTTGTTTTGACAAAATTGTTGTCAATATGTCAATTTCTAGAATTGCATGCCTGGAAAGTAGCATGTTAGAATATTATGCATGAGTATATGTATTGAATTGATGCTTGATGATTAAATCATATATAATTATTCCTTGTGTGTTTGCTAGAGGCCATGAAATCATACCAGCTATGATGTGGAAGAGGAATCCCATGCGGCGATGAAGGATTGGAAATGGAGAATTCCTTAACCCTATTTTGCTACTGTATTTATATTTTATGACCTTGTGTACATAAAATTATGGCATAAGAATGCTAAAAATGCAGAGATTAGACGGATGGCATGAATATGTACTAGTCGGTATATTCATAAACAATGCACAGTGCATGAGAATATGTTTTTGCACGCATATGATATTACATATTGGTAAAAGTTGTGACGTTCTACATATGCAATGAGCCACTAATGGTAAATGTTGTGGTTGTAATCACTATTGAAGTTGGTATTGGTTGTAGGAACAAAGAACAACAGAAGCATGGCTAAGGATGTTGATGATGTTGTTGCATGTGACCAGCAACCTTATGAAGAAAATGATAAGGCAACAGATCCAGGATCGAGAGGTTGGTGGAAGAACTCTGTAATCCTCTATAAGAGACCAACGGATCAGGTAACATCAAAGGTGTAAATGGGATCCATATAGGTAATGGTTTAATTATGATGATTGCATATATGTTGAAAGAGGATTTGGTAAGACCCCTTCGACTATGTTTGAACTATGTTGATTTGGTTTGCATGTGGTATTGAGTGCCTGAATGGGAATGTTAAGCTACCGAGTATGGTGAGGTGTGGGTAAGTGAAGGAAATGATCCTTACACACTATAATTGCTTAGAAATTTCAATGCATTCATATGAAATTATATCATGCCATTTGAGTATGTCGATTGTGAGTTTAACAACCAAAGCAAGTGAGGACTGGTGGTCCTGATTATGGTAATGAATGCTATATGAGGTAGTCATGTTTCAGCCATAATATGTTTGAATGCATAACATTAATGAACCAATGCAAGATAGCATTGAGTGGATATGCATTAAGATATTTTATAAATCTTGTAGTTATGCATTGGTTGGATGCATATGAAAAGTTTGAGTAAATGTTGTAATGTGCATGCATAAGTGGGGATGCACATGTTGTGATGCATTGCATGAATGCATGGGGATGGTATATGTGTTATTGCAAACTAAATAATAGATGAAATGATGAATTAATGATAATTCTGAGATCATTTCATGAGCTGCTATGAATGCAGGGGAAGAATTACATGAAGGTAGTCATGACTAACAGGCTTTCAGAATGCTCTGTGGAAGGGCAAAGTTGTATAAATTATATGACTGAGAAATGATGAGTATCTAAAAGTTTCATTTAAATTGCATGAATGATGTGACTATACCTTGCAATTTTAGTATGATAATGATGCATGTGAAGTAAATGAGTTTTGGTGATATTGATATGTTAACAGGTCAAGGTGTTTGAATTATGGAATGTTATAATTCTGAAAATGCTTCAGCGACTATTGCAGCCATGAAATATTATATGCATGGAGACTTACAAGTGTTTGGCTGATTGAAGTTTCATATTTCAGGTAGATTGTCCTGAGCATGGAAATGTGGGTAAGTCCATGATGAAGGATGGAATCTACCATGTGCAAAAGCCAAAGGTCATGAGAAGATTCTCATGGTTGTGAAATTTAACTTATAACAAATCTGAAAATATTCTGATTTAAGTTTATGAAAATAATATCATGTTTGCACATCTAATTTATGTAGGGAACAGATTTGAAAAAAAAAAAATCGATTAGAGCTTATGAGAAGGAATCTCATGGTTGAGAACTCTAAGTTTTGTTAGAAAGAACAATTGTAAATCTCAAATTTGTAAATTTTCAGATTTGAAATTTTGATAATAATTGCTAATGACTGTTTGGCTTATGTAAAATTGTGTCAGGAAGACATATTGTAGGTGGATGTCCATGTATGGTAGAAAACATAAATCCATAATGGACAGAATGGTGCCACTTACAAGAGCCAAGCAATATGAGAATAGCCTCATGGCTGAGAAAATCAATTTCTGTAGTAGACAGAGTTGCAAATTCATATTGAATTTAATTATTAGTTCCATTGATTGGTTATGGAACAATCAAATTTGAATTGTATTGTTAAATGCTGCTGACTATTTGGCTATTTAATAAGTGTGCCAGGAAGACACATTGCAGTAATACCAAGAGAGAGAGGGTCTGCAGCAGCCAAACTTCATGGGAAGGGATTCCATGATTTGGAAATGGGTTTTGGGTGAAACTCCATTAGACATTATTAATGTCTCATCTGCACTGCATGATTGGTAAACAATATGAGTAAGATGGTAAATATTATGTCAGTAAGACATAAGAGGGTTATGTAACATCAAAAGGAGTTGGGATGGCAAACCGAGGGACTGTCAACTCAGAGAAGGAGCCCCCATTCCTCATTAATGAAGAGAAATTACATCTGCGAAATGGATAAGTGTTCTGTAAACCCTGACTGATATATATATATATGTGTGTGTGTGTGTGTGTGTGTGTGTATGTGTATGGGCACTCTAATTGTTAGAATTACTACGCAGAGCATATTCCATTTGTTTATATTATTCAGATTGCTTGATGTTTGATTAGGACCTACATAATTGTTGGCTTAAACTGACCCAGAGGTTTCCAATTAGACCCAGGTTCTTTGCGGTTCTCCCTTTTGACCAACAAAACCCCTTCGCAACGACCCTTTCGGCAACAACCTGTGAGCAGGTTGAGGTCTCACCCGAGGTGTATCTTATGGGGTACTGCGGAATCAGGTTTCCACAGTAAATGATGAGTTGTTTATATGAACAAGCTGCGCAGCGCAGGACAGAAGGGGTGCGCTGCGGGGCAAAGCGATGTGGTACACAGTAGGATCTATGCTGTGAAGGCAACACTGTGGGCCTCACTAAAAGACTCCTTACTGCTGCGAGTTCTCTACTGGAACTGCAAGTCCACCAGGCTGATTCTTTACTTGGAAGATCTTGAAAACGCTAAGGAACTGAAATGAATATCACTCGTCCATTCATTCAGGCATTTACTGGTTATCCTTCTAGCATTCATTCAAGAACTTGGATCTTTACAGCGTGAACTGAAATGATAGACATGACTAACTGTGTTGTGTTCCTTCACTGTGTTTAAGAAAGTATTTAAGCTTAAATGACTGATTCACGATCTTAACATATAATTAAAATGTTCGCCATTCATCTGTTCACATGGAACTTAGCATATCATTCCCAAACTTCTCCTATTGGTAAATGCATATCAAAGTTCTCCTACTATAGCATGCAACGAAACATTCAAACATTCATTCTACAGGTAATACATACAGTCATTCATTCATAAACATCATCGCATAACACATGATTTATCGTGGTTCACTTCCCCGGATGGAAAGCTACGTCCACAAGAACGGTTGGTAATATATTTCTTTCAAAGAGGGATGGGGCAACCATTCTTAGTCTGCGCACTCAGCTGCAGACTCTCCTTCTCTCAGCTAGGTCTCTGCGCACACAGCTGCAGAGCCTTTACAATATTATCAGCTCAGAGAGATTTTACAATATAAAAGGTTATCTCAAGATTACTCTAACAACTAGCATCTAGCCCCCCAAAATAGAGCAACCCCATCCCATACAAAATTGTCTTCTTAAATAGATCATGCCCGAAGGTCATGTCTGTACAATGTCGAAGATCTACAACCCAAAACCCTAAGGGTTTCCAAAACTGTGCCGATTTTCCAAACCGGCTTGCTGGCTCCTGGTAGCATCTGTTTGATCCTGGTGGATCTCCACGTCCTCATCATGTCCCTATCGGCCTTCCTGTCGCACGCGTTCCTACAGGCTGCTTCTGTCGAATCGTTTCTCTCTAATGGTTTTACCTTCTCAACGTGCCAAACGTCGCTTTCCTTAACAATCCACGCATGGCCGCCTTCCTAATTTTCCTATGTCTGCCGCTCGGCAATCCTGGAATATCTTTCCAAAAATGGCTGCTACCGGTCCAACCGGTACCTGCACTTAATACTTGTCCAGCACACCGCTTTGCTGGCTCCACGTGGCCTCCTAACTCCGCAGCACTCCTTTGGCACAGTACTGGTCTTTGCATCATGGAGAAAACTTTGATGCTGCGCGCAACTCCGCAGTCTGGACCAAGATTGGATGTTGCGCGCAACTTCGCAGCATCCTCAATACTTAGCCAAAATTGTATTTTCGATCTGCGCTCAGCTCAGCTTTCCCTGCATGTCTCAAAAAGGTGTTTCAAAAACTTTGTCTCAACCTGGGCCCAACATGCCCCTAACACTTACATGTGGCTCGTCCCCGAGCCACTGATTGTTTCAGCTGTCTCACTCTATGCCGCGATCGGTGGAATGAACTTGGCCGTGAACTCATCATATGTACCACACAACTGCTCCACTGCTTGTCTTGTATCCTGCTCAACCTGTTTAACTGTCTCAAGCAGTGTTGGAGTTATTTCTTGTCCAATTTGGTCTTGTACCTGCTCCTGGTTATCGTGTAGTTCTACTAACTTGTCTTCAATCTGCTGCGATACTGTCATGGCATTCTCCAGGAGCTGTTGTGACTGATTATCCATCTCAGTCTCTTTTTGTCGTAATTCCTGTACTTCTTTCTTTAAACCGGATATCTCCTTGTGTCTTGGTAGCCTCTCTTTGGGTGGCAGAGCTTTAACCTCTGCGTTCAACTTGTCCAGTGCGGTCTGTTTTTCTTCTATCGCGGTCTTGACCTGTAGAAACCCTTGATCCTCTTCAAGGGTCATGATTTCCTGTGAAACCTTATCTAGGAGAGAATGGCACTTAGCCATCTCACTTGTAATTCTTTTCGAGGCGGTGCTTATTGCTTGCTCTTTGACTTGCTGTTCAGTTAATGGTGCTTGTATGTTCATTTGTGCCTTCAACGAAGTAATATCAGCCTAATAAAAATTTTCCTTATCTTGCATCTCCGACTGCAAAGATCTTACCCTGTCCCCGATCCTCACAACTGTGTCCGCAGGATCATCCTAGAGTTCTATACCTTCAATATCCTGCGCAACATTGGATATGGTAGTCTCCAAATTTTGTCGGCGGTCCAGTTCGTTCCGCAGCTGCATTTGCCTGTTTGCTGCGGTGAGCTCTGCTTGTGACTTCATTGACTCCACCGTTCGGTCATGCATCTCCTCAACAATCTGCGTGTGGATGAAGTGCAATCCTGGTAAGGGGATTTTGGCTAAGTCGAGCTCTACCCTCTCGACTCCCTTTGTGTCCAACACAACTTGTTCTGCCATTGGCAATGCAACAGCCAATGGGTCCACATGGACAATTCTAGTCTTTGATGGCAGCGTTATTGCTAACTGTGGCGGCGTTTGCTGCGAGGTTCCTGCCAACCTCCCTTCTGCTCCTGTGTCATGTGGCAAGCTCAGGATTTTCTAGACATCGTCCATTTTCTTCATTAGACCTTGCATTGCAAGCCGCGTCTTCTACAGGTCATCCTGGATGACCTTATCCTTTTTATCTTTATCTACCATGAGCTCCTTCATCTGCTCTGAGACCATTTCAGCTATCATCTCGTAGTCATCATCATTGAGGACTACCTCCGATTGAATCTTTGTGGCCTTCACCTTCTTCCCTGTTTCTTCAGCGATTAGGCATGAGAGAGGGATTGGCTCATCCTCTGCTAAATCTGTCTCCATGTCCATAATTTCTATGCGGAACTCTGGTGGCCAATCTTTCATGAGGTCTTCAACGTCCTGCTCATACATGACGTAGTTCCCTGGGAACCACTTTGGTTTCTTCGTTTGTGCTTTCGGCGATATGAAGATACATTTCATATCCGCCTCAAAGTCGTTGACACAGATATACTTTGCCGTGACCTACTTTGTAATGCAGGCTGTCTTTGTGATTGCATCACGCAGCTGAATATAGTACTCGTAAAAGACTTCTACTGTCGCATGCTGGCGCTCTGCATTTGTGTTCTCCCAAAGGTTGATGAACTTAAACCCTCTAGGATCATTAGTGTCCATAATGACGCCCACATAATCTCTCGGCTCCTTCCATCCACAAAAAGCGATCAAGACGATGAGCCAAGTGAAATGGAACTGGCCACCATTCACCTGCGTGTCATTGAGTTCTTCAAGGAACTCATTCAACAGAAACTGACACCAATTAAAGTTGGTTCCTTCAGCCGTTGCGGCACCCAGGAGTACTGCGCCCGCATGCACCTCCGAAGGCCTAGCTGTTTTGAGTATCTTTCCTGCGAGCAACTATGTTACAAATCTTATCGCTCTGTCCTCTATATCTTCCGTTGGGAAACCTCTTTTTCCCTTCGCCACCCGGGTGGGTTTTCTTCATCTTCTCAACAGCCTCTTTATCTTTGCTCTTCCCCTAGAAGAATTGCTTAGAATCCTTACCACGCTTGCTTAGCCCGGTGATGCGGTGGATCAAATCGATGTTAATATCGATGTTCCTGTCTAGCCATAGATAACCTTGGTGGATTTGCGCCATGAGTGTGCGAACCACAATATTAAGTTCTGGAGAGTGGTTAAAATGTGGAAATCTTAGCAAGTTCAGTAGCCTCGACTGAACAACAAGTGTTAGCCAGCTCTTGGCAACTAGGTTAAGAGTTCCCTTGGCATCCTTTTTCCAACACATATACTAGTCTGGTTGAAAATCTGGGTACTTGGGAACATCTGGCTCGTCCTTCTTCATTCCCAAGAGGTCATAATCCTCCCATTTACATTCTGCTATCTTTCCTAGCAGATTCTTAGCAGTCGCTACATGCTTGGAGATAGGTGACAGAGGAATGTCATATCTCACATTCTTGGACAATTTAAACACAGGGGCATTCAGTGCCCGCGGGGAGATATATTCGGGTGTCATCTTCAAGGGTTCTTTCTGATAGACTGGCGATTTTTGTGCCGAGGATCCCATATTTATGACCTTGCTTCGAAGTCCCATTACGTGTTTTCCTTTATCTTTCACTTTTTGCTGCATTGTCGGATTAATTCTTGGTGATCTGCGGGATCCTTCACCTTGTTCTACGACGACCTTCTTAGTTGGAGTTTTCATTAACTGCTGAATCCCTCCGTGATGAAAGATCTTGAGTGCTTCTTCAATGGTCAGTTCTTCTTCTCTATAGGAAGGTTCGGACATTCATTAATGAGATAGCGGCTAAGGTAGACAGAATACAGATGGCTACTAGCTCGGAGAGGTTAATCACAAGAAAATTCTAAGTGCTCGGTAACGTCCACGAGTCTCCCAATGATGTTATTTATAGGTGCAGCAGACCCCCTCCCACGCCCTTCAATGGCTAGATAGGCATTTAATGTTGTGTCCGTTGGCGAATTTGAATAGATCCTTCAGTCTTTTCTGTCGTCAGCATGCTAAAAACGGATATCTTCTCTTTAAATGCTGAAGCGGTTGCTGTAACGGTCATCTAACGACTATTTTTTTGAAAAGCCATGCAACGGATATTTTTCTCTGAGTGCTGCGCCGAAGTGCGCGGCAAGCCATCTGCAACCCTGTGCGACTACTTCGCAGTGCCAACATTTTCCAACTGCGCGGCTTCCACTTTTTTTTTTTCTTCCGCGCATCTTCAATAGTGCTGCGCGGTACATAGATTATTCTTCTTATCCTACCTTCTTCCTTTTATCATACATGTACAAACTTCTTTATATTTCTAGTGTCTAATTTCAACTGTACTTGACACTTAGAACTTCCTTCCTTTGCTTGTTATTCAGGGTTTTGCGAAGTAGTGCTATCATGGTATAGCTTTAGCCTGCTTCCTTTTATCAAGGTTGGCAAGGTATCACCAGCTAAATTGGCTAACTGGACTGCACCAGTGTTAGTAACATGTATCACAGTATATGGGCCAAGCCAATGCATCTTAAATTTACCAGGGAATTTCATAAATTTGGTATCATATAGGAGGACTAGATCACCTACCTGAAAACACTTGTTCTTTATATGGTGATCATGCCATGCTTTCTCGCGGTTCTTCTGTGCTTGCTAGTGGAAGCCTGAGATGAAGCGATCCTCCTCGAAGCCCAGTAAGTGTAGCAATCTTTCTTCTAGAGCTTCGCAATCTGTCATCCCTATAAATGTAGCGATTCTTAAACTAGGGACAATATATTCCATAGGCATTATAGCCTCCTTCCCATACACCAAGCGAAAGGGTGTCTGTCCTGTCAATTTCTTGCATGTGGTCCTGTATGCCCATAACACAGAAGAGACGTGCAGGTCCCAATCATCTTTATTTACATTGCATACCTTAGTAAGTGCGTTCTCCAATATTTTATTGAAAGCCTCTACAATACCATTCGCCTTTGGATGATATGGAGTATTGCGTTGATGACGAATGTGGAATTACTCCGTAAGTGCCTCAATAGTCTTGTTCAAGAAGTGAGTACCTTGATCACTCATCAAAATCTTTGGACAGCCAAATCTGGTGAGTATTTCTTCAAAAATAAACTGCGCAGCAGTACTGGCGCTTATCAATTCTCATGGCACATAAATTCTCATGGCAATCTTCGATCTGTCCACCATATCTCATTAAAGATCTGCATTAATGCTCAACTGAAGGAGGTTTATCAAGTTACCACATTCTAGTATAAATGGAGCCACATCCTAAGATGGATATAATCTGAAGCGCAAACTGATGTTGAAACAATGTCAAGTTACTTTGAGGAATGATACCTTCAAACTTGTTGATATATGAATTCATGTGCCATGAGAAGTGACTGATGTTGAAACAATGTCAAGTTATTTTGCAGAATGATACCTTCAAAAATAAACTGCGCAGCAGTATGAATTGGAATCTGGGTGAAATGAATGATTCACTTGAGCAACCCTCTTGAAATTACTTCACTATGCAAAGTTTACTGCGAGTGTCAAACTCTCATTTCCACAAAGGAGACTTGATTGAAATGTTTTGAGTATACAAAGGGTACTAAAATTTAAATAAGCTAGCTTCGTGATGAACATGGTCAGAAGAAACAACTTTGAATTTATTATTAATGCCTATAAGAACATATTTATTTGGCCATGCTTCAAACTTATAACATTTGTGACAAACATGATAAATAGAAAGAAAATAGATGGGCATGTCTTCAACATGGAAACCATCTTTCAATGCACCATTTGGAACTTTAATATCACCAGAAACTATAACTGAGATTTGTTTACCATCACTTTAATAGAAATGATCTGGATTTATGTGGGAACGAAATAAAAGAGCATATACGGAATCATATGCACGGATATATTGCAAAGAACACAGTAATACAATAAACACATATTCTATTAAATAGCGAAAATATAACATACGGTAAAATACAACAACTAGAATGGTGGTAGCTATCTCTGAGAAGAGATGTGGCCGCTATGCTCATTCATGCCAAGCCGAATACAAAAAGAGGACAAAAGGGCCTATTTATCATAAGCATGAGCGAAAGAATCCCCAAAATCCAAAAACCTAACCCTAGAAGATGAACTGTCATAAAGTTTGTGGCCCCAAGGTGGTTAGTTGAACAGTCAACTTCTCGAGGTCATAACTTTTGCATATGATCTTCGTTTGGGGCACTCGGTATCCCATTAGAAAGGTCTATCCAAGGTTTACAAATTTCGACTGGGGCTAAATGTGTGTCTTTGGAAACCATTTGGTCCCCCAAGTTGCCAAAAAATGTCGTGTAGGGCCTCAAAACGGCCCCGAAAGTTTGGGACCTGAAAAACCGTAGAAAAATTACTAGGGAATTGCCAAAATGGGAAACTGTTTTGAGCCAGTGGGATAGGTGGGTGGCCACCGATATCCATCTGGATCAAGAAATATTCTGTGTTGTGAATTTTTTAGTGTCATACGATGAAAACAAGTAAGCAGTACTAGTCATATTATTAGAGGCACCAAAATCTATAATCCATTCCAAAGATTTAAATTGATAGACTTAGGCCTATTGAATTATTTTTTGGTTCTTCAAATTTGGCACATGGTTGATGGGATATTCCTTTCTAAGCCTAAGTATGATTTTTATTTACTAAGATGGTTTCATATGAGTGATTGTAAGGCTTCACCAACACCATTTAAAATTAATTGTTGATTGTTGTAAGGTAAAATGTATGTATTGATAATTCACCTTGAACATTAAATTATCAACCTGGAGTCCATAAACTTAGAGGTGCATGCACAAGAAATGTGACACTAGGGATTCTAAGCTAGCCTAATCTAATGCCCGTAAAACATATTTTGAATGAAAGAAAAATAAGAATTGAAATTGAAATGTAGGAAATAAAAGTGCAAGAAATAAAATAAAATAAATTCAAGGTATAGAAATTAAAATCAAATGTAAGAAATAAAATGAACTACAAAAAAAAATAAAGAAATCTAGCTAAAAGGAAAACAATCAAACAAATGGGAAATGAAATCAAGATTCAAGCTACCGAAAAAAAAATGTCCTCCAAAAAATACACTCAAGAAATAAAGAAAGAAAGCAATAAAATAGAAGAGTGAGGTGAAAGAATAAAGATAAAAGAAAAACCATATATTCATTGTGAAATTGAAAAAGTCTCTTATACTAACAATCCAATCAGCTCCACATGTGTATGGCAATATGTGACAAAACAATATATATATATATATATATATATATATATATATATATAATAACATCACAAAAGAACTTTACAACAAATATCATTATATCATTATGACAAAATATACTAATGTAACCAAAACAATATATCAATATAATAACAAATAAATAATTAACAGTACAACATTTTTCTAAATATGTATAACAAAGTTTTGAAACAGAATATAATAATATGACAAACAAAAAAAATTAATAGCACTACAATTACCAAAACTAACCACATCTTATAATATATTTATTAATAACAAATAACAATAAAAAAATGACATATAATAATTAACGAATAATAATATAAATAAAAAAACACAATGTAACTATGTAAAACAAATAAATAACTAAACAATCATAACAAATATGGGAGGGATATATAACAAGGAAACAATATATAAACAAACTAACAATAATAAACTATATTAAACCAAAAAAAAGTAAATAACAAACTAAACACAATGATTAAACAAACTAATACTACCAAACAAAACAAAATAACATAATAATAAATAATAACACAATATTTACCAATATCTATTAAACAACTAAATAAATAATGAAAAAAAATAGACAACAAAACTCAAAATATAATTCAACTATTACCATTTTAACATGATTTGGACTTGAATAAGTGGCACCAGGACATTCATGTACAAGAATATACATACACATACCTGGAATAAAACAACCCACACATTATGCACGTGGAGAGTCTTTAAACTTTGCCTAAACCTATATGTTAGATTAAACTCATAAACAACACTGCATGTGAAGAACTCATAAACAACACTGCGTGTGAAGGGATATATTGGACTCAATCCACGAGGATGCGGGAGAAATAGAGAATATGATAAGAGTATGAATTGTAGTTAGATGTAATAGACAAAATGTTAGTTAAGGAAATATTATTTCTTTGATACCCATAATGAAATGCTTTATTTTATTTTATGTTTGTGTGTAAGTGAAAGTGGGCATGCAAGCGACTTGTGTGAAGAATTTTGGAGTTGGAATTAGTGTGAATAATGAAGAGTGAATGTGAATGAGATAATTTGGGTGTATCAATTTATGGAGAAATTTTCGAGTTTATAAAACAATTGCAAAACCAAAATTAACCGTAGAAGAAATAACATATAAAAATAAACTAAATCAATTTATAAATTAAACATAAATCTAAATGATTTTTTTTGTAAATATAAGAATTAATAGGGCATTACAAGATCGAGGGGCCCTTCCTAATTGGTCCACACACCTGTAAAAGTAAACTCAATCCAAGAAGTTGCTTAGAATATCACAAAAATCAGTTTCTCCATTAAAATCAAGATCTAATTTACAAAAAATGTAGAGGCTCAGCTCTCTCTCCATACAACAAAAATTATTGATCCCCTCTTCCTCTCCTCCATGCTATTGCTACCTATTCATACAGGGAATTGAAGGGGAATATTACCACTCATCCCCCATAGTGAGATCCATTTAAACAAATTTTCCAAATTTAGAAGAAACGACCTCCTTAAATTATGGGTGTAACAGTCCGTTTGGGCAGGTTGGCATTGAAGATCTCGCCATAACTCCCTAGCCGTTTCAAAATTTGAAAAATGACCCGTAATTAAGCTAAACTAGCATGTTATGCAAGTGATTTTTTTACCGTTTTGCAAGATACTGCATTGTTTCCTCGAAAACTAAGCTCGATGTTGACAGTTTAAGAATTTATGTGAATTAATTGCACGAAAATGACTTATGAATAGGGGACTTATGATGCAGGAAATGTGACAAAAATGGAGCCCAACAATTGTGACACTCCACTTGTTGATGCCACTCCTTATCGTCAACTTGTAAGGAGTTTTAGATAACATGACACATGCTCTCATTAGAAAGATCAACCATCCCAAATTGCAGACTTGACACATGCCATCATACGAAAGATCAACCATTCCAAATTACACATTTATATATAACGACCCTTAACTACGACTGACTGATCAAACCTCAGCTGGTTGCCTCAACGGATGAAAGGAGTTAGCGGAAAAAGGCGCTCAAATAAGTGGAATAGGTCAAATGAGTGGAACATCTCGAATCTGAGAGGACACGATGAGTTTGGAAAACCAGCGAGGTTTGAATCGTCACCTAAAACCTAAAAGATGCCTTCACAGCACCATCGTTATAACAATAATGACAAGAAATAATTGGGTCCAAATAACGACTCTCAAGTCTCAAGTGAATTCACGATTCAAACTTGTCTGCGAGTGGCCCACTTTCATTTCCACACAGGAGACTTGACTGAATTAACAAAGGGGATTTGACTCAATCTTGTGGTTGTAGTCTGATGAGCATTGCGACGCATAGTTTGAAATTTTGAGATGTCATTGGTGTCTAAGCAGCTCTATTTAAACGGAAAGGCAGCAACGGGGTTTTACCACACCACAGTTGCTTTATCTTAGAGAGCAGAAATAATTGGCCCTCCTTTCTATCTGGTCTCTTGTACCCATGGCTTCTGGACAGCAATCCCAACTGTGCAGGAAATCTGTGACACCGGATTCGATGAGGGATGATGAATATGGTGTACAAAGACGTATAGGCGATTATCATTCCAATCTCTGGGATGATGATTTCATACAGATCCTCTCAACGCCTTATGGGGTGGGTAATTACCTTCAAATTCATTTGAATTTATTCTCACCAATATATTCCTTCTTTAGATTTAATTAATCCAATGATTTTCTTCTGATCCAATTTACTTCAGGCACCTTCTTACTGCGAACGTGCTGACAGACTTGTTGAGGAAGTAAAGGAGTTGTTCAATTCAATTTCAATGACTCCCCTCAATGATCTCCTTCAACGCCTTTGGATGGTCGATAGCGTTGAACGTTTGGGAATCGATAGGCATTTCAGAAATAAGATAAAATCAGCCCTGGATTATGTTTACAGGCCAGTCATTACAGCCTTATAACCATTATTATTCGTACCCTTATCATCATTATTTATTTATGCTTTATATATGGAATGCACGATGATTATAACCAGAAACTATTCTGGCCTGCAGTTATTGGAACAATGAAAAAGGCATTGGATGTGGGAGAGAGAGTGTTATCACTGATCTCAACTCAACTGCCTTGGGGTTTAGAACTCTTCGACTACACGGATACCTAGTGTCTTCGGGTAGATATATCCGAATTTTATTAGTAAAATGCTCATTTTAATAAAGTTGAATTCAAATATATGTAATTTTTTGGACTCACTTATACATCTCTTATAATAATAATTAGTACAGTTACTTAATTTGTGGTCAGTGAATACTCCCATAAGTTATAGGTCACAATTTAAGTGTCATAAATAAGTTATTTGTTACTTGTTGTCCATGCTTAGTTGTAATCATCTTTTTTAGTTAAATAGATTATCTCTAACTACCGGTTACCCATGCATGAGTTGCTTGTTATCCATGCATGAGCTACCAGCTATTTTTTATATTGTTTATTTTGAATTTTGAAAGACAGCATAAAATCAATCTCGCTTCAATCTAGGAAAAGCATAAATGATAGTCCACCCCAAATTCTAATATATAAACCCTTATATATGTAAAAATTGCAGATTCTCTGAAAGTTTTCAAAGACCAAAATGGACAATTTGCTCTGCCAATATTCAGAGGGAAGGAGAAATGAAAGGCATTCTCAATTTATATCGGGCATCCCTCATTGCCTTTCCGGGGGAGAAAGTTAGGGAAGAGGCTGAAATCTTCTCAACAACATATTTAAAAGAAGCCCTGAAAACGGTTTCCATCTCCAGTGGGAGTCTTTCAGGAGAGGTGAGAGAACGCTACCAATATAATTTCACATAATATCAGATTTGATTTTATTGTATGATTTTTAACGTTTTATAGCGACAATATCGTGGCTGGCAGATAGAATACGTTATGGAATATGGTTGGCTCACAAATTTTCCGAGACTGGAAGCAAGGTACTACATCGACGTAATTGGAAAGAACGCTAGTTCATGCCTCGAGTAAGTATAGTATATATTCGAGTAGGCCCATTATTTTATCAAGTCATCTACATTACCGAAATTTCAATGTTGAATCTACTTTGCATTTTCCTTTTCAGGGCTGAGAAACTCTTAGAACTTGCAAAATTGGAGTCTTTCACTCCTTGCAACTGAGAGAGTTGAAACATATCTCCAGGTGATCATGACCTGTGCCGTGTCATTGGATTGTATCTTCTTTAAAGATAAAAAATGGATGTGATTGGTCTAATATATTCGAATTTGTACGCAGATGGTGGAAAGATTCATGTTTCTCTCAACTGACATTCACTCGGCATCGTCATGTGGAATTCTACACTTTGGCCTCTTGCATTGCCATTGAACCCAAACATTCTGCATTCAGATTGGGTTTTGCCAAATTATGTTATCTTGGAATTGTTCTCGATGACATCTACGACACCTACGGAACTATGGACGAGCTCGAACTCTTCACCGCCGCAATTAAGAGGTGGTGATGATTTGCTTGCTTAGATCATTTAATCGAGTAAAAATAATAACGCATAATCATCAAGGCAACAACTAACTGTGTGCGTATAATGATCAGGTGGGATCCGTCTGCCACAGAGTGCCTTCCAAAATATATGAAAGGAGTATATATGGTGTTTTACGATTGCGTTAATGAAATGGCTCGAGAGGCAGAGAAGACTCAAGGCCGAGACACGCTCAGCTATGCTCGGAATACCGTATGGAAAATATTAGACATTTGCAGCGAAAAACATATTTCTTTCCTTCTCATCATGTTAGGTTTGCAATATATTGGAGTTATAGCCAAGGCTCAGGCTCACTTAATTTTCTTGCATGTGCTGTTGAGTGGGAAGCCGTATTTGATGCGTTTTTGGTAGAAGCAAAGTGGATCTCCAGCGGTTATCTCCCAACATTTGAGGAGTATTTGGAGAACGGGAAGGTGAGTTTTGGGTTTCGAGCAGCCACACTGCAACCCATTCTCACGTTGGATGTTCCCCTTCCTCTTCACATCCTGCAGGAGATTGATTTTCCATCGAGGTTCAATGACCTAGCATCTTCCATCCTTCGACTAAGAGGTGACATTTGCGGCTACAAGGTGAATTGCCATCTTCCATCCTTCTAAGAACATCTCATTTCATTGATTTTAAACGTGGTTTTCGTTATAAATTTGAATTTGAGTTGCACGATATTGAATACAATATGGCATGGCATGGTGAATGAAGGCCGAGAGGAGCCGCGGAGAAGAAGCTTCGTCCATATCGTGTTATATGAAAGACGATCCTGAAGCAACAGAGGAAGATGCTCTCAATCACATCAACGCCATGATCGAGGACAACATCAAAGAATTAAATTGGGAGCTTCTGAAACCAGACAGCAATGTTCCCATCTCTTGCAAGAAACATGCTTTTGACATTCTGAGAGCTTTCTATCACCTCTACAAATACCGAGATGGCTTCAGCATTGGCAACAATGAAACAAAGAATTTGGTGATGAAAACTGTCCTTGAACCTGTGCCTTTCTAACCCTCACAAGTCAGAAGTATATGCCATTTGTGACTGCACATCCATATGAGCAAGGTCATTTATGTAAACTCTAGGGCACATCAACTATCTTTCAATGGTTGGTAAACTATACTTTTGATCTAGTAGCAACGTAACTTTACTTGTTTTTGGATATAAATTAACTGCTTGGTGTAGAGGGCGAAGGGGGCAATTTGTATGATTTTAAGCAATTGATCTCATGATCATTTAGCGAATGGAATATAAGAGTTTATTTTGTATGAATTAAATGCGTCCTTTCATTATCTTAATAAGAATATGGATTTGTTTTTTACGATCGTATCCTTTCTTGTATGTAAAATATGAATGGAAAGACAATGAGTTATTGTTGTAGGCAATGTTAGCTTTGAAGCTATGCCATTCTTTTTTGGAAATGATCTTTTTTTGTGGATTGATTTTTTTTGATAATGTGAAAAAGATAAGGTTAGTGTAAAAAATATTATGGGCATATTATGAAGAAAAAACAATGATAGAATTGATTCATATTGGGGTTGAGTTGGGTTGGTAAGAATGGGAAAGACTTGGTTAATTACATAGAAGAGTAAGACCATGTTCTGCATTGGTTTATATGTGTTATTATGGAAGAGCAAATGAGTTGGGCTGGTAAGAATGGGAAAGACTTCTTTGATTACATAGAAGAGCAAGACCATGCTCTAAAGAGGTCTATATTTGTGACTAGGGAAGAGCTAATTGAGGATTGGAGAGGATCCAAAGCTTATAGTGAAGTATGTGTTAAATAATCCTCTATATTTGCAGCAAGATAAGACAATGTTTGAGGGGAAGAGTTTTTCAAAAATAAAGGTATGAGCATTAACTTTGGAAGAACTTGTAGCACAATGGATCAATGCTTGTGGGTGTGTGCAAGAAGATGAGGGTCACTTTAGATGCAATGCTACTTTTTTCAAATCTCGTTCCTGATACCTAAAACTTAACGCGTTTCTGATATTTAGCACCTGCCATGGTAAGACCCGAGCCTAACATGTCATTGGACATGTAGGCTAGGTAACCATAACGCGTATGCGTTATGCAGTTACAAAACGCGTACGCGTTATGTAGTTACAAATCGCGTACGCGATATGTAAAACTAAAAATGAATTTAAAAACACAGTCCCGACGATTGCCGACCACCCGCGACACTCACGCATCAGAAACGCGAATAGAGGCGAAATTGACCCTGGACGATGACGGTTTGTGGCCCACTCAACTATCCATGTTGCTCGATTTAGCTGGAGGGGAGACAAATTCACCGGTGCATTCTCATCTAATCAGGTAATTCATTCACCCATACCATTTTTTTGTGATTTTTTAACCCAAATTACTATTTTTTTATTGTTTAAAACAACCTAGTTTTGTAATATTGATAAAATTGGGAATAACCCAATTTCTAATTAAATTCACACCTCCCTCAACCAAGATTAGTGAATAATTAAAATGAAACCCTTTTCAAAAACTCAAAAATTCATAATCAAACCAAAAATTGAAAAAAATAAAACTCCCCCCTTTCTACAATGTATTCATCTAAGTCACCCGACACGAGGACACGAGACACGAGTGTCTCCACCAGGCTTCAAATTTGAAGCCTTCAGGCCACTTCAAATTTTACCATGTAAAAAAAAATTAATTTCATGGTAAGCCCTTCAATAATTAAATTAACCACTACTGTTTAAAATTGCAACAGAAGGGTAGCTTCAAATTTCACCCATCAACAATTTTTAGTGGGAAATTGGGAATGCGGCTATTAGCTAGGTGACTTGGGAGTGGGACTCGGTTACTCTCCAATATCCACGTGTTCGATCATCCATGGATCATGGACCATTGGGCCTCTAATAATATCATTGAGCAACTTACGTGGACGGGCTTACACTGAGTAGCCCATGGCTTGAACGCTTCGAAGTTCTCGTGTTTGTAGCTAGCGCTTATGTGTTTAACACATTTAATGGCATCAACAAAATTATTAAACCTGGAAGGTGGCTCATATGTGTTGTTGCTAGCGGGCTTACCAAGTTACAAGTTATCACATACCAATTCGTGAATGCTGACTCCGTGAGTTAATTGAGTATTCAATGTATAATATATTATGTTAATGTGCCCCCGCAAATTTGGCATTTCAGACAAAATCCACAATCCATAAACTTCTTGTAATGTTGCAGGTTGTTGCTCCTGCCCATGGCCCCTACCTATAGCCGTGTGTTTTCTTTGTTGTATCGAGTTAATCCTACCGTCTACAGCTCCCAGCCTCACACCCTGTGTTTTCTTTGTTGTATCAAGTCAATCCTGCAGCTCCCGAGTTCCACCTTTTGTTTTCTTTGTTGTATCAAGTCAATGCTCAAATTCCATGCTTCCATGGCTCCGACCATCAATATATAATATTGCATGAATAGAAACAAGCTTTTTCTTATACTCCTATTCCACTGTGGTTGAGCTACTTCCAAGTTCCACCTACCCTATCTCCTCCAGTCCTCCAGGATAGTTTGCGGAGCGAACTTGGCAATGCCAGCCTGCCATAAACATATTTAAAGAAAATCGTTTTCTTTGAGGAGCTCAACTTCAAGGTTGACTAGATTTTTGACATCCTATGAATTTACAGGTCTGCTATATCCACTGAAAAATAAAGCCTCTCAACTTTACTACGTCAGTAAACATTGAAATTTTGATGTACTATTACATTTTCAAATGAAAAGAATAACTTATTATTAATAAAAAAATCAAATCATATTAATATATTAATGAATTTGAATTTAGCTTCCCAATATTAAAATAAATTATACATTTTAAATGATCCACAACCAAATATTATCCTGAGAAGGAAATGGAAAAAAAGGAATTTCCTCAACACAACATGTTATTTCCTTATGATGATGCTTTTACGTTTATGATTACCAACCTTGGAATCAGGTTTGGTTATCCGAAGGTGTAATATCTTCTAAGCTAAGTCAATAGGTAGGGATGTTGGTATTGATATAATTATGACAAAGTTTTATAAAGGATTAGGAACAATTCCGTTGGCTTGTAGATGACATATTTATGGATAAAAAGCTTGTTGTTATGAGATAATGACATCATGCCTCAAAAACATGTCCCATACAATCTAATGTTAATGGGCGCTCTACATAGAAATTGGAATGTCAACATTTGTGAGTACAATAAATATGTGGATGATTTTGGCCTACTACAACTTTAATATATTGAGTGGATTGATAACCTTCACAATTATATAAGAGATTGTAGCTATGACTAGGAGGAGAGTTAACAATGCAACAAAATCAAGTAATCGAATTTTGTGCATAAAATGAACATAAGACTCCCACCAAATTTCATTGAATCTACGTCTTAACAAAAGAACTCATCGTTTCACGGGATTCCACCCCATCAATCCTTTTAACAGTAATGGCCATAACAGTTGCTACAACCCTAACGCGAGAAAAATCAATCGAGCTACGCATGACAATACTTGAAACCAGACTTTTTGAACTCCCTATTACGTCATAGGAATCAATACTACTTTCTCCACAACATGTGGCACCCTCAATATCTTCCATCACCGCAATTTACATTTGATAAAAAACTTGTTCCCAAATAGTAATTACTCCATTCTTTGCTCTAAAAAGGCCTCGGTTAACCTAGAATCCAATCCATGCAACATGAACACATCCATATATACACATAGAATAAATATTAATAAATTTCTCATAGCCCTTCAATAGTGTTCAATATCTCATAGCCCTTCATAGTGAAATGGGACCCCACCCTTCAAATTTGATCCCTGGTCCCCACTAGACACGGTGACCCCCGGAATTATGACACGTAGGACACGGTGACCCCTGGAATTAATATATTTTTAAAATATATTAAAATTTAAAAATATAGACATATAGATCCAATAAAATTTAACATTTACAATTACAAATATTCAATAGAAATTACATTTACAATTACAAATATGAAATATTCAATAGAAATTAGATCATTCACAAATCACAACACATTTGTCATTCACAATCACAAAACACAATGAGACATTGAGACACATAGATGCAAACTCATCACTGCCCTGATCCTCCTCCTCCATGCCTGAATCAACAAACTCATCACTGCCCTGATCCTCCTCCTTCTCCTCTCTGCCAATCTGACTAACTTAGTTTTTAATTGTCAAATGTTTAATTTTAAGTTTTAAATGTATGTAAGTGAATGCCATTAAATTGCTTATGTGAGTTTGATTTAATACATGTTCAATTTTGAAGAGACGTCATTATATACCATGTATATGTTTCTAATGATTTTCGTATTAATGTCTTTATTGCAGTTGCGGCTATGGATACCAATGCCGAGATATTGATTGAGCTTGCCCAATTAAGGGGCATAAGTGCAGCTTTTAGTGGTGGTGATAGGATTCGCCGTTCACTTGCATCAACCTTGGATGCAATTGTGGACACCATTTCACAATCTACGAATGTCCTATATGATATTGCATCTTACAGAGAAAGAAAAAGACAACAATATGCTGATGGGCTAGATTACAATGCAGTAAAAAAGTTGAAAATATCCAAAGAGCTTATATTTGCATTGTTTAGGGACCCTCGGACGGGGGAAATCCCAAATGCAAGCAAGCCGCATATCTCCATTGAGTGGTGCACGTTTCAACCATTTGTTGATAACTGGATGGATAGATGGTACATGGTTTTTGATATGCCACCACACAACAACAGGGAAATTCCCTTATATTTCCTTCGAAAGATGTACGCAGAGTTCGTGTTGCATAAACACGTTAACTATTTTGACATCTTACAGTTTCAGGGGATCAGTGGGGGGATGCCCCAAAACCGACCCAATGCCAGGCTTCGAGACCAGGATCGCCCTATCCCTGCACCTCGCAGGAAGTTTCCTGGGCCAGATGTCCCACCAGCACATCGCATTATTCCACAGACACGGGATGCATTTTTGAGTTTGGCACGGGCGGTTGTTTGCCATGGCACGATGGTTCAACATATGGGTGAGGAAGGGACATTTGTCCCTGGTGTGGTACATACACCAGCTCGTCACCATGCAGGACCATCAACTAGTGCAGGACCATCAGGACCATCCACTAGTGCAGGACCATCAGGACCATCCACTAGTGCAGGACCATCGACACATCCCCATCCTAGTACTGATCCTCACGAGTGCACATCATGTGGTCGTCCCTGCTATGGTATTGCCTCAGATGTTGCCTTCAGTGGGTTTTTGAGAGAGGTATGTTGATGGTTAATTGTAATAAATTCTTCATTTATTTTCGTCTTTGTACACATATATATAGTTTGAGCTAATATATTAATTTTGTGAACTTGCAGTTGATGCTTTATGCCGGCAGTGATGCCCCAGAGCCGGATGTTCCAGACTCTACAGGGGGGCATGATGCTACCCATTCGGTAGGCCCATCTTATATACCACCTATTGCCGTATCTCACACCGAGGTAAACATTTTAAAATTTCAATTTTTTAATACTTGTTAATTTGTTAATTTCCACATACTTTACATTTTAGTTCATTAATGCTATCTACGGTCTAATATTTACAATTATTAAACTTGCAGATGGCAGATCCTTCACTGGGGCAAGGTAATGTGGAGGTAGTACCCATGGTCATACCGTCCCCTGAAACATCTGGGCTCCAGGTAAACAATTAAAAATGACATTTTTTAAATACATGTTTGTTTGTTGAATCATGCATGTCTAACTACATGAACACTTGTTGACTGTAGGCACCATCCGAGACATCTGGCCCATTTCCTGGATTTGTATCTCCCTCCAGGCCATTCGTGAACAAGGGTCGTGTGTATGTGAGGCGTTCTACTCCTAGAAAGACTCCAGCTGCCCACAACCATGGGCTTACTCACACCATGGTAATGTATATCCTTCGATGATATTTGTTGTTTAACTTGAAATCCAGTGCATAAATCATTTTTGTTAATGTTTGAATTGCATGTTTACTGCATCAGGAACCCGAGTTGTCTACTGAGAACCTCGCATCGATGGTTGATGCAGTAGTTAGTGCCGCATCTGCAATGGCGACTGATCACACACAGGTATGTAACTATTTCAACATTATCTTTACATAGTTTATTATTGTTGGACCTATTGTTTATTCATGCATTTCCAACTATTTCAACATTTTTTCATTGTAGCCACCACCAGCAGGAGCAGTGCCTAGCCCCCCTGGTTTGACCATCCTGGATGTTCAACCGACGGCTCCATCTGCTACACAAGCAACGCAATCTCCTGCATCAGTTGAGGTGAGATGTCCTTCAGTGACCAAGTGTTTCATGCACTTTCCATGCACCAGTTGATAATTGTTGAGCTAATGTATTAGTGTACATAGTTAGTTGAATTTAACAATTGATATTTAATTTGCAGGATCCAGGGATGCACATTGATCCTAGGGATGTGCCTAGAGGATCAACGTCGGGAAAGAACAAGAGGAAACTTGAGTTTTGATAGTTTTGGATAGTTTTGGACACATGTGCTTTTGGATACTTTTGTATATATATGTACTTTTCGATACATTCAGTTTTGGAGACATGTACATTGACTTTATTATGCATGTACTTTTGGAGACATGTACATTGACTTCATTGGATACATGTACTTTTGGATACTTTTGGATATACATGTACTTTTGGAGACATGCACTTTTGGAGACATGCACTTTTGGATACTTTTGGATATACATGTACTTTTGGAGACATGCACTTTTGGATACTTTTGGATATATATGTACTTTTGGATACATGTACTTGTGTCAATCTAATGTGTTGATTTGTGTGGATTATCTATTACTCATGAATGCACTATGTCAAAAGAACAAACTATTATATTCAAAGGTTTCAACGAATTCACTACATGCATGCACTAATCGGTATCTAATTAAAATTTGTGATTTTGGATGATCATTACAAGTTATGTCAAAGTTCTTGCTCATGTAATTTAATCAAACTAAATGCAATACAATGTTTTCAAGGTTTCAATGAACTCACTCATGCGCACCCATTGCCATCAACTACCAATGAAAGTCTAACATTATGAGGTTCTTCTTTAAAAATGGGTAATATTTCCTTGATGATCGTAAATTGAGAACCATTTGTAGCCACTCATATAATACCATCTTCACTTATCTTTGTACATGATAATCCATATAATGTGCTATGTTTTTTAACCTAAACAATCATCAAAAACCTAGAATTATAGGGATATGACAAAGAACCTTATGGGTCACCTTATATATTACCTAATTAGTTCAATATCTATTGATCTCACATTCATGGCATTTTAAATTTGTTGCATGCTATCCATAATATATCATTTGATCATAATTAGGACATGCATCAATTGTTTGATACTCCTTTCTTGTATCTTTCATAAGGGCACACAATTCTCAATATGTGCAAGGTAAAGTATTAGAGTTATTGTGTATACATTAGGATCTTTGTCATACCATTGTTTGAAATGTCATTCAATACCTTCAATTTTATCAACATCAAATTAGTAGACAAAGTGACTCATCTTTGATCTCTTGTATAGGTCTTTGTGTGCCTTATCAATAAGATGTACATCATGAATATTATCATAGGTCTCATACATAGGTGCATCCTCATCCATGCAAACAAAGGTGTCATGGATCAACCTATTATCCCTTTATTCTCAATAATATTAGTATCATTATCTTCCATAGGATCAAATTCAACTCCATCACCCCCATTATTGCTACTCTAAATTGCAGCCTTAGGAGTTTTGATCATGTGTTTTTGTCTCTTTAGGAGTTTTGAAATATTATACTCTTTCAAAAATAATATCGAAGTTCAAATATTTAAAAGTGGCTTAAATTATAAAATGGGCGGAAATTCACCAAGTGTCCCTGAACGACATTTTCATGCGACTTGCAACTCGACATAACTCGGAAACCAAACGTCAGACCGACGAACCGTCGACTCCGTTGGTCTCCTGGCGTGCGATTACCTCTAGGGGGCCCTCTCCCTCGTCTCCCCATGGCCCAACGGCTTCATTGTGCATTCATTTCGTAAACTAGGGTTTTGCTCAGTGTAATTGCATGCAATCTCGCATTGGTGGGTCAAATCTGCAAAAACCTCCCCCGAGCCAATGTTGGTAGTGTTCCCACATCGGCATTGCCCACACACACTTGCGAGAGCCAACGACACGCAATCTTCCTGCTCCGTTTGCTTTTGGATCCCAGACGGAAATTCACCAAGTGTCCCTGAACGGCATTTTCATGCGACTTGCAACTTGACATAACTCGGAAACCGGACATCGGACCGACGAACCGTCGACTCCGTTGGTCTCCTGGCGTGCGATTACCTCTAGGGGGCCCTCTCCCTCATCTCCCCATGGCCCAGCAGCTTCATTGTGCATTCATTTCGTAAACTAGGGTTTTGCTCAGTGTAATTGCATGCAATCTCGCATTGGTGGGTCAACTCTGCAAAAACCTCCCCCGAGCCAGTGTTGGCAGTGTTCCCACGTCAGCATTGCCCACACACACTTGTGGGAGCCAACGGCATGCAATCTTCCTGCTCCGTTTTCTTTTTGGCTCCCGGACGGAAATTCACCAAGTGTCCTTGAACGACATTTTCATGCGACTTGCAACTCAACATAACTCGGAAACCGGACATCGGACCGATGAACCGTCGACTCTGTTGGTCTCCTGGCGTGCGATTACCTCTAGGGGGCCCTCTCCCTCATCTCCCCATGGCCCAACGGCTTCATTGTGCATTCAGTTCATAAACTAGGGTTTTGCTCAGTGTAATTGCATGCAATATCGCATTGGTGGGTCAACTCTGCAAAAACCTCCCTCGAGCCAGTGTTGGCAGTGTTCCCATGTCAGAATTTCCCACACACACTTGCAGGAGCCAATGGCACACAATCTTCCTGCTCCGTTTGCTTTTTGGCTCCCGGACGGAAATTCACCAAGTGTCCCTGAACGACATTTTCATGCGACTTGCAACTCGACATAACTCGGAAACCGGACGTCGGACCGACGAACCGTCTACTCCGTTGGTCTCCTGGCGTGCGATTACCTCTAGGGGGCCCTCTCCCTCGTCTCCCCATGGCCCAGCGGCTTCATTGTGCATTCATTTCGTAAACTAGGGTTTTGCTTAGTGTAATTGCATGCAATCTCACATTGGTGGGTCAACTCTGCAAAAACCTCCCCCGAGCCAGTGTTGGCAGTGTTCCCACGTCGGCATTGCCCACACACACTTGCAGGAGCCAACGGCACACAATCTTCCTGCTCCATTTGCTTTTTGGCTCCTGGACGAAAATTCACCAAGGGTCCCTGAACGACATTTTCATGCGACTTGCAACTCGACATAACTCGGAAACCAGACATCAAACCGACGAACCGTCGACTCCGTTGGTCTCCTGGCAAGTGATTACCTCTAGAGGGCCCTCTCCCTTGTCTCCCCATGGCCCAGTGGCTTCATTGTGCATTCATTTCGTAAACTAGGGTTTTGCTTAGTGTGGGAGTGTGCAATTTTTGCACACGGGGGTCAACTTTGGAAAATCATCCACCGGGAAAGTATGGCTAGTGTTCCTAGACTGAACCTGTCTAGACACACCTGCAGGACTCCCCGAAACCCGGTTTTGTTGCATGGTTGGAGTTCTATGCCCCCGGTAGGTATCCAACAGGTGTCCTTGAAGGCCTTCTGGTAGTGAGACGGGACGAGCCATAGAATGAAGACCGTGGCTCGGATCGACGAACCGTCGACTCCGTTGGATTCAGCACACCGAGATAGTGCCAGGGGTGCCCCTCCCCTCCTACCCGGTGGCCCATGTGTCACCTTCCAGGTCCATCTTGGAAACTAGGGTTTTGCTCAGTGTGGGAGTGTGCAATTTTTGCACACGGGGGTCAACTTTGGAAAATCATCCACCGGGCAAGTATGGCTAGTGTTCCTAGCCCAAACCTGTCTAGACACACCTGCAGGTCTCCCCGGAACCTGGTTTTGTTGCATGGTTGGAGTTCTATGCCCCCGGTAGGTATCCAGCAGGTGTCCCTGAAGGCCTTCTGGTAGTGAGATGGGACGAGCCATAGAACGAAGACCGTGGCTCGGATCGATGAACCGTCGACTCCGTTGGATTCAGCACACTGGGATAGTTCCAAGGGTGCCCCTCCCTTCCTACCCGGTGGCCCATGTGTCACCTTGCAGGTCCATCTTGGAAACTAGGGTTTTGCTCAGTGTGGGAGTGTGCAATTTTTGCACACGGGGGTCAACTTTGGAAAATCATCCACCGGGAAAGTATGGCTAGTGTTCCTAGCCCGAACCTGTCTAGACACACCTGTAGGTCTCCCTGGAACCCGGTTTTGTTGCATGGTTGGAGTTCTATGCCCCCGGTAGGTATCCAGCATGTGTCCCTGAAGGCCTTCTGGTAGTGAGATGGGACGAGCCATAGAACGAAGACCGTGGCTCGGATCGACGAACCGTCGACTCCGTTGGATTCAGCACACCGGGATAGTGCCAGGGGTGCCCCTCCCCTCCTACCCGGTGGCTCATGTGTCACCTTGCAGGTCCATCTTGGAAACTAGGGTTTTGCTCAGTGTGGGAGTGTGCAATTTTTGCACACGGGGGTCAACTTTGGAAAATCATCCACCGGGCGGGTATGGCTAGTGTTCCTAACCCGAACCTGCCTAGACACTTTGGAAACTAGGGTTTTGCAGGTCCATGATGATGATGATGGTGATGATGATGAAGATGTTGATGATGATGGCTTGGTCTAAGGTGGTGCTCTCAAATAGCTAATTCATTATGAAATATTTAACAAGACATGAATTAAATTTAATATAAGTGTATTGTTTAATATAGTGAGCATGAATTGAATTAATTTTGTTGGGTGAAGCCAATAACCAACATGATGAACATAATATAATTTTAGGGTTTACTGATCATATGTAAAAAATGGCATATTCATAAACTTGACATATAAGAGAACTTTTGGCATATTTATAAACAACGTAAACGTAAATTTGGCATATCAAGAATGCAAAATTGACATATTCATATGAAACATACATGTGAAAATTGAGCATATATCAATATTCAATTACAAATAGTATAAATAGTATAGTATTAAAAGTATGTAACGTACCTCATCATGCTAGATCCCACCTATTATCATACAACCAAGCCCTCCGGATCATCTCTTATACTGATGGTCTCCATTAGTCTCTCGTGCTCTGTATCCGGTAAGAAGTAGCGTACCTTCGATGTATTTCGACTAGGCATTGTTCGTACCTGAAGGTTTGTGCCAATGATTAAGTTGGTAAAGTGATTCACACTTGCACCTGGTTTGTAATCCCTGCAAACATATCCACCCTTCTTTCTTCCATTGCTGTCCCGTGTCAAGTATTCACCTTTAACAACCATAGATCCAGTTGGAAAGTGGTTGTTTTCATCGTCAGTCATGGACACAATGAGGGTTTGCTTTCCATCTATACAGCGTGCCAACCAGTATTCATCACCCCATTCAGTATCTTTTGAGGCAACCACTGCGTATATGTGCCCTGCATTATATGATTGTAGGTATATGATCAAAATATTTTTCGTGCAATACAAGGCCATTAATGTGCATTTGAAGACTACGTAAACAAACAAAAAATGTTAAGGAAATGCATCATACCGGGTTGTACAAGGTCTGAGACATGATCAAAATCTGCAGAAATAGATGATTGGTCTTCTTCCAACGGAGTTAACTCAACAATTGCATGCTGATCAAGTGGAAGTGATATGCGATCCCATCCATCAACCCAATCCAATGATTCACACCCATCCCAGTCACCATCACAACAAGGCGGGCAAAAACAAGCGAGTTTTCTGGTCCAAATTTCAAATACTGGGTTATCAGAGCTTCGAACCGAATGAAATCCACAAGTCCCAGGCACAGTCTTGCATTCCCATGCATGTGAACGATCTATGTCTACCACCTCCCAAAAAAATCTCTCCACATGTCTCTTTCTTGTGGATTCTACTCGCATAGTTGATTCCTCTCCCATTACTGACGTGCACCACCTGACTATAGATTGAGCATTTAGAATAGTAGATTCTGTAGATACTTTCAATTCCTCTCTTCGTAGGGCTGTTTTGACACATGCTCCGACTCCATCATGCTCTCCTTTACCATGCCCAGTCTCAAAATAGTTCCACATATGTGGCACTTTGTAGTTTTTATGCAATGAACACAACCACTGAAATATGCGTGCATTTTTGAACTGACCAGCACACCCATCAGACCAAATCCAGTGTCGGTCCATCTGTATGTTCCTTCCCTTCAAGTGATCATAGAACATGATGAAGCAATGACGTACATAGTGGAAGTCGTGGCACCTATCATCACTTATGTAGAAGTGATATTCCTTCAGAATTTCTCTTTGCTCTTCAGTGCTATTTGGGCCATGCCTATATGTGATATGGACCATCAAGGAAACCTGCTCAAAGTGATAATACTGACTTTGGATCTCATTTTCAGGTTGCAGAGTGTAGTTCTTGGAAAAATCAACAACTGAAAGTATAGTACCAAGGGGAAATGTATCTCTGCATATTCTAAACTTCTCATCCTGCCATCGTGCCACGTGGACATGCTGAACATATTGATGTGTCTTTTCAATAAATTCCTTGATGAAGTCACTAAGTTGTACCTGGTGACACAAAATGATCTCAATGTCAGTTTTTTGTTGTAAGTAAGGATTGTGTTGGTTGTGGAGCCAGATCTTCTAGTCTCATAGATGATATTGTATCAACCGTGTTTGTACCCCAGTTCTATATGATATGTAGGTGGACTGTACACTCACCCCAGCGGGGGGGTGTGGGGGGGCATCGCCCCCGAAGAAAATTTTTGGGGCTGTTTTCGCCAGCTGTTTTGCGGGCCCATGGTTTTGGGTATCCCGTGGTATTTTCCCATTGTATTTCCCTTATAAAAGAAAGACATTGTAATACGTCTAGGGTTGATGTATTAGGTTTTATGCATTGTAAAGATCTTTGAGATCAGGAGAGAGACTGTGAAACAGAGAAGAGGAAGTGCAGCGGTTGTGCTGCAGGTTGTATCCCTTCATCTTGCTGGACGGTAATAATAATAAGGACTGGCAAATTCAGTGTGGACGTAGCCCAAGTTGGGTGAACCACGATATATCTGTGTCTCTCTTGTAATGTGTATGTGTGATTATATTTGCATTTCTGTTTATTATTATTGCTCTGCGATCCTGTTTTTCTAACAGATTGAAATGTAACCGTTACAACATAATTTTATAGATATAAATGCATACCTGAGATGTCACCAATTGTATTTTTTTGCTTTCTTTCCCTGGGACTATTTCATAGTTGATATATTTGAAACTTTTCATGTCTGTAACCATTTTCCCAAATTCACTGTCTCCATTCTCGTGCATACATTGGCTCAATAATGCCATTCCAGCACAGTTGGAGCATGTTCCATCCAAACAAGATTTTGCATAGTATGTTTTCCCCTCGGGCCTATTGCACATGATGCTATGAATGAATTCTCTTGATGAAGTCGGTGGTATTGTTATGGAGCAATCCTGCACAATGTTAGTATGCAACACACGACGAATGTACAAAAATGTTTCATAGTAATATTCATATTCTACATGGTATCTACAACAACAAGTGTTACGAAGAGTATTTATTCTAACATACCATGGCTTACATTTCTCAAAAGATCTTTGCCCCAAGTTCAATTGTCTATGCTCAATCTTAAATTTCTCGTAAAGCTCTGTCTGTGTTATATCAAGAAGATGCTTAGTATGTGGTTCACGATCCTTTGAACCCCTTCTTAGTTTTAGTACATCCTTTCGGTTTGAAGGAGGCCTTGTGTGATCATGCCAAAAACTGTGCACTAGTCCCTTTGCTGCATCAACTAGCTTCATGTCACGACGTGGCAACCGACCAACAAAGGCCCAAAAATCTGTCTGATCGGTTGTGTCAATATGTTCTCTTCTAATAGAATACCTACGGAGGGTTTTTACATTCAAATTAACTAGTTTGGATGTAGGCCTGAGAATACGAAGGGCCCTAGTGTTCTTATCTGCAATTGATTGTGACAACACACGACGAGCAGCATTGCGGTCCTTTGAACGTGTGTTCTTACCAATTTTACCAAATGCATCTACTAGGCTTTTAACTATATGAGAACTTGGTTCAGAATTCTTTATCATCTTTATCCCTAACTTTTTCCTAACAACATTCATGCTCCTAGATTTTAACAATGATAAAAATAATCTACATTTATCTCCATCACATTTAGAAACAAAATATTTATCAAGTATCTGTTGAGTTTGATAAGCAATACTACGTTTAGATAGCGTACCTTCAATGGAATTCATAAGTCTTTCATCAACTTGTATACGCTTCGGAGTTCTTCGATGTGTGCTTTCTAATGGAGGTAAGGGGGTTGGAATTGTACCATGTAGCGCATCACCAAGACACTCTGGCGTTTCAGTATTAGCTTGGTGTCCTTCATTCTCTTCCTGGTAGTTGGATGGTGGAAGTCCAACATCCTCATCCATGGTCTGTGGAAGTCCAACATCCTCATCGATGGTGTGGATAACATTCTCTTCTTCAACAGTAGGCAAAATGTCCAATGCCTCTCTGACTTCATCGCTTGTATAACCACATTCGGATAGCAAATTGGGTGTTTCTTCATGAGCTTCATCTTGAGATGGTAACTTATCACTTTGACTTGAAGTGGGAATTGAAACATCCCCTAATGAGCACCTACGTTTTGCTTCTTGATTACTTCCATGGGGTGCTTGTTCAACAACTATTGTGGAAATTGAAGGTCCCTCTTGTCGTGGATTAATAGGATGAACCATGGTATCCTCTACAATTGGATTTGGATTAGTTTCCAAAGAAAGCCTCCGATTCATCATGTATATTCTTTTCTTTTCTTTCTCTTCTTCAATGAATTCTTGAGGTCTCTTCTTCCTTGTTGATTTGTTTACTCGGTTACGTGCATTCTCCATCACCACAATGATCAATTCAATATAGTTTGTTTTTGTTTCTCCTCAATTACAAGCTCTTCAATAATAAGCAAATGGAAGTTCTTCCTTGTTGGTCTTGAAGCTTGATATCTTATCTTGTGTGCTCCTCAAATATAGGCAAAATGAATCTTTCAAAGGCCTTATCTTTGGTGTTCTTCAATTGGAGATTCTTCAAGCTTGCTAATTATTTTCTTCAAATATGGCCATATAACCCAACACCACAGTGAGAAACCATGAAAGATGTCGTCAATGCTGCACCTGCATAAAAAAAAATGATGGAGTTGGTGTAGAATGTGAAAATTTTCAGACGTGGGCTCGTGCTGTTCGAAAAATCGCGGGATTGTTGTTTTCATTCGGACAGAGTGAAGTTGCTCTCGGACAGCAACAGTCCATTATTTCTGGAGTTCCAAAACGCGTACGTGTTATAGAAGTACAAAACGCGTGCGCGATATGTAGTGAAAAAACACGAACGCGATATAGTCAAGCACAATAAATAGGTTAGGTGCACGGCTAGGGCAACGAACAAAATCAAAGAAAACTAATAATTTATATGGTTGCATACAAAACAAATGTTTTGTATGGTTTAATACCCCCTAGCTCTCTCCCAATAATCCCTAGATACCCCCTATCTCTTTCTAAATATCTGTCCCTCATTCTCCCTACATCCCTCCCTACATGTTTCTTTCATGTTTCTTTCTCTCCTTTCAGCCATGTCTCTACCACCCCACTCTCCATCTCTCCACCTTCTCTTTATCTTCGTCATTATCCCTCCCTATAGCACTCTCTCCCTTCTTCTCCCTTAATCACTAACCCTCTACGCCTTTATCCCTCCCCCCTGCCCTCTCTATCTTACCTTGTTCCTAGAGCCCCTCCCCCATAAAGGCCTTTAGACCCTCTTCTAAACATTAATCCCTAACTGCATAAGTGCACAAGATGATGAAGAGGAGGAGGGTGATGACAATGAAGATGATCATGATGTAGATGAAGATGATAAAGATGATGAGGAGGAGGAGGGTGATGACAATGAAGATGATCATGATGCAGATGAAGATGATAAAGATGATAATGTTGATGAAGATGATGGTGATGATGATGAAGATGTTGATGATGATGGTGATGAAGATGTTGATGATGATGGTGATGATGATGATGATGAAGATGATGGTGACATGATGGAGATGTTGATCTGATGAGGAAGATGATGATGATGATGGTGATGATGGTGATGATGATGAAAATGTTGATGAGGACGATGATGGAGATGAAGATGATGATGACGAAGAAGATGATGATGATGGAGATGTTGTGTTGATGGGGAACCTAGAGATGACAATGATGATGAAGATGGTGATGGTGATGGTGATGGTGATGACGATGAAGATTTTGATGATGATGCTGATGGCGATGATGATGAAGATGTTGATGATGATGGTGATGGTGATGTTTAGATGATGATCATGATGATGTTCAGAAGATCATGATGGTGATGATGATGGAGAAAATTACAATGATGGATATGTTGATGAGGAACCTGCAGATGCCAATGATGATGATGATGGAAATGTTGATGAGGAACCTACAGATGCCAATGATGATGGTGATGACGATGAAGATGTTGATGATGATGGTGCTAGTAATGATGATGATGATGAAGATGAAGATGATGGTGACATGATGGAGATGTTGATCTGATGAGGAAGATGATGATGATCATGATGGTGATGATGATGAAGATGTTGATGACGATGATGACGGTGATGAAGATGATGATGATGAAGAAGATGATGATGATGGAGATGTGTTGATGGGGAACCTAGAGATGACAATGATGATGAAGATGGTGACGGTGATGACGATGAAGATTTTGATGATGATGCTGATGGCGATGATGATGAAGATGTTGACGATGATGGTGATGGTGATGTTTAGATGATGATCATGATGATGTTTAGAAGATCATGATGGTGATGATGGTGATGATGATGGAGAAAATGACGATGATGGATATGTTGATGAGGAACCTGCAGATGCCAATGATGACGATGATGGAGATGTTGATGAGGAACCTACATATGCCAATGATGATGGTGATGACGATGAAGATGTTGATGATGATGGTGCTGGTAATGATGATGATGATGATGATGATGATGATGAAGATGAAGATGATGGTGACATGATGGAGATGTTGATCTGATGAGGAAGATGATGATGATGATGGTGATGATGATGATGAAGATGTTGATGACGATGATGATGGTGATGAAGATGATGATGATGAAGAAGATGACGATGATGATGGTGATGAAGATGATGATGATGAAGAAGATGACGATGATGGAGATGTGTTGATGGGGAACCTAGAGATGACAATGATGATGAAGATGGTGATGGTGATGACGATGAAGATTTTGATGATGATGCTGATGCTGCTGCTGCTGCTGCTGTTGCTGCTGATGATGATGATGATGAAGATGTTGATGATGATGGTGATGGTGATGTTCAGATGGTGATGATGATGATGATGATGATGGAGATGTTGATGAGGAAGGGGGAGATGACAATGATGATGAAGATGTTTATGGTCATGAAGATGATGATGATGGTGATGGTGATGATGATGGAGATGTTGAAGATGATGGAGATGGCGATGAAGATGATGATGATGATGATGATGGTGAAGATGATGATGATGGAGATGTTGACCTGATGACGATGAATATGATGATTATGGTGATGATGATGAAGATGTTGATGCTGATGATGATGCTGATGAAGATGATGATGATGGAGAAGATGATAATGATGGAGATGTTGATGAGGAACCTACAAATGCCAATGATGATGATGATGATGGTGATGACAATGAAGATGTTGATGATGATGGTGATGGTAATGATGATGAAGATGATGATGATGATGGTGATGGTGATGTTTAGATGATGATAATGATGATGAAGAAGATGATGGTGACATGATGGATATGTTGATCTGATTCAAGGAAGATGATGATGATGATGATGATGGTGATGATGATGAAGATGTTGATGATGATGATGATGGTGATGAAGATGATGATGATGAAGAAGATGATGATGATGGAGATGTTGATGTTGATGGGGAACCAAGAGATGACAATGATGATGAATATGGTGATGGTGATGGTGATGGTGATGACGATGAAGATTTTGATGATGATGGTGATGGTGATGATGATGAAGATGTTGATGATGATGGTGATGGTGATGTTTAGATGATGATCATGATGATGTTCAGAAGATGATGATAATGATGATGGAGATGTTGATTTGATGAGGAATATGATGATGATGATGATGATGATGGTGATGATGATGAAGATGTTGATGATGATGATGATGGTCATGAAGATGATGATGATGAAGAATATGATGCTGATGGAGAATATGATGCTCACAAATCCCTCTAGTCTCTCTCTCCCCAACCATCTCTCTCTCTCTCTCTCTCTCTCAAACACACACACATACACACACATTATGTCACTTTCCATTCTCAAACCCATCCCCCCTCCATCCATATATATCTCCAACTTTCTCCCTCCATCCCTCACCCTACCTTCTCTCCCTCCCTCTCTCATCGCCTGTCTCTCACCTTCTATCCCTCCCTCATCTTTCCCTCAACCTATCCCAATCTCTCCATCACTCCCTCTCTCTCCATCGCCACCACTCTCTACATGTCTCCCACCAACACTTTCTGTCCCTCCCTTCCTATCTCTTATTTCATTCTATCCCCATCTATCTCTCACTCCCTCCAAATCCATTCCTCCCCATTGTCCCTCTCCCTCCCTCACTCTATGTCTCTCCCCCCCTTGTATTCTTTATTTCTCTCTCACATCCCCCTTGCCTTCATCCATTCCCCCTTGTCACTCAAGTCTCACTTTCAACTTCTAACCCTATACCTCTTCAGAACCTATTCTACTCCTAATAGTGCTCTCAAGCTCCACTTCCCTTCACCCCCTGTAGCCCATCATGTTCTCATTCCCTTCATCTCTCCCCACTCAAGATTCCAACATCCTTCTAAGCCCTTGACCCTTTCCCACCCCTATTAAATATTAACCATAGATTCCCTTGACCCTTCCCCACCCCTTCTCAAATATTAAACAAAAATTCCCTTGACTTCCACACCCCCTCTTTCTCAAGTATTAAACATGTATTTTATGATTTGAATAACGCGAGCGCGTTTTGTAACTATATAACGCGTATGTGTTATGTAGTTATATAACGCGTACGCGTTAAGTATTTATATAACGCGCATGCGTTATTTAGTTATATAACGCGTACGCGTTATTTACATCTAAAAGCGTGGCAATATTTTTGAATTTAAATAGGCCGAGTCACATGCTCACATGTCAACAATAATCCTATGTGTATGCTTTGGAGTTTGCTTCGGTAATTCCAAACCTGTACTATGTTAATGAAAAACCAAAGCTAATTGGGTATTTCTTCCAGTTTCTGGAGAAGCCTGTGCTTAGCCACTCGTTACAATATGCTACACAGAGTCATTTTTGACGAAATCTTAGACACAAATAGCATTTTTTCTGCAGATTCCAAATATGTAACTTTTATTTTGAAATATTAATTTTTCCTATTTTCTTTCAATTTCTTTTCTGTCCTACCTCCTTAACTCGTGAAACACACTGTTAGTGTTTCTTCCATAACTTTTTCAATTCTCAATCATTTCAAAAAAAAATTGTATGGTGCACAAGAGGACACTAACCTCCACGTTCATGAAAAACCCATTTCAAGATTTTTGCATTAAGACCTTCAAAGGCTCTACCCACAAAAGAGGTACTATTTTCGAGGTTTGATCACTTAGACAATTATAAAAAAATTATAAAATTACTAATTTAATTTTCGAAAAATAATGGCGCACAAGTGCTATGTGTTCTCTACATGCATGCCGATTTTTGTAGCTTGATTCCATCATTTAGGCCCTCAAAGGCTCTACCCACAAAAACATATACCTTATCATTTGCCTGAAAAATAAAAAGTGTCTGTTAGGAAAAATGAAACTTGACATAGCTATGCAAATTTTCAATACATAAAAGTTATATATTCAGAAATGTGATTCAATTTCCTACATTTCATCTTTTTTACTCAATGCAAGATATTTTCCGTAAGTAAATAAAAAAATCCAAGTAAGTTGAGAGATACCTACTTTTTCAGTTTTCTATTGCATCTAACGTGCCAAAAGTGACCCTCATTAGCTTGCACTGACCCTTGTTTGAGTTCATTGAATGTCACCATAATATCAATAATGATAAATTTGATCTTGAAACTAAGTCCATCCCACCACAATATTTTGTTCCAATTCAATGATACACATAGAAAGATGAACCAAGAGAGATATGTAAGCCTCTAGAGGGAGATGAAATAACAAGCCTAGGCTTTGCCAGGTTGACATGGAAAGAACATGCCACAAGAGATTCTATGGCTAATTGATCTAATGGGAAAAACAAACATATATTTGTGGAAACTGTTGGCTGCTACCTTGTTCTTTAACTTTCTTATATTGACCCACGTTCAGCGCAGTTGTGGTCCAACAAAACCCTTCTTCACCGGCCCTTTCGGCAACAGCCTATGAACAGGCTGAGGTCTCACCCGAGGCGAAGTTATGGGGGATTATAAAAGTAGGTTTCTGTAATCAGGTGATGCGCGATTAATAGAGTGGTGAGCTGCGTGAAGTCACGCCTACATAGGTGGTTATGAACCCCCTTCATATAAACCTATGAAGGTGATTGAAAACCCCTATCATAGTAACTTATGAGAGTAGTTTAAAACCCCCCTCATAGACTTCTCTGGGGGTATTTTAAAACCCCCCTCACATACCCATACAAGGGTAGTTATAAGCACCCCTCATTATATAATATTATAGAGAGAGTGTGGAACTCCCCTCATAGAAATATACAAAGACGATTTGAAACCCTCCTTGTATAAAATAATGGATTACCATTAATATAAATCAACATGAAAATTGTTTTCTTAGAAATACTTTACAATATCATTTATTATTCTATGGTAGGGCATAGAGGAATCAACCAACCAACCTCCCACTTGTAAGGCTGGTGCTCCTCCATTGAGCTAGAACCATTTAAGAATTAGGGAGAGAGGATTGAGAGTGCATCATTTGTAATTCTAGCTACCAATTCCAACATTCAAACTTGCACTTTATAGTTTTCAACAATGAGAGAAATGTTCCAATCCATATCCATGCTTATCCGCTTTCTCAGCTCCTATAGTTACACTATCGAAAGAAGATAATTAACCAAGTAGATAGGTAAAATAAAAGTGAAAAATCCTTTAAAACCTAATGTTGATCTATTTAGAGAGACAAACATTCAAGAATCAACAACATAACAAACTCAAACTTATCAGAGCATGACAATAGAATCACAAACTCAAACATATAACAATTGAAAATGATAGGGTTGATAAACTAATTAAGACCATGTCATGAAACATAAGCCACTATGCACTTGTACAACAAAAATTTGAATGACAATACTAAAGGTAACTAGCAAAAACAATGAGCACTTATATCCTTACATATAACAATAAATGAGTTTGTGGAGATCATATTGAAATTTTCCAAGCATTAGCAACACTCTTCCTACATTTTCCAACAAATAAATTTAGTTATAGATACTTGATACTTTTGAGGCAAAGTATATCTATAATTTCAAGAATGAAAAGTAATCATTCACTAGTAATAACAGGGAGACATCCATATTTGAATTAAATCCAAACATGAACAAGAAGCAAACTGTTTGAAAATCAAGTTAATGTGGAACATAAATTATAATTAACATTGGAATATATAGCTAATAATAAAAAAATTATATTAGTTGAAAAGAAACTTACCTTTCTCCTCATCAATATTCAATGTTGTATTTTCTAAATGCAAGTAGGCATATACATACAAACAATGCAATTTACAAACATAAAATTAAAATCATTCATATCGATTATCATTGTCTACTATAATCTATGGGGCTCCCTCTATATGAGAGGAATTTTGACCATGCACATTTCTTCATTTGTTGTTGCAATTGCAATTCGTCATATTGTGAATGCACCTGTTCTAGCAACAATAACTATAAGTTGCTTACCTCCTTGAAGGAATATTGAAATTGGAAATAAATGCAAGGAATCAATCAACATATATCAAGGAAAATAAAAAATAACATAGTATTTTAATTGATAAGAATTACACAAGCACACTTTAAGGACTATGTTGTTCTTTATTTGGCCTCTTGTCAAAATTGATCCCTGTTGCAGAGAAATTTAAGAAGCATGGAGGAAAATATGCTTTAAACATAATGCAATCAGACTATTCCCAAGTGTGTTTTAGTTTATTTTTCTAGAAATTTTAAACTATTTAATCTACTTCCTTTCTCTATCTCTTTCCAACACCACCATGGAACTTTGGTATCTCTAATCCTTTTGAAATTCGTTTCTTAATTTTGAGGTCATTTCTATGGATTAAGTAATGCATTTTATTTTAAGTTAACTTGATTCTAGTGTGTTTTGTCATTTGCAATCTTAACTATCACATGTTGCTCAAATAATTGTTGAAAATGTCAAGTATTGTATCACTGCACTTTATGTGCTATGTCATTTATCTTCCCAAGCCCGAGTTCCATTCCTTTTCTTTGTTCATGCATGCATATGTCGTATTAGTAATTCAGTTGGTGATATAGTGGTACTTTTATTATGTATTCATTGATTCCACCTTTTAATCATCGATAATCATGCTAGAGGCCAAGAATATGCATCATGTTTTTTATAAGAACAAGTAGAAGTTTATGGCTACATTTAGAAGAATTGTTTTCATAGGTAATGAAGTTGTACACATGTAGTCTTTTCTTAGTTGTGATTGGTTTGGCTTTAATTTTTAAATAATAATATAGAATATTTTTGCATAAAGAAACATAGTAAATTTTAGTTAAAATGAGGCTATATAAGTCTAGGAAAGAATTTTTGTTTGGACACATCAATGAGACCCTATTCCAGGGTGTAGTTAAAATGGTTACTTGTTGGTAGGACTTCCTAGGTTTTGGTACTTATATTTTTCCCTTCGAAAATAGTTCCCACGGAAACTCCCGGGAACTTCCCCTTTTGAGGATGGTACATAGTGTAAATCCGACGGTGCCTAAGTTTAAAGAATCTCATCTTGAGGGAATCAAAGAGAGTCTAACTCATGTTTGGATCATGACCACTTGAGATACCCTCAAATGTATGTATGTTTTGGTACCATGATTAATTTTTTTTTAGTTCTAGGGGCATTAGTAATTGGCCAAGATTAAATGGGCAAGACCCAATTTCAAATCTAGTTGGATACCACTATAAACTTTGGGTTAGGTGCAACAAATTGTAAGCCACACCTAGCGATAAATTGGGCCTCACCTAGAGCTGATACATCCCACTTGGGGGGAACCTACCCTTTCATCCAAGACACAATAAGCTGCATGTTTCTCTATGGATTTGAACCTCAATGGAGCCATAGCTTATTAATAGACAAATTTGTCCAAGATGTTTATGATGCAAGTGAATTTTCCAACCATTGCAAAAATCCTTAGAGTTCAACGAATTGGAAAAATTAAAGAAGAAAAGTGTATTTATGAGGAACAGTTTTAGATGATGTCTTAATCTAACTAACAAATCCTGGATGACTCCATGCGTGCTTCACACCTAAGGAAATATCAACACTATCTAAACCCACGATGTTGGATAGATCATGCAGTATAATGTATGCATTTAATTTCCATGCAAGATGGTTTAGTGAGTAATAAGTATTATATGTAATGACCCTTTTTAAATTTTTTATTAAAATGTCCAATTTTCCACTTTTTCCCCAATTTCAACCTTTGACTAGTTTTGATGTCTAGGTCTCCAAATTAACCCAAATGCTCCCAAATATTCTGTAAGGGTATATGACTGATATTGGGACTTGAATATGAGGTTCACGAATGATTTATTACCCTCCAAAGACTTATACAAACTTGTTTAATATTCTGGTCAATGTATGGAATTTAACTAGCAATTTGTGGATCAAATCCCATAGGGTAGGTACTGGAAATGGCTCTCCAAATGCCTCCAAAACCATTCGAAATTCAGAACAGAGGTAGGGGATGTCTTAGGGACATTAATAAGGTATCATATGCACCATTAATAAATTATTAGGTCTGTTCTAACCTCCTCCCCAACAACAGCAAAAACCACTTATTAGGCATGGTCAATGAAGGTCGAGAGGAGCCGCAGAGAAGAAGCTTCGTCCATATCGTGTTATATGAAAGACAATCCTAAAGCAATAGAGGAAGATTCTCTCAATCAAATCAATGCCATGATCGAGTAAAACATCAAAGAATTAAATTGAGAGCTTCTGAAACCAGTGAGCAATGTTCCCATCTCTTCCAAGAAACATGCTTTTGACATTCTGAGAGCTTTCTATCACCTCTACAAATATTGAGATGGCTTCAGCATTGCCAACAATGAAACAAATAATTTGGTGATGAAAATTGTCCTTGAACCTATGCCTTTCTAACCCTCACAAGTTAGAAGTATATGCCATTTTTGACTGCACATCCCCCGGGTATGAAGGTTCAGGTTGAACTCTTAGGCACGCCATATGACCAAGGTCATTTATGCAAACTCTAGGGAACATCAGCTATCTTTCAATGGTTGGTAAACTATACTTTTGATCTAGTAGCAACATAAATTTACTTGTTTTGGATATAAATTAACTGCTTGGTGTAGAGGGTGAAGGGGGCAATTTCTATGCTTTTAAGCATTTGATCTCATGATCATATAAGTGTTTATTTTCTATGAATTAAATGCTTCCTTTCATTATCTTAATAAGAATATGGATGTTATTTTTTGTACGATAGTACCCTTTCTTGAATGTAAAATATGAATGGAAAGACAATGAGTTATTGTTGTAGGCAATGTTAGCTTTGAAGCTATGCCATTCTTTTTTTGGAAATGATCTTTCTTTGAAGCTATGCCATTCTGTTTTGGAAATGATCTTTCTTTGTGGATTGATTTTTTTGACAATGTGAAAAATATAATGTTGTAAGTCTAAAGAAAATTATGGGTATATTATGAAGAAAAAAACAATGATAGAATTGATTCATATTAGGGTTGATTTGGGTTGGTAAGAATGGGAAAGACTTGGTTAATTGGATAGAAGAGTAAGACCATGTTCTCCATCGGTCTATATTTGTTATTAGGAAAGAGAAAATGAGTTGGGCTGGTAAGAATGGGAAAGACTTGGTTGATTACATAGAAGAGCAAGACCGTGCTCGACAAAGGTCTATATCTATGACTAGGGAAGATCTAACTGAGGCTTGGAGAGGATCGAAAGCTTATAGTGAAGTCTGTGTTAAATAATCCTCTATATTTGTAGCAAGATAAGCCAATGTTTGAGGGGACTAGTTTTTCAAAAACAAAGGTATGAGCATTAACTTTGGAAGAACTTGTAAACAATGGATCAATGCTTGTTTGAGGTCATTGAATGTCACCATAATATCAATAATGATAAATTTGAGCTTGAAACTAAGTCCATCCCATCACAGTATTTTGTCCAATTCAATGATACACATAGAATGATGAACCAATAGAGATATGTAAGCCTCTAGAGGGAGATGAAATAACAAGCCTAGGGTTTACCAAGTTGGCATGGAAAGAACACGCGAGAGGAGATTCTATGGCTAATTGTTCTAATGGGAAAAACAAACATATATCTGTGGAAACTATGTACCTACAAAAACAAGCGTGTTACGAAATGAAAAGACAAATTCAATTCCATGTCAAAGGAATAGGTAGGACTCAAAGACATATTGAATTTAGTGAATTTCATCGTAATTGGTCATTTTATGTGGAAATTTGTTTCAGCATGAAGGCCAAAGAGATGGAGGGCATGTGCAAGCTAATGAGGGTCACTTTTGGCGCGTTAGATGCAATAGAAAACTAAAAAATCAAGCATCCCTCAACTTAGTCAAGGTTTTCTTGAGATACTTACACAAGATACCTTGCATAGAGTAAAAAATATGTAATTTAGGAAATTAAGTCACGTTTCCGAATATATAAGTTTTAAGTATTGAAAATTTACACAACTATGTCAAATCTCATGTTTCCTGACAGTGAATTTTTATTTTTTTGGCAAATGATAAGGTATATGTTTTTGTGGGTGCACCCTTTCAGTGCCTAAATGATGGTTTCAGGCTACAAAAACTAGTAGACATTTATAGAACCCATAGCACTAGTGCATCACTATTTTTCCAAAATTAAATGTTTAATTTTTTATTTTTTTTTAATTATGTAAGTGATCAAACCTAGAGAACGATACATCAAATGTGGGTGCAGCCTTTCTTAATGCAGTTATTTCGACTTGGATTTTTTATAGCATGTAAAGTTCGGTGTCTACTAGTGCAGCATACAAGTTGTTTTAAAAATGGTTGTGAAATGAAAAGGTTACGGAATAAACACTAACAGTATGTTTTTTGACTTAAGGAGCGATGACACAAGAAAATTAGGAAATAAATAGAAAATCTCAATATTTACAAAAAAAAATACATATTTGGAATTTGCATAAAAAAATCTATCTATACCTAAAATTTTGTCAAAAATGCTCATGTATGTCATGCTGTAAAGAGCGGTGAAAGACAACCATATTGAGAAAAATGGTGGAAATGTCTAATTAGCTATGGTTTAGTAAATTCCATAGCACAGGTTTGGTAAGTCCGAACCAACCACATAGGACTGTGGATAACACGTGGGCACGAGAGGAGTGGGTGATTAGGTCCTCAGGAACGCGCACGCGTTATATTTAAATTCAAATAACGCGCGCGCGTTATAGTTAAATTCTTTTTTGTTTTTGTTTTCATGCTTAATGTTATACAAAACACGAGCGTGTTTCTTCTATATAAAACATGTGAGCGTTTTGTATATACATAACATGTGCGCGTTATTAACTTCACAAATTTATGTTTTCAAGTGTTGGATGGATAACCTCAATTCCTAACCTCTCTCTCTCTCTCTTCCCTACACCTCCACCTACCTCTAACCACAACTCCCATGTATCTTTCTCACCCCCTACAACTAACACCCTCTCCTCTCTCTCTCTCTCTCTTGCTCTCTCTCTCTCTCCTCTCCCCACCTAACCATTACTAACCCCCTCTCTCACCACCACCACCACCACCATCATCATCATCATCATCATCATCATCATCGTCGTCGCCGTCTTCATTATCATCGTCATCATCATCACCCTCTTCCTCATTGTCATCACCATCATCATCATCATCAACATCTACATTATGTGTTAATTTTTGAGCATTAATTCAACATACTCTAGGATCTTTACTGAGAGAATAACATGTATAGCATATCAAGCATAGCATTGCATATCAATCACACCAAGCAATCACATGAGACAATAGACACATAGAGTTTCACTGGGGAAAACCATAAAGGTGAAAAACCCCACAACTTCCTCAGAGATAGAAAGAGCAATGATACAACCAAAGTACACAGAGATAGTCCTCCTAGCAGCTGAAACTCCTCCTCCACTAGTGCGCCACTTTTTGAGTAGTGTAGAAGTGAATAATGAGATGATCAAATAGAGTGCCTCCCGCACTCTATTTATACATGACCTAACCTGCCTAATAACTTAGCAGGGCCGAATTGTCTAACTCAGTCTAATAACCCATGGTTATATTAATCTGGGCTGACCCCACACTTGGTGGTCTAATAACCCATCACTTGCAAGTTGCGACACTTGCGACACTTGTCAATACAAATGACGACACTTCCGTTTAGAGGAATAATAACAACTCTATAGGAGTACAATATAAATAGGTGAAATACATTCTGATGTTACAATTACATCAACACTCCCTCTTAACTAGGAAGGTATTTCTCGACACAAATCTGCTAGCACAAGTCTTCTTCTCTAGATCATCATCCTTGAATCATCGTCATCGTCACTTCTGCTGCTATCTCAATTAATCTCCAATCTACTCGTCATAGGAAGTTCTCCAGATCCAGTCCTTTTTCATACTAGATGTAGGCCCACCACCTGTAGGTCTTCATCATCACTGGCCATACTATGGAATCCTCAGGACTTATTACGTGTGTCAACAAAACCTCGAAAGAGCATCCCAGGACTGATTACGAGCTTACTGCTCAACCTATCGGATCTCCCAGGATCTTTTACATGTTGACCTTCACAAAACCTACTCATATCATCCCAGGATGTTACGAGCACACTGCTCTACCTGTCTGGATCTCGATAGAGCATCCCAGGCTGTTACACGCACACTGCTCTACCTGTCCGAATTTTAAAGGATCTTTTCTATGTGAAATTTTGCAAAACCTACTCAGAGCATCCCAGGATGTTATGAGCACACCTCTCTACCTGTCTGGATCTCGATAGAGCATCCCAAGTTGTTACGAGCACATCGCTCTACCTATCCAGATTTTAAAGGATCTTTTCTATGTGAAACTGTAGCAAAACCTACTCAGAGCATCTCAGGATGTTACGAGCACACCGCTCTACCTGTCTGGATCTCGATAGAGCATCCCAGGATGTTACAAGCACACCACTCTACCTGTCCGTATTTTAAAGGATCTTTTCTATGCTACTTGCACAATCTGTCCACAGCCATAGAGTATCAACCTGATACTCACCATACATCATCCTGATGTACATCATCACATAATCAACCTGATCATCATCATATAATCTGGAGGAACATCCTAAAGCTCATCATCTGTGATCATCCTGATCACCATCATAGCATCATCCTGATGCATATCATCTGGACCAACATCCTGAAGCTCGTCATCTGTGATCATCCTAATCAAACAATATATCCATCTGATGCATACAAAGTATCTACCTGATACATATCATCATACATGATCTACCTAATCATACAATGCATCCACCTGATACATACATAAGTACATGATCTACATGATCATACAATGCATCCACCTAATACATACATAAGTACATGATCTACCTGATCATACAATGCATCCACCTGGTACATACATAAGTACATGATCTACCTGATAATACAATGTATCCACCTGGTACATAAATACATGATCCAACTGATCATATCAAGCATCCAACATGATGCATATACAAATACATGATCAAACTGATCAAAGCATCCAACTGATGTATATACAGAGAAGTAACTAGAGCATCACCATGATGCTCATCATCTAATGCTTAAATCCATAGCCATGGGAAGTATCCTCCTCTCACCATGCTTGGAATGGATCCTGCAAATGTGTCCATCACTTCTTCCTCGAAGTGTCATCAATCTGAAGAACACCAAGCCTCTCTTTGAAGTACTCAAACTTCACTCTGGCTAGTGGTTTCGTCAACATATCTGCAACCTGCTCATCCGTCGCAACATACAGGAGCTTCACTGCTCCTCTCTGCACCATATCCCTGATATAGTGATATTTGATCTCAATGTGCTTCGACCTGTCATGGAACACTGGGTTCTCAAATAGCTTCACACAACTCTAGTTGTCACAAAAGATACCAGTAGCATCCAACGGGAGATCAAATAACACAGATAGTAGATTCCGGAGCCATATTGCCTCACAACTAGATGAACAAGCTGCAACATACTCTACCTTGGCTGTACTCAGTGCTACACAAGACTGCTTCCTGCTAAACCAAGAGATCAGACCTAATCCCATACTGAAGTAGCACCTAGAAGTGCTCTTCCTATCTACAGCACTGCCTGCCCATTCCGAATCAACATAACCTTGCAGGTTAAACTTTCGATCTGCATCATACTTGAGCCCATAATCAATTGTACCCTTCAGGTACCTCGGAATATGCTTTACATCAACTAGGTGAACACCTATGGGATTTGTCAGGAACTGGCTCAATGTGTTCACCGCAAAGCAAATATCTGGTCTAGTGTTCGTCAGGTACATCAAGGACCCAATCATCTGATGATACATAGTGACATCAACCGGATCAGATGAAGCATCACACAGAAGCTTCAATTTTGATGCCATAGGTGTGGCCATGGCCTTTCAGTCCATCATCCTGAACCTCTTCAGGATCTCTACTTCATACTTCCCTTGTCCAAGGAATATTCCATCTGCACTCTGCCACACCTCCATGCCTAGAAAGTAGTGCATCATCCCCAAGTCCTTCATCTTGAACTCGGTAGCAAGCTTCCTCTTGGTATCAGCAATAAATCCATCATCACCTGTTACAAATAGGTTATCCACATACAAAAGTAGTATCACGGGATCGCCTTCCTCAACCTTGTAGTAAAGGTTGGAATCTGCTTTACTCTTGGTAAATCCCAAACTAGATAGAAAGCTGTCTATCCTACCATACCAAGTCCTAAGAGCTTGCTTCAAGCCATACAAGGCTTTCTTCAACCTGCACACATATGACTCCCTCTCATGTGTCTCAAAACCAAGTGGCTGCTCCATATACACTTCCTCCTTGACTACACCATTCAAGAAAGTTGTCTTGACATCCATCTAGTGTATCTTCCATTTTATCACTGCAGCCAGGGAAAGTACTGATCTGATGGAAGTGTACCTAGCTACAGGAGCAAAAGTCTCTTCATAGTTTATCCTCTCTTTCTGGGAGAAGCCATGAGCTACAAATCTTACTTTGTACTTTTCTATGCTGCCATCTGCAGCATGCTTGATCTTGTAGATTCATTTAGAAGTCACAACCGACTTCCCTTCAGGTCTTGGGACTACATCCCAAACATCATTCTTCATGATTGACTGGTATTCCTTGACCATGGAATCCTTCCATTCTTTCTTTTCCGCTGCTTCTTCATAACTGGAAGGTTCTTTGTTCATAATATCACAGAGTAGGGAAACATAATTGGTATGTGATCTAGTCCTCTTCCTTTCTCTGTGTTCTTCTTCTGGAATGCCATATCTTTCTGCATCTTGAATGAGCTCTCTAAACCATTCAGGTTTCCTCTTGTGAGAGTTATTCTCATGGGGTGGATCTACAGGTATTTGTGGATCTTCAACTTCACGATCTGCTTCTGGAATTGCTTCATTCATGGTGGTGTCTTGAAATCTCGTTTCCTTTGGTTCTTCATGATCTTCAACAGGTTCCTTTCTTGACTTGATGAAAGCTGAGTCCTCATCAAATGTTACATCCCTGCTGACATCAATCTTCTTGAACCCTGGAAAGTATATTCTATAAGCCTTCGAGCTTTCAATGTACCCCACAAAAATTCCCTTCTTTCATGAAGGATATAGCTTTGTCCTCTTCTCCTTTGGAACATGTGTATATACTGGACAACCAAATATTCTGAGATGGCTGACTTCAGGTTTCTTACCAGAGAAGACTTCTTCTGGTGTCTTGTTGTCCAATATCTTGTGAGGTGTTCTGTTCTACACATATACAGCTGTCCAAGCTGCTTCTGCCCATAGATGCATAGGCAGATCCTGGTCATGCAGCATTGCCCATGCTGCTTCCATGATTGTTCTATTTTTCCTTTTTGCAACTCCATTCTATTATGGATTGTAGGGAGCAGTCAACTCCCTCTTAATCCCTGAATCACTGCATAACTTCTTGAAATCACCTGAAGTGAATTCTCCACCATTGTCGGATCTGAATGTCTTGATATTTTTATCAGTTTGATTTTCCATCAAGGCTTTGAAGTCCTTGAACTTATCAAACACTTCATCTTTGTTCTTCAAGAAATAAACCCAAGTCTTCCTAGAGAAATCATCAATGAAAGAGACATAGTATACATACCCACTCAGAGAACTGGATGACATCAGACCGCATACATCGGAGTGGATAATTTCCAAGATTCCTTTAGCTTTGGTTTCACTGCTTGGAAATGCCTTCTTAATGTTCTTTCCTTTTGCACATCCTTTGCAAACACCTTCATGCTTTGTCTTGATTTCAGGAAGAGCCTCTACAACTTTACTTGCAATTGGTAGTGCTCTATAGTGCACATGTGCAAGTCTTCTATGCCAAAGTTCACTTGGCTCCATGGATTCATGTGCCATGGCATGTTCAGGTTGTCCCTTCAATTTGTACAATCCTCCCTCTTGCTCTCCAATCACTACTGCATCATCTATAGTTTTACCCTTTGGCCACATTAGGACTTGGTCATCTACAAATGCAACCCTCATGCCTTTTGCATGCAATGTAGATACGGAGAGTAGGTTCTTTTTGAGCCCAGGTACATATAGAACATCTTTCATCTTCAAGGACTTCCCAGAGTCTAGGTTGTAGGGGGCTTCACCACTTCCCTTGATAGGATATTGATAGTCATCCCCAAGTTTCACTTTATGGGGTGAGTCATGTTCAAATAGATTTAAAAAAGATTCTTTAAACTTAGTCATGTGTTTGGAATCCCCACTGTCAATAAGCTAATCATTACATCCATGAGAGATAGTACTTGTGAGAGCAGAGATTAGAACATATTCATCTTCACTTGATGAAGTATCACTTTATTCCCTAGCCTTATTCTTGGGAGGTTCATCATCCTCAGCAGCATGCGCATGAAACCTCTTCTTGTTGTACCTCTTCTTCTTGTTGAATTTGTTGTTGTTATCTTTCTTCTTCTTGGGACAATTTGAAGCAAAGTGTCCTACTTCATTGCAATCAAAACATCGAACATGAGATAGATATTTCTTCTTGTGATGAGAGTGAGAATGATTCTTGTTATGAGATCTCTCCCTCTTAAACTTGCTTCCCTTGGTGTGTGCTGTGAGAGCTTGATCTTCATTCCCCATGTTTTCTTCTCGGGCCACAAGCCTTGCTTCTTCTTGTGAGAATTCCTCCCATAGTCTACTGAATGAGATCAACTTCCTCCTTGCACAGATTCCTTGGATTAAGGAGTCCCATGACCTAGGTAGGCCATTCAATGTGGTCATGACAACTTCACCATTGTCCACTACTTCATCCACAACTTCAAGTTGTTCCTTGATCTGAGAGACCTTAGAGAAATAAGATTGAATGGTCTCTCCATTCTAAATCTTTACCCTTTTCAATTGGTTCCGCGGAGTCATCTTCCGATTTATGTTCTTCCCTTGAAATAGCTTGGTTAGGGAATCAAACATCTCCTTGAATGTCTTTAGAGATGACACATGTGGTATGAGATAGTATTTGATAGAATCAATAATGATCCTCTTTGCCTTGACCAATTTATTCTTATGTAAGGCCTTAGCCTCTTCTTCCTCAGGGACAGGGACCTCAGAACTTATGTAGGTGTCCAATTCATTTTCTTCCAGGATTAACCCAATCCTATACTTCCATGCTCGGAAGTTATCATCCCCTTCAATCTTATCCTCAATCTTGGTGTGGTGAGACATCTTAAAGAGTACTTCAAATGGAAATATAAAAGATTTAGGTCGTACCACTTGATTTGCAGAAATCTGGATCTGGTGCTGGATTAGGGTTTGTCAGAGAAACCCTAAAAATTTAAAATGTGAATTTCAACTTTCTGAAAGAATAGAAAGATGCGCCTTGATGAGTTGATCAGCCTGGTATATTCAGAATTCAAAATCTGCAAAGTTTCACCCTTTAGAAATGCTTTTCAATCTCCCGGATTTACTAGGGAGGATCGTGAATTAGGGGTTACGTTTCCCGGAGCTTCACCCAACCAAAAATATCGATCCAAAGCTATAAAATTCTATTTTTCCAAGGCGCTTCCAGCTATGTCCTCAAATTTCAGAAATTTCTATTTA